>CM066034.1:901097460-901624307 GCA_033557465.1 Ichthyophis bannanicus
ACCATTTGAGACAAAGATGCGATCAATTCACAAAGGCAATCTGTTGGTACTGTTCCCTTGACACAATATACATGGTTTTAGGGCTTTGCGATATCAGTTTCGTTTACAACAGGCAAGTAAAATGGATAAGGTACTAACAAGCAATGATTGCCAAAAAAGGCTATACTTTAAAAGCGTAATAAAGAAGGCTTTAAGTCCTACACCTAAACTAGCAAACCATGAAGCAATACTACCCCAAATATTATTAAGTTGAAGTCCCTCTTTAAAATCATCAATATGCAATCAGAGAGATGCTTTATCTTATTCATGGCAGCGAACACAAACACCGTGTGGTTAGCGATTACAGTACAACATTTCGTAGCATTAATGAAAGGGCATGTTCCGCTTTCAGCGGCCAAAAGTAAATCCAAAGCTTGCCTATTCTGCAGAGTCATTTGTGTATTTTGTTCAAGGGACTCGGCTAGGCGTGATATGGATTCGTTAACAGCTTTCATTTGAATATGCAACAAACATTGCAAACGGCGTACAGCCATACCAAGCTCAGCATATAGGGCGGGGGTGGCAAAGGGACTCCAGGACGTTGCGCTAAGGGCATCCAAACGAGTTTTAATCATGGGATAAGTGGACTTGATATACTCAAATGAGGCCTGAATGGCATCATCCTCGGCTATAGAGGAATCCCAGGGGCTAGCATAAGCTGAGGACCTACGTTTTGAATCTATGCAGGGTGGAGCGAGAAGCAGAATGATGGGTAACATTAAGAGGTATCAAGACAGAAAAAGAAGAAACTTTAACCAAAGCACAGGGTACTAGTAGAGGTTAATTACCTGATACAGAGTTTCCCCACACAACCAATAATGACACATTACAGCAAAGAGGTTGTTAGCAGGTGTCCATATGCGACTCATATGATGCCCCATCAAACCACTTAACAAAAGATTTTCCCGTGGTAGCTGAGGTAAAGATCCCTCCTGAAACTGGACATTGGGAGATAGCAAGAATATATGGAGATTCATTCTGAGAACCCGTTGTCAGCACAGCTGAATCATCGTGATAAATGGGACCAACTCCCACATACCAGCGGAAAGTCAGCTCCATTACACACTACCGGGTTTCTTGTAATATTTCTCCAATCATATTTCATATTGGAGGGGTCCATATTACCGGATTGATTATACCACTTTATCATGACAGAATTACTAGCAAAATGAAAGGATCCATTAATAACATTATACGACAGGTTACACCTGTCTGAAAAAGCAATGGATACATTTGTTATTAAACATAGATCAAATATCATATTCGGGTCAACAGATACACGCAAAGGGTCCATGTATCATATTCATTGCATGCCACATCTGGGAACAATTAAAAGTCTCATAACAACTGGCAGAAAAGTTATTATTATCTACACAAGCAAGCTGTCCTGCATACTCATTTAAGGGAACCTTTGAAACATGTACTGGAGCATATGATACACCCTTTGGTAAAGGGGTACAAATAATGCAGTCTGTAATGTTCATCAGGGAAACAATGTGTAATACTGATTGCTTCCACAAGTTCAGAGAGCCTTCAGGTAAAGCTCGGGGTGCTCGAGATATCGTCTGGTTAGTCTGGTTCCATCCATGAAGAAACAAAGCTAGCTGTCCATCTGGATGTAAACACTCAATAAGGAGGACGATTATGACAGAGATTCCCAGAAAAAAGCACAAGGACGCCCATGGAGTAGGCTTGACAGCGATCATCTTTGGTACTAATAACATAGCACTGTTGTGAGAACACTGAGTTCTGTAGGAAATAAAACTGATTAATCAGATGGGACAGCTGGAGACGCTTTTAGATGGCTGACATGCACCCAAGTATCAGTATCATTCAGTCTTGCAGCAAAGGGGAAGCAGCAGTGACAACGTGGGGTCCTGAAAAGGTTGGGCATGTCCCAGGATGCACGAACACAATTTCTTTTATAGACAGTGGACCCTACAGGGAAACAAGGTAATAAGGATGGACTGGACACAGACTGTGTGGCTGCTACACGGTCAGCAATTTCTTGAAGCGCAATCCGGAGTCCTGCAAGGTAAGCAGAAAGACTATCATGAATCAGAACCTGGGACTGTGATAAATTAGTTGTGCGCATACGCCGGCCAGTGGCCATTTCATGAGGTGTCAGATGTAATCGTTTGATCGGGCTATTACGCAGCTGAAATAAGCACATTGGTAATGCTTGTAGCCAGGTCATATGACCAGAAGCACAAATTTTTCTGAGTTGAGTTTTCAAAATGCCATTACACGTTCAACAAGACCATTGGAAGAGAGTTATACACAGAAACATACTCCACTGAACAGGAAGATGCTGAGTGAGTGCAGTCACAAGAGCATTACGAAAGTGAGAGCCATTGTCAGAATATATGACTTTAGGAATGCCAAATCGGGGAATTATTTGTGTTAGCAAAACCTCTACTACTTCTTCAGCAGTCTCTCTATTGCAGGGGAAAGGCCTCAATCCAGTGAGACCAAGGGCAAACCCACACTAAAAGGTACCGCTTCTGAGCACATCTGGGATCATGTCAGTAAAATCTACATACCAGGATTCAAAAAGGACCACTTAGAACCGGGAGGATGACCTTTGGCTATGGGTTTTCCTCCTGGCTGAGAATTCAGGATACACACAGGACTTTAGCTACGAGTTTCCTGAATGCGATTTTTCATGTGTGGACACCAAAAAACTGTCCTCAAGCATGCTGTAGACATTTGCAGTACTAGAATGATAGATATCGTGTATGAGATACTTGTAAGGCGTTTTAGTGCCACATAACAGATACAAAGTTTTCCTGATGGATGTACCCACATTTTCTTAATTTGGGAACAACCTAGTCTCTTTCCAATTTCCTATTTCATGAGAAACAGCATCTTTCTGATAATCAGCAGGTCAGGTACTAAATAGATCTGTGATCTGGTAACAGGCAAGGTCAGGGAAGCATTACTAGTTACTTCTTTGGCTAACTGATCTGCCAGGGCATTGCCCATCTGGCGGAAAGAGTCTCCCTGTGTATGTCCAGGAACCCATTCACAGCACAGAAACAGATTGTTGATTCTGCGTTTCTCTAAACACTCATAAATTTGATGTATCTCGTCAAGATGTGAAATTGAGCTGGCTGAGGAAGTGATAAAACCTCTTTGTGACCATTTCTGGTGAAGCGCTGTCAGCACTTGTGCTGCATATTGGGAGTCAGTGAATATAATAATGTGCTGTCTCTCCTGATGCAGTAAGACTGCCAAAATTGCACAGAGTTCTGCACCTTGAGCACTATAAACACTCGGCAACTGATATTGCAATCATCTAGAATGTCTCCAGAAGGAGATATTTGTACTGCACTGAAACCAGAACATAGTGACGTCTCAGAACCGTCAGTGAACCAGACTTTAGAATTGACAGGCATTTCGTGAAGAGACAGAATATTATCTGCAAAAGAAAAAATGGGGATCTTATCTTCTTCCTCTCCACTAATGACAGAAACTAAATTTTGTATGTAGCCAAAAGGGTGACTTGCAGGGAATGGCTTAATGAGAATGTGACTCCGTAGCAGAGTAGCACAAAGCTGGTGCACCCAATATGGGGTAAAGTGGAGAGTATTACTGCATAACAATGCCTCTACATCACCGGAGCAATACACAGTGAGTCGCAAGGGATGAAAGGTGTTATAGGTCTTTCTGACTGCCTCACTGGTGGCTACTAACCCTCTCTCAACCATCAGGCAGAACTATTTCTGTAACAGAAAAAGATCCTGACAAGTAGGACACAATTTTACCATCATCCTGATAAATCACAGCTGCCCACGTGTGATGTCCGTGAAAGCTAATGAGAAACATCTCCTTTGAATAGTCAGGAAGACAGATACTTGGTGGTGTGCGAGACATCAGTCAAAAGATATTGAAGCAAAATCTGGTCAGTTGCTGACAGTCTGATATCAGTCTACACCTTAGCCAACCCTTTTAAATATTTGCGAAAGGGATGTGTGCGTTGACTATGTGCTGTGATCCAATTTCGGCAGAAATTTATCATGCCGAGCAGAGATCGCAAGTGCTTTACAGTGGTAGGCATCTGTAATTGCAAGCAGTGTTGTTTAGTTTTCTCTGTCAGAGACAGCATTCATCTCCTACTAGGAAACCCAGAAAAGTGACTTCAGTTTGGCAGATCTGTGCCTTGGCCATGTTAATCTGGTATCCACTTTCCAAAAGATAACAAACAAGTTTATCTGGCGAGGGCCAGATTTGTTGCAGCCTCAGCTGTGGAAAGCAGTAAGTCATCTACATACTGTAACAAAGACACATTGCTGGGCAGCTCTGCCTGAATGATTTGCAAATCAGCAACTAGTGCTTGAGAGAATATGGAAGGACTTTCCACATATCCTTGGGGTAACCTGGTCCACTGATAATGCTGACCCTCAAAATAAATGCCAGAAACTGCCGGGATGTGGATTCAACTTCTATCCCAAAAAAGGCATGGGAAAGGTCCAGAACAGTATGATATTTGTACAGAGTAGTCGTTGGTCAGCAATGTGGCAGGGTTTGAGGACTACTGGAAACTGTGGTTCAATAACACTGTTAAGTGCATGTAAGTCATGAACTATTCTCCACTTCCCATTAGGCTTTTCACAGGGAATAGTGGGGTGTTATATGGGGAATTACTGAGTTCAATAATTCCATGCTTGTAACAGCTCCTGAATTTCCTGGCGAGATCCCTGCAGGGCCTCCGGTTGGAGGGGATACTGCGGAATCTTTGGTGGTTTACAGCCAGGCTTAATACGAATGGTTACAGGCAGATGTGATTTAACTTGGCCATAAGGCTGAGTAGCAGTGACCGCTCAGGGCCTTTTTCTCTCCCAGCGGACCATAGGTGAATTCAACCTGTAATTTCACCAGTAAAGTCCTACCCATCAAATTTACTGGGCAACTATGGGGCAAACAGAAAAGAATGAGAAATCTGCTGATCTCCTATTCTTAAAACAAATCGGTGTAGTTAGATAAGATGTAAGGGGTCTACCATCAAAACCAGTGGTAGTCATTTTCTTTCTACTAAGCTGGCATCTCTGTTGTAAAGCAGTTAATACAGAGGACGTGGCTCCTGTATCAAGTAACATTTCTGTGGACTCTCCATTAAGATATACTGTGATCAGAGGTTCCTGATATGTGAGCCTCGCCTGTAAGATATAGATTCCCAGTCATTGTTGGGGTGGGGGTCCAGAATTCCGGGGAGGTGTCCACAAGGGAAAACGCCTCCTATCAAAGTTCTCATTTCTGCGCTGAGCACGGCATGAGCGCTGAAAATGACCGTAACCACCACAATTCCAACACTGTGGGGCAGGAGTGCTGGTATTTTGTTGGTAAGAGGGACCTCGACGCTGTGGCTGAGGATAACGGGGTCGTTGGGCTCCGTTATAGTAAATGCGCTCCTTATCTCTATCCCATACCTCATCGCAGGGGTCTGGAACATCATCCTCATAAGGATCCTATTATTCCATGTGATCAATTTTCTCCTGCTGTTCCCTTATTTTTTGTTTTTGTTGTCTAATAAGTTCATTATTAGATTTATCAAGATGTAATTTGGTGGTGGATTGGGGATCTTTAATTTCTTGTAACCCTTTAAGTTGAAGGTGTAACAAGCGTGCTTGGGCCTGTTTCAAATTCCTTCCTCAGGTTTCAAAGTGTCCTCCTCTAAAGATCGAATATAATGCAAAATATGGGCCTGTTGTTTAGGCCATGGCTCAGACTCCAAGGCTACTATAGACTTTAATTTTGGCAGTTACGGATGGGGGTAATGTATTACACAAAGTCTGGAAAAAATACAGGTCTCATACAAACATCATCGTATGGTACCCCCATTTGTGCTTCCCATAAATCTTGAAATCGTACAAGGTAATGCACTGATATCCTCACCTATTTGGAATCTCATAGTAGTGAGAGGAGCCAAACTGCGCTGAGTAGGGTACATCTCCCTGAGGGAAGTCCCAAATACGAGGACAAAACTCGTTGAAGGAAGAACCATCATAAGTGTTAACTGTGACCTTCACCTGGCCTAAATCGGCATTGGCGAACACTTGATTTGTCGCACTATTTCCCAGAATTTTGGCCAATAAAGCTTTGATATCTCCCAAAGCCAAATGATATCCAGCCGTAATTCTTTCAAATTTTTGAATCCATGTCTCTCCCCCTCTACTAAGTGGAGGGAGACTACTGGCTATATTAGTCATATCAGTAAAACTCCATGGGATATATTTAGATTTGCCTTCATTTGTATAGATTACTGGAAACAGAAGCTGTTTATTAGCGTCCTGATTCTCATACTTCTCCCAAACCCTCAGACCTGCCTCCATATAGGCAGAATCCCAGTTAGGGTCTCCTGCTCCTCCGCGAATGCAGAGTCGGGCGGTGTTAAGGTGTACAGTTTCTAGTGATCCATTAGGGGGCCACTGTAACATCTGAGGCTGGTTGGCTCTTCTCCAACCGTACATGTTGGAGGACCATCGGTAACATAATAACCATTGCCATCCTCCTGCTCTGTAATAAAAGTAAGGATACAGGGTTGTGGAGCTCGAAGAGCTTTACCACCTTTCACAACTCCACAAATCACTGTAAGTGCACTTTTTGTCTTTTCGTCATCTACTTCCTCCTCTACCTTCTCCTCTTCTTCCTCTTCTATAATCGTCTTAAGACGTTTTTCCCTATCTGTCAGGTCTAACTCCCATCTTCTAAGATTCTCAGTAATTTTTTCCTCAGATTGCTTTAAAGCTTGAGCCTGACTTTCTAAATCTTCATGTTCTGCTGTTAATTGCTGTTTCAACTCTTCTAATCATATGCACTGGGATCTGGGGCAGGGGTGGCTTTTAAGTTAACATGACCCTCAATCTTTGCCCAAGCTCCCTCAGTGTCCAAGAGTTTATGCAGGACCTGTTCTGGGGGTATAGAGGCTGCTGGGTGAGAAGTCGGTTCTGACTTGGGCTGGAAAACAGGGTTGGAATAGCCTATGGCTGCCATAGCTTTACTTTCGGCTGCCCAATAAGAAGGTGGGGGCACAGGGGCAGATGGCGAAAGCTCTGGACCAGCTTGCATCCACAGGGAAATATGTCGCAATGTTCCAATTGGGCTTTGCCACATTTGTTAAATAAAATATGATCCCTAATTTTGGTCAAAATGAGCGGATCAAACGACCCCCCTGCTGGCCAGGCAAGAGAGGGTGTTTTTTTCGTCCATTTTTCCCATTGTTTAGAACAATTTTTTATTGAAGCCTCCAATAGGGGGTTCTGTTTAACAAGGCTATCTATGGGATTAGGACCGGGCTCAGTTCCTTTCTCAGTATTTTCTTCCTGTTTAGATTTTCTTTTAAACATTTCCCTAGCTGTCCCTTCTCTATAGGCTATGTAAATCTGGTGTTTTCACTGTTCAGGGACAGGGGCAATTAACGTCGCCTTTTACCAATAGCAAATTGAACCTCCTTATATACAGAGGCGTGCGCAATTTCGCTTTTAGGTAGCAATCCAAACCTCGTAATTAACAGAGGAGCGAAATTAAGAAATCCAGGACTTATACACGCTGACAACGCTTACGCTTCATCTAAATCCAGCCAATCTCCTCGCGGAGGTATGAAAACGTGGATAAAGACACACATTCGCTTCATATCAATGATATGTACAGTCTCAAGCGTACATCAATCAATCCCGGAAAGACAGAGACCTAATGTCTGGGCAAAACTTTCAAACTTTCTTTCCCTACCATTACAATTAAATGCAAAGACAATCTAACGATTTGCTACATAACAAAACATGAAACACATAAAATACATATGCATATGTGTAAATTTGGTACTCACCCACCAATTGAACCTGGGTAAATCTTCCGTCTTTGTTTGTAGACAGGAAAAACAAAACTCACCCACTGGAGTCGTCCTAGGGTATCAAAATCTCTCTCGACATCACTCAGAGCGGTATTCCCATCTTCTGTACCAGCAGAAGGAATCCTCTTAAGGTATTCTCATCCCCTGTTTTTTTTTTTTTTTTTTAATCTACTGTGAAAAACAGGAGGTAGTCCCTCTGACAAGTAAAACTACAAGTCAAAAACTGCAGTCAGAGGAGTCCTTGGGCAATTTGGAAGGGAAAAAAATTTAGAGGGTGTTCGGCACCAATTATTGTAGCTTCTGGTTCCCACAACGGTTGCCCAAAATATCACCAATCAGAGAATTACTTAGACGGCAGTTGCTTTAGCTCAAAAGACTTTTATTTAGAATAACAAAGTGATTATAAAATAGCAAACAGCAAATGCCTATCTAGAGATGGCAGACAGTACTTTCTTTCTCTGTGAAGAGGAAGAAAATACCGCCCACTCTTACATGAAAAATAATTGCCTTATATACATTTCTCTCCGTCTCAAATGTCTGTTCAGTAATCCATCATTCATTCTTAAGTGTCAGCAGGGCCCTGCAACACTTTTCCCAGGGGAGAATCTCCTTACATTTGTACATCTGGACCCTGCTCATTTATACATGGCCTATGACCTCTATACATCTGGAAATGCTTTTAGGTCTATTTATCTATGCATGGCCTGTGACCTCTGCCCCTTCCTGTGTATTTTCTTCTTCTGGCACTAATTGAAACCAGGCAGAGAGTATTTTGTGCTCATTTGTTTGAATTCTTTGCTTGACCTGTAATTTCATGTTAGGCCCATCATTCTGCATACTTCTATCCAGAATATGGTTTCCCAGAATCCTCCATAACAGGCCGCATCCATTTTCTTATGGCAAGCATATACTCTCATATAGCTATTGTCTTCTTGTCTGTCTTCTTGTCTTCTGTGCCATCCATCCTCCTGTGTAGTTTCACCAGGCAAGAGTTCAGTCATATAAAGCCAATATATACATATATAAGCAGACCCAAGGCAGACTTTAAATCAAATTTCCCTACACCTATCACGTGACCTCTCCCCTCCATGGCAACAGGGATGCTGCCAGACTGGAGGTGGGACTTCAGGACTATATCCCTGTAGGTCTCGTGTACCTCTCTGTCTTCCTTATGTCTTCTAAGTCTACTACTCTTTTCTCCAGAGATCGGACTCGTTCCCTGAGAGCAAAGAGCTGCTTGCATCTTGTGCATACATAAGATCCCTCACCAACTTGGAGAAAATCATACATGTAACACTCAATGCAAAAGACTGGAAAGCCCCCATCTCACTGCTGGATTGCTGTGTCCTTCTTCATTTTAAGTTTGTGTTTAGATATTTAAGTTCTTTACTTACTAAGGGTTTCTGGTGATACTTATACTAATAAAACTATACCTAATATGTTTAATGTACGTTGTTCACCTGAAGTTTAATTAATCTCAGGTCCTTAATGTATGCTGATGAGAAAAAACAGTTGCACCTGAGAGTGAATATGGTACCTGCTTTCCTTTAAGAGGTTTAAGCACCTATAAAGATACAGTTATCCCAGGGGTAGGTGGGTGCTACAGAAAACCCTGTCCTGTGCTTCTAAGGTAATCTGTTACCAAACTCCAGGGGGAGTCTTACAGCCCTTACTTGGATAGAGAGAGTCTTGGGTTCTAAATTTAACCAAAAAGCTCTCTTCTATGTTTTAAATTGAAAAGGAAAGCTTTTTGCTGCTACTAGGCCTTGACCAAGTATTAAACTTAAACTGGAAGCTCTCTGCTGGGTTCTAAATTTAACCAAAAACTTCTCTGCTGTGTTTTAACTTTAAACTGAAACCTCTTTGCTGCTACTAGGCCCTGACTGATTTAACAAATACACTGGGTTCACAAATTAATCAGCTTTAATCTAAAGAATTCCTTTTTCCCCAAGATTTAGAAAAATTCCCAGAAGAAAATACTTACAATAGGCAATCTCTCTCCAGAAGTAGCAGTCCCCTTTTGTAGTCCTTCAAGTCTCTATGCTCTATGTTTGGCTGTTAGCAGAGTCCTGGTCCTAGTTTCTGCATTTGCACTATGTTTGGTGTTGTGTATTGTTGCTCTGAAGTTGTTCTGATGTACTTTTATACACCCTTATACAGATAATGTTCAGCTCAGTTAAACATACAGTTGCCTTTAAGAAGGTTTCCCAGGAAGCCACCTGACCATGGCCATTAATTTGGGATCTGATGCTGTTAAAGTGATCTCTGTATCTTTGCCTTGTTTTTCTCTTTTAGATGCATTTTGCTTTGACTGATAGAACCTATGTGAAAGGGTCAATCCATCTCTCTGTCCATCTCTGTTTGTGTGGACATGTGCCAACAGATGCATAGGGCTTCGGGAAGAGAAGGGCAGAGCAGCAGCAAAGAGCCGGCGGGAGATTCCAGGTCCTGCTGGCAGAGGAGGCAGAGCTGCAGCAGAGAAGAGCTGGCAAATGTTTTCAGGTCCTGCTGGCTGTTCACCACTGCAGTTCTGCCTCCTGTACCATCGGGTGTCCCCAGGTCCCACTGGCAGTGAGGAGGAGCTGGTGGGTGTCTCCATGTCACTAGTGAAGATGGGTTGGGAATCAAGGAAGGGGTGGAGCAAAAGGGGCATGCTTAGAGAGGAGGAAAGAGGAGGGGCATGGTGAAGAGTGAAGCAGAAGGGAAGGGGTAGCTTTTTGAGGGGAGGGATGTAGGGGTGGGGCATAAGGGAGGAGGTGGGGTTAGAGGAGGGAAGGAAAGGGGCTGCAAGGAGAGAGTAGAGTGTAGGGAGAGAGGGGAATTAGGAAAGTGCAAGACCGTTCATGGAAAGTAGGGGATAGTACAGGAAGAGAGAGGGGAAGGGAGGAAAGGGGTGAGGGTGTGGTAGAGGAAGAAAAGTGAGTGCAAGGTTGGGTGTCAGGGGAAAGAGAGGAGAGAGAGTGTACGGGTAGGTGGTAGGGAAGGAAGGAAATTGGAAAAGAGAAGGGAGGGGAAATAGTGCAAGAGGGTGGGAGAGACAGGAAGTATGTGCAGGATGATGTGGGAAAGAGCAAGCGAGAGAGAAGCCTAGATGCCCACAACAACTCATACACATATCCCCTGCCTTCTGACATCCCATTCCCACAAAAGCATGCCTAAGACTGCAAATGGAGGAAAGAGGAAACGTGTCATGGCGTCTCACTGTAAGTGTGCACTTTTCAACTTCTTCTGGGGTTTGGATGTTTCGCTCACACTTTTTCAGTAGTAGCTCAATGCGAATTACATTTAAGTATAGTAGGTCATTCTCCTTTGATGAGCAGTGGTAATGCAGGCAGACTTGATGGCGATGTCCTCCAAATGGATCCTAGTGTGCTGTGCTGTCCTACGCTCAGGGAAACCTTTTTCTGGGTGTCCCTTAATCACTGATACATCTCCTGCCTTTCTTCAGTCTATTTTTTCCACCAGACAAGTAGGACACAGCTAAATCTCCTTATCCACAAGTCCAAACCAAAACTAAAAAAATAGTAATAATAAATACATAAAGCATTAAAGAAGCTCCATGGGAGTGATGGATACCTCCAAGTTGCTCCAAGTTGCTTGGGGTTTTAGAACCATTTTAAATTCCCAAGTGGCAGAAGGATGTTTGGCCTTAGGCTGTGACAAGATACCAAATGGAGGAGAAGGATGTTTGACCGCACCACCTACCATAGATGTGTCAAGGCACCAGATGGGGGAGAGCAGCCAACGCGAGCCCAAAATGTCTAAATGCCTGGATGTTCCTACCCTGCTGACTCCCCCACACCTAACAGCTTTTGTTTGAACTGATTCTAAAGAAGTGTGCCAAAATACAGCATGTGGCCCCTGCTACCCAGCGCACTGGTGAGTTCACTCAGTCTCATAGGACTGACAGCAGGAAAGGCTTCAATCCAAGAAGAAAAAGCAAACACTGAAGGAGTCACACCAGTTGAAGCCTTTACATAAGAGATTCTTTCCAGCGTTGAAGGAGCTCTTTCCTCTAAGCAACCTGCTGCACATTACATGGACACTGCTGACAAGTCCAAACTGGTCTTTCTACCGGAATCCTCTATCCTCCACTCTTCTGCACCAGGGGCTAATCAGCAAACCATAATCCCAATCCCCGTTGGTCAAAGAGATTGGCTTTCCTCCCTAGACCTCAAAGACACCACACTTGTATTTCCATTGACCCTCACCATTGGCCATTCCTGCATTTCACCTTTTAGGGTCACCACCATTAGTACTGGGTGCTTCTCTTTGACTGATCATCAGCATCCAGGGTATATGCAAAGAGAGTAATTTTTTAAGAGCACCAAGAAAAGATACGTGCTTCTTAGGTGCAGAAGTCCCTATTTTACAGGTGTTATGTACGTGAATGGACATTTCTGCAGGTCCTTTCCATGGTCACTATTGTGTAAGTAAAGAAGTCAAGAAGCACTCAGAATATGGAAATTGACTCTGGCCATGAAATGTAGTCTTCCAGTGTGTTGTGCACTTGATATAAACAATAGGTCCACAAAATAAATTTTGAGTTCTTCACCAGGTCACTTCCATTTCCTCTTCTCTGTCTTGACTCTCAAATCCTTCTTTCAATCTCTGTGACCCATTCTTCCTTACTAATGTCAATGAGGAGGAAACTGCACATCTTCTCTCCTCCTCCAAATTAACTACCTCTTCCTGATTCATTCCCACCTCTCTACTATTCTGTATCGTCCCCATTATTGTCCATTTCATCCGTCACATCCTCAATCTATTGTTCTCTATTACAACTGCTCCTACTGCCTTCAAATATGCTGTTGTGACACCGCTCTTCAAGAAACTTTCATTGAACCCTACCTGCAATTCCAATTATCCTGTTTTGACTTTCTTTCCTCTCAAGCCATTTCTGATCCGCTGTAGTTTCACTTTTGTCCTATACATTCAACAGATATGACTAAGCTGGAGTTTCCAGTTACCTGTTTCTGGCCAATCCAAGAGCCTCTACTCAATCCTCATTTTCTTGAACTTTTGATACTGTTGATAACCATCAGCCTACTTGTCTGATCTTGCTGCTGGGATGACACACCGTTATCTGAAACCGAATATGGCCAAGATGGAACACATTATCTTTCCCCCTTAACACACCTCCTCCCTTCCTGCCTTCTCGATTTCTCTGGATGACACTATCATCATCCTCCCTATTTCCTCTGCTCGCAATCTGGGGATCATTTTTGACTTTTTGCTTTTTTTCCCATGCTTGTATCCAACTGATAGTTAAAACATATTACTAAGACACTTATCCGCTCTCTTGTCATCTCCCATCTAGACTATTGCAACCTCCTCCTCGCTGGTCTCCTATTGGAACATCTCTGTACACTCCAATCCATTGAAAACTCAGCTGCATGGCTAATCTCTTCCATTGTCACTATGCCCACATAATCCTTCTTCTCAAATCATTTCACTGGCTCCCTATTTGTTTCTGCATACAGTTCTGACTTTTACTGACCTACAAATGCATGCACTCTGCAGCTCCTCATTACCTCTCCTCTTATCTCTCCCTACAACCTTCCTTGTGAACTCCACTCATAAGGCAAATCACTTTTATCTGTGGCCTTCTCTTCCGCTGTCTACTTCAAAATCTGATAATTCCACCTTGCTGCACCGTATGCCTGGAATAGACTACCTGAGTTAGTATGTCAGGCTCCATCTCTGGTCCTTTTCATATCCTAAAATGATGACCTTTTGAGGCTGCTTTTAGACTCTGACCCCCTTATTCTCCTGCTTAACATCCAGGTGTATTTTAATCATTTCCTTCTTGTACAACCTAATCTCCTGTTTGTTGTGTTAGTGTGTCTGGAATAGACTGCCGAGCAGGGACTGTCTTATGTCTTTATGTACTGCACTGCAAAAGCCTTTGGCACTATACAAACGATAAGTGGTATATGATTAGTGGTAGTGGCCAGACCTGCATGCAACTATCTTCACTACGACTTTTTCACCCTGTCATGGGTCTGGGGCCTTCTGTATGTGTTTCCTCCTTTTTCACTCATATCTAGAGTCTTACAGCAAATTCTCCTTGACAACGCCACAGTAATCTATGTAGTACCCCCAGTGGGTCAGACAAATCCGGTTCCTGCTCCTCCTCTCATTAACAAAGGATCAGCCTGCTCCGTTGGAGACACATACATCTTTCCTGTTGCAGCAGGGAAGGTGGTTGCTTGGTTCTCATAGCATGAAGGTTAAGAACATGCTAATTGCTTGCATTTTGGTCTCACAAGAAGTAAAAAATGTTGTTTTGACATCCAGTAAAGACTCCACTAAGAAATTCTATAGGCTGAAATAGGAGTCACTTCTTTCACTGCTGTGCCATTTATCAGTTCCATGCATTCACTTGCTTCCCCTCTTGATGCCATACAATTATATCTCTGTTACCTCTCTTTAAGTGACAATAAGGCAACTTAAGTGCAACTGCACTTCATGTCAATGCAAGCATATCACAGTGAGGTAAACAATAAACCCATCTCCATACATCAATAGATTTCAGAGTTCATGCAAAGACTCGTGAATACAAGGTCTCTATTATGCAATCCTATATGACCATGGGACCTCAACACTGTCTTGTGAAGTTGGTGGAGCTACCATTTGAGCCACTGGAAAAGGAAGACCATTTTTCTGTTTGCCATCACCTCATCATGCCAAATCAGTGAATTTTAGGCCCTCGTCCACAACTTCCAATGCACATAGTTTCTGCCAAATAGGTTTGTCCTCCATACTCATCAAAGTTCTTTCCCAAAGTATTGTCTCCCTTCCAATTCAATCGATCCATTGTGCTCCCCAGCTTTTTTCCGAAAGCCTCACTAAATTCGAGAAGCAGCTGTTCTCCATTTTCTTGATTTTAGGAGAACACTTCTATACTGTCTTTTTGGCCACACAGGATTTTCGTAAAATCTCTCAACTTTTTATTTCATTAAGTCCAAACAACTTGCAGACAAGCGGACCCTGTCTAGATGGGTCTCCAAGTGCATCAAGTTCTGTTATAATGCAGTTCTTCAACCATCTCCAGATAGAATCATGGCACATCATCTAAGACCAAAATCTACTAATATAGAACATGTGTACTCAATATCTCTTGATATACATTTGCAAAGCTGCTACCTGAACCACAGTGCATGTATTCTCCATTAATTTGATTCCTCTTCCTTTTGGAATAGTGTAGTAGGGCAATCTATCCTGTGCAACCTCTTTGCCTTATAAAGAAAAGAGAAAAACATAATCTTGTACAACTATATCACAAGAAATAAAAATAGAGTTATCTGTTCTCTGTAGGTTTCAGATCTTTCACCCTGGATCTCATAGGACCTTCCGGTTACCCTCTGCTCTGGAGTCACCATCTAGTGTGCCTGCATTACCCCTACTGTCTGTTGAGAACCCCCATTACAGTTTGTACCAGAGGCAATGGAGGGTTAACTGACTTGCCCAAAATCACAAGGAGGAGCAGTGGGATTTGAGCCTTGGCTTCCTTGGTTCTCAGCCTGCTGTTGTAACTATTAGGCTACTCCTCCACTTGTTTAAAGTTGCTCAGTTTACCCTTAAAACTATAAGTATTACAAAATGTGCACTGCAGATTTATACATGTACTAGAAACAATATATTTTGGAGACTTTATTTCTTTAAAATCTCTGAAAAATATTTGATTTGAAATCTCTGGGGGGTAAAGAAGTAGTTTAGATCAAAGCTGGATTTAAACTAATAAGAATTTGTCCAAGATTTATTTATTTACATTCTCTTATATACTGTGCTCTTCTGCATCAATGTGGTTTACATTGAACAAACTGAAATGACATTGAACAGGGCATTATAACTTGGAGATAACTATTTTATAGGGAACATGGGCTATGGAGGGTTACGTGGCTTGCCCAAGACCACAAGGAGCACCTGTGGGACTAGAACCCCAGTCCTTCCAGCCCAAGGTTGCTGTCCTCTAGTGGGATTTGAACCCCTGACCTTCTGGCCTGAAGTACCTTGCCCCAAACACTAGGCCACTCCTCCACTCCTATGTTTGATACTGATAAAAGATGCTATTTTTTATCTGTATCATTCTGATAAAATGCACTTCCAGTCTGAAAGAAAAATGGATCTTCTCTAATATTCAGTAAACACAACAAGTTGAAAAGTGCATGCTTACAGTGAGACACAATGGTGCATGTCCTCCTTTCAAAGACTCTGCTTGTCTCTGTGAGGGATTTGATTGAATCAGCCATGTTAAGTATGCCTCAGTACAGTAGCAGGGGATGTGTGAGTGGGTGTCTGGACGAGTGAGCATAGAGTTGGGTGCACCTGAGAGTGAACGCTCAATGACATAGTCTTCTCATAGATAACACAGATGGAGGAAACACCCAAAATGGTTATGATGGCGACCCTGGCGCCGGCCAAGGCAAACTGGTTGTTCAATAGGCCACGGGAGAGATTGGAATAAGATTGATTGGATGCCTCAGATGGGGTTGGTTTGGATTGCCTCATAGGACTATCATTCTCGACTGGGACTTTCCCCCGAAGTCTGAAGCAAACAGCCATCAGACCGCTACTAAAAAACAGCAAATTAGACCCAGCAAAGATGGACTCCTACAGGCCAATTTCAAGCATCCCACTTCTGGCAAAAATCATTGAGAAGGTCGTACAACGCCAACTTCACTACCACATTGAGACTAGCGCACCCCTCGACCCCTGCAGCACGGATTCCTGGAATCACATGGGGTGGAAACGCTGTTGACCACATTATTCAACACATTGACCATTGGCTTGGATAACATCAGACAAGGCTTTGCCCTCATCTTCTTGGACATTGTAGCAGCCTTTGACACTGTGTGCCACGAAATACTCCTGACAAGTCTCAGTGAAAAGGGCATCCAGGGCACCGTGCTAGCCTGATGTGCATCGTACTTAACAGATAGATGGCAGCATGTTCGCACCGGCCCCTCCACCTCCTCACCTTTCCTGCAAGAGAAAGGCATGCCACAGGGATCCTTGCTCTCAGCCCTACTATTCAACGTATAGATGCAGCCCATTTGCAACCTCATCTGCTCTTTCAATATTAATTGCCTAATCTATTCCAACGACGTGCTACTATACAAGCCTATCTCAACAGATCATCCAGACCTCTCACCACTATCTGCCTTCTTCGATGTTGTCACGGATTGGCTACACACGCAGAAATTCAGAATAAATTTTTAAAAAATAGAGGTCCTCTTTATCACCAGGAACCCAACATTCACTCCACCCACCTCACTGAAGGTGCAGGACGCAGAGCTTCTCAGCAAGCCCATAGTTCGGTACCTAGGGGTCATGCTGGATCAACAGCTCAATATGAAGGCCCAAATAAGCAACATTGTCAAGGCGATCTTTAACAAAATTCGGATGCTTCACCACCTGTGACAACTGCTAGAGCTAGAAGACTTTCGGACAGTCTACCAAGCACTTCTAATTCCTGTCTTCGACTATGCGAACCCTATACTACACGGTCTCCTGAAAAACACGCTGAATCCCCTGCAACTGGCAATGAATGTGGCCGCCAGAATCCTGAACGGAGCCTCCAGGAGGGAACATATAACCCCAATCATGAAACACCTGCATTGGCTCCCGATCCACTGCAGGAACTCCTTTAAGATTCTAACAATGACCTTCAAAGCGATAAACAAATGCTCCTCCACCTCACTCACAGATCTCATACAGACCACCCCCCTGAACAGAGTAAGGAGGTCAGCCACCCTCAATACTCTAAAACTCACGAGGGCGATCACAAAATGCTCACAGGCAACTAGAAACAGAGCTTTCTTGCTATATGCACCAAAATGTTGGAACACCCCGCCACCTGCCATCCGGGCTATCACTGACCTCACCCAGTTCAGGAAGGCATTGAAGCACTATCTGTTTCTCCAGCACTACACCGAACCTGATGACAACCCGCAGTCAGGCACACTCAGGACCCAGGTTGACGCCCCCGACGCAGCCACTCCACGAGTCTGCTGCCCATCCCACTAGACCCCGATCCACTCAACGGGTAGAGGTATACTCCCCTGCCCTATCATCATGTATTTAGCTGAGCCAATGTGCAAATAGTCGAGCTGTCCTCATGACATATGACAGCATGTATATAGCTGAGCCAATGTGTAAATAGTGTCGAGCTGTCCTCATAACTTATAACAGCAAGTTACCTTGTACATAGTTACCCTGTTAACCCTGTATATAATCCCCTGTTTATTGTAAGTCCAGTGTAGGCTTGCCTGAACTGCACAAATCGGTTACCTGTAAACCGCACTGATTTTTAAAGAGTGCGGTATAGAAGAGACATTAAATAAATAAATAAATAAATAAAATTATGGCTTACACCAATACTCTGGTTAGGGATTCGTTGAGCAAGTGAGGCTACTCTGCTCTGGTATTTTCCACCATGTTGAGGGTGTGGAAGTGGTCAGCTCCGTTGTCCTCAATTCTTTAATGCAGGGGGGGGGGATATGTGATGATATTGTTTTAATTCTAGTGATAAGCCTGGCAGCTACATTTTGCAGTCAATGGATGGAGGATTAAACAAGTTCATTATAAGTGAACTGCACTAGTTTTTGTAGTCTAAGTAGGATAAACAAGAAATGAGAAACAGTCAAGAAATCTGACCGATGCATTGCTTTTGGCAGAACAGATATGAAGGATCTAGACAAGATTCTCAAGTGTAAAGATGTATCTCTGCATACATAGATTCGACTTGCCCAAGCCATGGTGTTTTCAAAATTGACCCAACAAAGGGCGGTACATCAAGAATTAATAAAGGATAAAAGTCATATGGATAGAAAAGTTGGACAGTGGAGAAGAAAGACAGGGTGAAAATCAATGCCTTCAAATTAAGGTGCTGGCTAAGAATACTGTACCTATCATGAACTGACTGAATAATAAATCACTTGATACCAGAAGAAATTAAAACTAAGTTGAGATGACAGGACTTTGGCTTTCATACTTTGGACACATCATGAGAAGCAAAAGATCATTAGAGAAAGACTTGGCAAGGTTGAATCTGAATGCAAAAGGGGAAGGCCAGCAATACGATGGATCGATATAATATCAGCAGCTAAGGATGCAATACTATCAACAATTAGCTGCTTGACTGAAGAGCAAATGCAGTTTAGGACAACTATCCGTAGAATCATCATGAGTCAACATTGACTCAATGGCACTTAACCACAAGCAGGATAGCATTAGCGCAGAGGTGTGAATTTTAAGTTCTTTTAATCGAAGTGTGGCTTACCTATACAAATCAGTTGAAGTGCAGAAAAGGAGGATTTAATGACAGAAACTATTTGTGGCTCTAATGTTAATAGGATGTCTATTTTGAATCCCAAGATGTTAATACATTTGCTTAATGGAAATGGAAAATTAACAAAGATTGGAGATAAGTTGAAGAGGGGCAGGCAATGAGTAATCCATATTGCTTTACATTTAGAAGGATTAAGTTTCATGCCATGATTGGTGAGACACTGGGAGATTGTGAGGATGGAAGAATTAGTTTGGATTGTTGTAGCAGGTAAAGAAAATGATTTGGACATCAGTAGCAAGATTTAGATTCTGTGTATGAGTGGCCGATTGCAACAGGAAAATCTTTAAAAAAGTATTGAGGCAAGAATAGTTCTTTGGTGCAGTCTAGTAGGAAGAGCATGCATTCGAGAGATTCTATGTTTGATTTACCAACTAAGTGCATCATGGAGATAACATGTGAACCAAAAATAGACACTATTTTTATACCTATTTTAGAGTCATAGAAACACGACGACAGAAAAAGACCACATGGCCTATCTAGTCTGTCCTTCCATATTGGATATTGAAGTCAACTAAATCAAAAGCTGCACTAAGGTCAAGTGATACTATGATGCTGAGTGATTTGTTTCAAGTCTGCATCTTACTTCATTCAGTAAAAAAAGAAGAAGTAATTCTAGAAACATAGCAACTTGATGGCAGTCTGTCTTTCCATACCAACTACTAAGCTCTACTGTCACTTTTTTTCCTTTAGAGATTTTCTGTGGTTGTCCCATGCCTTCATAATTTCAGATACAGTCTTTGTCTCTATTACCTCCACAGGAAGACTATTCCACGCATCTATGACTCTTTCCATAAAGAAATATTTATGCAAATTACCCCTGAGTCTAACCCCTTTCACTTTCATCCTAAGCTATTTCATTTGCAGGGCTTTCTTTCAAATGAAAGATGACCTCCTCCTGTGCATTTATGCCATGGAGGTATTTAAACATCTCTTTCAAATATCCCCTTTCCAGTCTTTCTTCCAAATATACATATTAAGATCTTTAAATCTGTCCCCATATGTTTCTTTATGAAGCCCACTGACTATTTTGGTAGCCACCCTCTGCACTGTTTCCATCCTGCTTATATCCTATTGAATGTGTGGTCTCCAGAATTGCACACAATACTCTAAATTAGGTCTCACCAAAGAGTTATACAGAGGCACTATCACCTCCTTTTTCCTGCTGACCATTCTTCTCACTATGCACCCAACAATTCTTCTGGCCTTTGCTGTCGCCTTTTCTACCTGTTTGGCCATCTTAATATCATCAAAAACAATCACTCTTTAGTCCTGCCCTTCTCCCATGGACAGAAGTACTTCACCCCTTATACTGTACTACATCCTTGGATTTTTGCAGTCCAAATGCATTACCATGCATTTTTTTGTCTTAAATCTTGGATGCCAAACTCTCGACCATTCTTCAAGCTTCACTAGATCCCTCCTCATTTTATCTACACCTCCCTGAATATTTTTATTGCAGATTTTGTTATCATCTGCAAAGAGGCAAACCTTACCTGACAGCCCTGCCACAATATTACTTGAAAAAACATTAAAAAGATTCGGACAAAGGACCAGATCCCTGCTGTCCAGTTTGTCACTTCTGACCCAGCCAGTCAATTTAGGGTCCATCCCGAGGGCATTCAATTTATTTCTAAGTCACCCGTGAGGAACAATGTCTAAGGTTTTACTAAAATGTAAGTACACCACATCTATAGCTCTCCCCCAGTCTAACCCTTGGGTAAGCTAGTCAAAGAAGATTGATGAGAATTGTCTAACAAGATCTGCATCTAGTAAAACCATGCTAATTCAGATCTTGTAATCCATTATGTTCCAGAAACCTCACTATACTCTGTTTAAGCAGCATTTCCAATACTTTGCTTGCCACAGTTGTCAGACTAATCAGTCTGTGCGATGACTCAGTCTGAAACTTTGCGGTCTGATCGAGGAAGTTATATAGTTTAAAGCAGAAGTTTTGCCAGAACCTTAGATGGATGTGTGTGTGCATGCATGTGAGCATACGTGTGTTTGTGATGGAGGTGTGGGCATGAAGGCTTCACTCCCTTGACCTTTCCACTGCCATCCTACACAAACTCTCACTGTCTTGCACTATCCCTTCCCCACATTCACCACACTCCCTCCTCCCCTGCTGCCATCCACTGCTGCACTTTCTCTTCTCTCCTTCTCATGCAACTCAACGTTGCATTCTGTCTCCCTTTCCCCGCCACCATGGCCGTAAAGAGTGTAAATCACCCCCTGTGCAACTTGCACATTGGGAGCGTGCCCCACCATGGCGGGAGAGAAGAGGTGCACCCAATGTGCAAGTCGCCGGCATACTAAGCAGATCTGTCCCTCTGTGTGAGAGCAGGGAGGGACAGATATGCTTAGCATGCCGGCGAAAAGGCTTAAGGGGCGTATTTTAACTGTCTTCCGTTGCCTGAAGCCGCTGAGAGAAGAAAAAGTGGCAGTGGCAGGCAACGGCAGACAGCTAAAATGTGTCCCTAAAACCTTTGCACCCTGTGCGGCCACACGGCTTGCATAGGGCTAGGTACGGGCATACCTGCCACCACCTCTCACTGCTCCATCCCTTTCCCTCTCACTTCTTGCACTGTCACACTACTTTCCCTGCCCCTCTTGTGCTCTCCTAATTCCCCTCCAATCCCTTCACCCTTCCCTCTCCCTGCTTCCCCTTTCTTCCCTCCTCTAACCTCGCCGTTTCCCTTATGCTCCTCCCCTCTCCACCCCTTACTTTGTGCTCTGCCCCCTTCCTTCTTTTGTCAATTCGAAACATACCCCTTTATTTAGGTTGTGCCCCTTCCATTCCCTTCTCTGATGCCCAGCTCATCTTCACCAGTGGGTTTTGGGGACTCCCTCCTGCTCATTCTCTGCTGCCTCCTGCTGGCAGGACCTGGGGACTCCCGCTGGCTTTTTCCCTGCCTCCTCTGCTGGCAGGACCTGGGGACTCCCACTGGCTCTTCAGTGTTTTCTGCTGATCTGTCCCGCTGTTCCCATTGTCCTATGCATCTTTATTGGCAGACAGACAGATGGATGGACCCTACCCCTTAAGCAAAATGCACCTCAAAAAACACCGATTTGAAGATCAAAGAAGTAAAACATCCCGGGTTTTTTCTCTTATGTACAATGCAGTTATCTGCTCGTTCTATCCTTTGTCTGTTATTAGGTTCATGAATGAGGTGCCTTACATTTTTCTAGTTCTTGGAAGGTTCTTGTGTTTCATGGAGGGACGCCTGCTAGCTGTACAGTCATTGAAAAGGAGGAAGATGGTAGCCTTTAGTGACAGGGCTTTTTCCAGCTAAGTTCTTAGACTTTGGATCTCGCAGTTTGACGTGGTATGTTTGGGGAAGGGTTATTACTATTCAGAAAAGTTAAAGGGAGAGCATATAATTAACTTAGAAAGTTCATTATATGGGTGCCAACCAGTGCAATTAGGACAGTTATCTACATCCAGCTTCGAAGGTCTTCATACCACTGTGATTGACTTCATCTTGAAGTGTAGGTTTGTCATACTGAACTGAAACAGCAGTAGGTCCAAACTGCACCAACCATCACTATTACAATAGCTAGGAAGAAGGAGAAAGAGGGAGGTCAGCCCATGTTAATTTCATTTACAAGCCCCTTTGTTTAAACAAGCAAGTGCAAAAAGCAAAGCAGTTCATTTAGTACAGAGCCTCATAAAAGTCTCCACATTCTTATACATTTTTCATATTCAGCTGCCTAAAATATACCTTAATGTAGTTTAATTCATATGACTTAGTTTCTATGATCTACACAAATACTCTATGCTTGCAAAACATTTTTTTTAATTTATTTAAAACTTACCTTTCTACAATTCAAACATAAGATATGCCATACTGGGTCAGACCAACGTCCATCAAGCCCACTATCCTGTTTCCAACAGTGGCCAATCTAGGTCATACGTACCTAGCAGTTTCCCCAAAAGACACAGGTTCCACAATGCTTGCATTGGGTCAAGCATTGATATCCTGGGTCACTTTTTAATAATGGTTTATGGAACTTTCCTCCAGGAACTTGTTCAAACCTTTTTTAAACTTAGCTACACTAACATCCTTTACTACATCCTCCAGTAACCAATTCCAGAGTTTGATTATACGTTGAGTGAAAAAAATATCTTCTCTTATTTGTCTTAAATAGTTTACCCTGTAGCTTCATTGCATGTCCCCTAGTCTTTCTATATTCTGAGAACATAAACAATCGATCTACGTTTACCCATTCCACTCCGTTCATTAATTTATAGACTTTTATCATATCTCCCCTCAGCCGTCTCTTTTCCAGGTTAAAAAGCCCTAATGTTTTTAGCCTTTCTTCATAGGGGAATCCTTCCATCCCCTTTACCATTTTGGTGGCTCTTCTCTGAACCTTTTCTAATAACGCTATATCCTTTTTAAGATAGGGCGACCAGAATTGCACATAATATTCAAGGTGCGGTTGCACCATGGAACGATACAGAGGCATTATCATATTCTTTGTTTTATTTTCCATTCCTTTCCTCATGATACCTAGCATTCTGTTTGCTCTCTTGGCTGTCGCTGCACACTGGACAGAGGGTTTTAACATGTTATCACCAATGTCGCCTAAATCTTTTTCATGGGTGGTGGTTCCTAATGTGGAACCTTGCATCATGTAACCATAGTTTGGGTTGTTCTTCCCTACGTGCATAACTTTGCACTTGTCCACATTAAATTTCATCTGACATTTTCGTGCTCAGTCTTCCAATTTATCAAGATCCTCTTGCAATTTTCCACAATTCTCATGACTTTTAACAACTTTAAATAGTTTTGTGTCATCTGCAAATTTGATAACCTCCCTCGTTATTCCCTTTTCCAGGTGATTTATGAATATGCCATAAAGCAGTGGACCCAGCACCACTATACACCTTTCTCCATTGGTAAAATTGGCCATTTAGCCCTACTCTATGCTTTCTATCTTTTAACCAGTTCCTGATCCACAATAGTACACTGCCTCCTATCCCATGACTCTTTAGTTTTGCCAGAAGTCTCTAATGAGGGACCTTGTCAAAGGCTTTCTGAAAGTTGAAATACACTATATCAACTGACTCACCTTTGTTTACCTGTTTATTCACACCTTCAAAAAAAACCTGATTAGTAAGAGAAGATCTTCCTTGTCAAAGCCACGTTGGCTGTCTCCCATTAAGCCATGACTATCTACATGTTCAGTAATTTTGTTCTTTAAGATGGCTTCTACCATTTATCCCGGTAGTGACGTCAGGCTCACCATTCTGTAGTTTCCCAAATCACCCCTGGGACCCTTTTTAAGAACTGGCATTACACTGGCCATCCTCCAGTCTTCAGGTATTACAGATGATTTAATGATAGTTGACAGATTACTAATAGCAGGTCTGCAATCTCATATTTCAGTCATTTCAACACCCTTGGATGTATACCATCCGGTCCAGGGGTTTTGTTACACTTCAGATTATCAAATATTTGTAAAACATCTTCCCAGTGTATCGATATTTCTTTCAATTCTTCCACAGTATCACCTTTAAATACCACTTCAGTCATGGGTAACATCCCTACATTTTCCTCAGTAAAGACCAAAGCAAAGAATTCATTCAGTCTCTCCATTATAGCCTTGTCCCAACTTACTACCTATTTTACCCCTGTATTATGTAATGGTCCAACTGATTCTCTCACAGGATTTTTCCTAGGAATGTACTTGAAAAAGCCTTTATTACGTGTTTTTGCTAACCCAGCAAGTTTCTTTTCAAATTTTCTCTTTGCCTGCCTTATCAATGCCTTGCATTTAATTTGCCAGTGCTTGTGCTGTTTCCACTTTTCTTAAAGCATGGAATACAACTGGTGTGGTCTTCCAAGATAGTATTTTTAAACACCCCCAATCTTTCTCGATGTTGATGTAAGTCTTTAACCTTTGCAACTGCTCCTTATAGTTTTTTCTTAACTATTTTCCTCATTTTATCATAGTCTCCCTTTTGAAAGTTAAAAGGTAGTACTGTGGATTTCCATTAATTAAATCAAACGCGATCATGCTATGATCACTATTGCCAAGTGGCCCCAACACCCTTATCTCTTGCACCAGATCTGGTGTTCCACTAAGGACTAAGTCCAAAATGGCTTCCCCTCTGGTTGTTTCATGAACCAGCTGCTCCAAGAAGCAGTCATTTATTTCATCTAGAAACTTTACCTCCCTAGCATGTCCTGCCGTGACACTGACCCATTCAATACCGGGATAATTGAAATCACCCATTATTATTACTGTTCTGTAACTTTTGTTAGCTTCCTGATTTCTTTGAACATTTCATCATCCATTTGTTCATTCTGGCTAGCCGGTCGATAGTTCATCCCTACTGCCATCACCTTCCCCTTTTGACATGGAATTTCAATCCATAGAGATTCTACAGCAAATTTTGTTTCCTGCAAAACTTTAATCCTTTGTGGCTCAATGCCCTCTCTAACATAGAGCGCTACCCCTCCACCAATTTGATCAGCGCTATCAGTACAATATAGCTTGTACCCAAGTATCACAGTGTCCCTCTGGTTGTCCTCTTCCACCATGTCTCTGGGATACCAATCATATCTAACTTCTCATTTAGTGCTGTATATTCTAAACTATCCCATCTTATTTTTTAGACTTCTAGCATTTGCATACAAGCATTTTAGAGACTGCATTTTATTCTGCTGATGTGCCCTAACTTCATATTTTCGGTAGTATCCTTCAAAGATACATTGTTCCGAACCATACTCTCTTTGGCGACTGTTGGATCTCCCCTATTATCTAGTTTAAAAGCTGCTCTATCTCCTTTTTAAAAGTTAATGCCAGCAGCCTGGTTCCATTCCAGTTAAGGCGAAGCCCATGCCTTCGGAAGAGCCCCTCATTTATCCAGAATGTTCCCTAGTTCCTAAAAAATCCAAACCCCTCATTTTTGCACCATCGTCTCATCCACGCATTGAGACTCTGGAGCTCCGCCTGCCTTTTGGGTCCTGCGTTTAGAATGGGAAGCATTTTGGAGAATGCTACCCCGGAAATTCTGAATTTCAACTTCCTACCTAAAAGCCTAAATTTAGCCTCCAGATCCTCCCTACCACATTTTCCTATGTCATTGGTAATGACATGTACCAAGATAGCAGACTACTCCCCAGCACTATCTAAGACCTTGTCTAGATGGCGCGTGAGGTCCGCTACCTTCACACCAGGCAGGCATGTTACCAGGCAATCCTCATGTCCACCAGCCACTCAGCTATCTACATGCTTGATGATCGAATCACCAACTATAACAGCTGTCCTAACAGTTACCTCAAGGGCACATGGTCCTGGAAAACCACCTCAGTGTGAGAGGGTTTTACATCACCTGAAGGACAGGTCCTAGCTATAGGATCACTTCCTGCCAAACCAGGATGATGCTCTCCTGTCACGTGACCTCTCTCCTCCCTGGCAACAGGGATGCTGCCAGACTGGAGGTGGGACTTCAGAACTATATCCCTGTAGGTCTCGTGTATCTCTCTGTCTTCCTTATGTCTTCTAAGTCTACTACTCTTGCCTCCAGTGATCGGACTCATTCCCTGGGAGCAAAGAGCTCCTTGTACCTTGTGCACACATAAGATCCCTCACCTATTTGGAGAAAATCATACATGTGACACTCAATGCAAAAGACTGGAAAGCCCCCATCTCGCTGCTGGACTGCTGTGTCCTTCTTTGTTTTAAGGTTGTGTTTAGATATTTAAGTTCTTAACTTACTAAGGGTTGCTGGTGATACTTATACTAATAAAACTATACCTAATATATTTAATGTACGTTGTTCACCTGAAGTTTAATTAATCTCAGGTCCTTAATGTATGCTGATGAGAAAAAACAGTTGCACCTGAGAGTGAATATGGCACCTCCTTTCCTTTAAGAGGTTTAACCACCCATAAAGAGCCAATTATCCCAGGGGTGGGTGGGTGGGAGGGAAAGAAGACTTATTAAAAGCTGGCTGCTACACAGTACCCTGCCCTGTGCTTTAAGGTAATCTGTTACCATACTCCAGGGGGAGTCCCACAGCCCTTACTTGGATAGAGAGAATCTTGGGTTCTAAATTTAACCAAAAAACTCTTTTCTGTGTTTTAAATTTAAAAGGAAAGTTTTTTGTTGCTACTAGGACCTGACCAAGTATTAAATTTAAACTGGAAGCTCTCTGCTGGGTTCTAAATTTAACCAGAAAGTTCTCTGCTGTGTTTTAACTTTAAACTGAAAACTCTTTGCTGCTACTAGGCCCTGACTGATTTAACAAATACACTGGGTTCACAGATTAATCAACTTTAATCTAAAGAATTCCTTTTTCCCCAAGATTTAGAAAAATTCCGATAAGAAAATACTTACAATAGCAGATCTCTCTCCAGAAGAAGCAGTCCCCTTTTGTAGTCCTTCAAGTCTCTATGCTCTGTGTTTGGCTGTATGCAGAGTCCTGGTCCTGGTTTCTGCATTTGCACTATGTTTGGTGTTGTGTATTGTTGCTCTGAAGTTGTTCTGATGTACGTTTATACACCCTTATACAGATAATGTCAGCTCAGTTAAACATACAGTTGCCTTTAAGAAACTTTCCCATGAACCCAACTAACCATGGCCATTAATTTGGGATCTGATGCTGTTAAAGTGATCCCGGTATCCTTGCCTTGTTTTTCTCTTTTAGGTGCATTTTGCTTTGACTAATAGCACCTATGTGAAAGGGTCAATCCATCTCTCTGTCCATCTGTCTGTCCATGTCTGTTTGTGTGGATGTGTGCCAACAGATGCATACGGCTTCGGGAGGAGCAGGGCAGAGCAGCAGCAAAGAGCCGGCAGGAGATTCCAGGTCCTGCTGGCAGATTAGATAGAGGTTCAGCAGAGAAAAGCTGGCAGAGGTTTTCAGGTCCCGCTGACTGTTCCCCCCTGCAGTTGTGCCTCCTCCATCAGCAGGAGTCCCCAGGTCCCACTGGCAGGGGAGACAGAGCGGCAGTGAGGAGGAACTGGTGCGAATCTCCATGTCACTAGTGAAGATGGGTTGGGAATCAAGGAAGGGGTGGAGCAAAAGGGGCATGTTTAGAAAGAAGAAAAGAGGAGGGGCATGGTGAAGAGTGAAACACAAGGGAAGGGGTAGCGTTTTGAGAGGAGGGATGGAGGGGCGGGGCATAAGGGAGGAGGTGGGGTTAGAGGAGGGAAGGAAAAGGGCTGCAAGGAGAGAGTAGAGTGTAGGGAGAAAGGGGAATTAGGATAGTGCAAGAGGGTTCATGGAAAGTAGGGGGAGAGTGCAGGAAGAGAGAGGGGAAGGGAAGAAAGGGGTGAGGGTGTGGTAGAGAAAGAAAACAGAGTGCAAGGTTGGGTGTCAGGGGAAAGAGAGGAGAGAGAGTGCATGGGTAGGTGGTAGGAAAGGAAGGAAATTGGCAAAGAGTATGGAGGGGAAATAGTGCAAGAGGGTGGGAGAGACAGGAAGTATGTGCAGGATGATGTGGGAAAGAGCAAGCGAGAGAGAAGCCTAGATGCCCACAACAACTCATACACATATCCCCTGCCTTCTGACATCCCATTCCCAGAAAGGCATGCCTAAGACTGCAAATGGAGGAAAGAGGAAACGTGTCATTGTGTCTCACTGTAAGTGTGCACTTTTCAACTTCTTTTGGGGGTTGTTTGGATGTCTCGCTCACACTTTTTCAGTAGTAGCTCAATGCAAATTACATTTAAGTATAGTAGGTAGTTCTCCATTGATGAGCAGTGGTAATGCAGGCAGACTTGATGGCTATGTCCTGCAAATGGATCCTAGTGTGCTGTGCTGTGCTGTGCTGTGCTGTCCTAAGCGCAGGGAAACCTTTTTCTGGGTGTCCCTTAATCACTGATACATCTCCTGCCTTTCTTCAGTCTATTTTTTCCACCAGACAAGTAGGACACAGCTAAATCTCCTTATCCACATGTCCAAACCAAAACTAAAAAAATAGTAATAATAAATACATAAAGCATTAAAGAAGCTCCATGGGACTGATGGATACCTCAAAGTTGCTTGGGGTTTTAGAACCATTACAAATTCGCAAGTGGTAGAAGGATGTTAGGCCTTAGGCTGTGACAAGATACCAAATGGAGGAGAAGGATGTTTGACCGCACCACCTACCATAGATATGTCAAGGCACCAGATGGGGGAGAGCAGCCAACGCGAGCCCAAAATGTCCAAATGCCTGGATGTTCCTACCCTGTTGACTCAGTCTCATAGGACTGACAGCAGGAAAGGCTTCAATCCAAGAAGAAAAAACAAACACTGAAGGAGTCTCACCAGCAGAAGCCTTTACATAAGAGATTCTTTCCAGCGTTGAAGGAGCCCTTTCCTTTAAGCAACCTGCTGCACATTACATGGACACTGCTGACAAGTCCAAACTGGTCTTCCTCCCAGAATCCTCTATCCTCCACTCTTATGTACCAGGGGCTAATCAGCAAACCATAATCCTACCCCTCGTTGGTCAAGGAGATTGGCTTTCCTCCCTAGACCTCAAAGACACCACACTTGTATTCCCATTGACCATCACCATTAGCCATTCCTGCATGTCACCTTTTAGGGTCACCACCATTAGTACTGGGTGCTTCTCTTTGACTGATCATCAGCACCAAGGGTATATGCAAAGAGAGTAATTTTATTTGAGCACCAAGAAAAGATACATGCTTCTTAGATGCAGAGGTCCCTATTTTATAGGTCTTATGTGCGTGAATGGACATTTCTGCAGGTCCTTTCCATGGTCGCTATTCTGTAAGTAAAGAAGTCAAGAAGCACTCAGAATATGGAAACTGACTCTGGCCATGAAATATAGCCTTCAAGTGTGTTGTGTACTTGATATAAACAATAGGTCCACAAAATAAATTTTGAGTTCTCCACCAGGTCACCGCAATTTCCTCTTCCCTGTCTTGACTCTCAAATCCTTCTTTCAATCTCTGTGACCCATTCTTCCTTTCTATTATCAATGAGGAGGAAACTGCACAGCTTCTCTCCTCCTCCAAATTAACTACCTGTTCCTCTGATTCATTCCCACCTCTCTACTATTCTGTATCGTCCCCATTATTGTCAATTTCATCTGTCATATCCTCAATCTATTGTTCTCTATTACAACTGCTCCTATGGCCTTCAAACATGCTGTTGTGGCACCACTCTTCAAGAAACTTTCACTGAACCCTACTTGCAATTCCAATTATCCTGTTTTGATTTTCTTTCCTCTCAAGCCATTTCTGATCCGCTGTGGTTTCACTTTTGTCCTATACATGAAACAGAAATGACAAAGCTGGAGTCTCCAGTTACCTGTTTCTGGCCAATCCAAGAGCCTCTACTCAATCCTCATTTTCTTGAACCTATCTGATGCTTTTGATACTGTTGATAACCATCAGCCTACTTTTCTGATCTTGCTGCCTGGATGACACGCCGTTATCGGAAACCGAATATGGCCAAGATGGAACATATTATCTTTCCCCCCCAAACACACCTCCTCCCTTCCTTCCTTCTCGATTTCTGAGGATGACACTATCATCATGCTCCCTGTTTCCTCTGCTCGTATCTTGGGATCATTTTTGACTTTTTGCTTTTTTCCAATGCCCGTATCCAACTGATAGTTAAAACATATTACTAAGACCCTTATCCGCTCTCTTGTCATCTCCCATCTAAACTATTGCAACCTGCTCCTCACTGGTCTCCTATTGGAACATCTCTGTAAACTGCAATCCATTGAAAACTCAGCTGCATGGCTAATCTCTTCCATTGTCACTATGCTCACATAATCCCTCTTCTCAAATCATTTCATTGGCTCCCTATTTGTTTCTGCATACAGTTCTGACTTCTACTGACCTACAAATGCATGCACGCTGCAGCTCCTCATTACCTCTCCTCTTATCTCTCCCTATAACCTTCCTTGTGAACTCCACTCATAAGGCAAATCACCTTTATCTGTGGCCTTCTCTTCCGCTGTCTACTTCAAAATCTGTTCATTCCACCTTGCTGCACCGTATGCCTGGAATAGGCTCCATCTCTGGTCCATTTCAAATCCTAAAATGATAACTTTTGAGGCTGCTTTTAGATTCTGACCCCCTTATTCTCCTGCTTAACATCCAGGTGTATTTTAGTCATTTCCCTCTTGAACAACCTAATCTCCTGTTTGTTGTGTTTGTGTGTCTGGAATAGATTGCCGAGCAGGGACTGTCTTATGTCTTTATCTACAGCACTGCAAAAGCCTTTGTCACTATACAAACGATACAACCTCTGAGGAATATAATCAAATCCTGTGATTTTCGGTCTGTTACGCAAGCACTCATTATGCCACACCTGGACTACTGTAACGCCATCTTACAAGGTCTGCCTAAAAAATTGCTAAATATCCTGCAAATGGCCCAAAATGTGACGGCCAGGATCATCATGAGAACAAGCATTGCTGAGCACATTACACCTGTTTTGATCGAGCTACATTGGCTTCCCATTGCTGCCAGGATCCAATACAAAACATTGGTAACCACGTTCAAACTTATAAATAACATAGCCCCTTCATTCCTCTCCACACTTATCAGCACGCAACCAACAAACAGGGACAGGAGAACTAACAACTCAGGCACACTACAAGTCCCTACCAGCATCAGATCGGTGAAAGCAAGTACTAGTTGCAGGGCGTTCTCATTCTCTGCACCAACTATCTGGAATCAACTACCATTCGAGCTGCGATCAATCAAGGACATTACTGTTTTCCGGAAGGAACTAAAAACTCATCTATTCAAAAGTCACTACAATCAGCTGTGACTCTCAGTACAATATAGATGAAGCAAAGCAATCAATTAATCATGCTCTGTTGAACCGATAAATGTATAAATATGTATAAATGTAAATAATGTAAATATGTGTAGTCCAATCTCCAAGACGCTAATCCTGTGTGCTGTGCCTTACCCCCAATGCTATGTATATATTTGCCCCACTTTTCTGTCTTGATTTGACAACTCCCAAAGATGTAATCAAACCGCTGCTGATCGCTGGAAGTGGCGGTATATAAGTGTGTACTACATAAATAAAGATAAGTGGTACATGATTAGTGGTAGTGGCCAGACCTGCATGCAACTATCTTCACTACGACTTTTTCACCCTGTCATGGGTCTCGGGTCTTCTGTATGTGTTTCCTCCTTTTTCATTCATATCTAGAGTCTTACAGCAAATTCTCCTTGACAAGGCCACAATAATCTATGTAGTACCCCCAGTGGCTCAGAGAAATATGGTTCCTGCTCCTCCTCTCAATAACAAAGGATCAGCCAGTTCCGTTGGAGACACATCCATCTTTCCTGATGCAGCAGGGAAGGTGGTTGCTTGGTTCTCATAGCATGAAGGTTAAGAACATGCTAATTGCTTGCATTTTGGTCTCACAAGAAGTAAAAAATGTTGTTTTGACATCCAGGAAAGACTCCTCTAAGAAATTCTATAGGTTCAAATAGGAGTCACTTCTTTCACAGGTGTGCCAATTATCAGTTCCATGCATTCTCTTGCTCCCCCTCTTGATGCCATACAATTATATCTCCTTTACCTCTCTTAAAGTGACCATAAGGCAACTTAAGTGCAACTGTACTTCATGGCAATGCAAACATATCACAGTGAGGTAGACAATAAACCCATCTCCATACATCCATAGATTTCAGAGTTCATGCAAAGACTCGTGAATACAAGGTCTCTATTATGCAAACCCATACCACCATGGGACCTCAGCCCTGTCTTGCTAAGTTGATGGAGCTCCCATTGAGCCACTGGGACAGGAAAACCATTTTTCTGTTTGCCATCACTTCATCATGCGAAATCAGTGAATTTTAGGCCCTCGTCCACTTCTTCCGATGCACACAGTTTCTGCCAAATACGTTTGTCCTCCATACTCATCAAAGTTCTTTCCCAAAGTATTGTCTCCCTTCCACTTCAATCAGTCCATTGTGCTCCCCAGCTTTTTCCCAAAACCTCACTCCATTTGAGAAGCAGCTGTTCCCCATTTTCTTGATTGTAGAACACTTCTATACTGTCTTTCTGGCAACACAGGATTTTTGTAAAATCTCTCAACTCTTTTTTTCATTCAGTCCAAACAACTAGCAGAGAAGCGGATCCTGTCCAGGTGGGTTTGCGATTGCATCAAGTACTCTTATAATGCAACTGCTCAACCATCTCCAGATAGAATCATGGCACATCAGCTAAGACAAAAAGCTACTAATATAGAACATGTGTACTCAATGTCCCTTGATAATCATTTGCAAAGCTGCCATCTGAACCACACTGCACGTATTCTCCATGCATTATTACTTTGCTTCCTCTTCTTTGAGAAACAGTGTAGTAGGGCAGTTTATCCTGTGCAAATTCACCCTGGATCTCATAGGACCTTATGCTTACCCTCTGCTCTGGAGTCCCCATCACGTGTGCCTGCAATACCCCTAATGTCTGCGGAGAACCCCCGTTACAGTTTGTACCAGAGGCAATGGAGGGTTAACTGACTTGCCCAAAATCACAAGGAGGAGCAGTGGGATTTGAGCCTTGGCTTCCTTGGTTCTCAGCCTGCTGTTATAACTATTAGGCTACTCCTCCACTTGTTTAAAGTTACTCAGTTTACCCTTAAAACTATAAGTATTACAAAATGTGCACTGCAGATTTATACATGTACTAGAAACAATATATTTTGGAGAGTTTGGTTTCTTTAAAATCTCTGAAAAATATTTGATTTGTAATTTCTAGGGGGTAAAGAAGTAGTTTTTCTTATCATACTTAAATCAAAGCTGGATTTAAACTGGTAAGAACTGGTCCAAGATCTTTAAAAGTGCATGCTTACAATGAGACACAATATGCATGTCCTCCTTTCACTGACTCTGCTTGTGTCTGTGAGGGATTCGATTGAAACAGCCATGTTAAATATGCCTCAGTACAGTAGCAGATGATGTGTGAGTGGGTGTCTGGATGAGTGAGCATAGAGTTTCAGGCACCTGAGAGGAACGCTCAACGACATAATCTTCTCATAGATAACACAGATGGAGGACACGCCTATAATGTTGTTCAATAGGCCATGGGAGAGATTGGCATAAGATCTAAATGCTCTTGCGCAGAATTTGGAAATGGGGGGACTGCTCTATGTTTCCCTCCCGGGGCACTCATTGGGCACATCGTACAGTGAATCGAGGCGCACTGAGGATGACTGATTCTCATCACTTCTGACTGACACAGGGGCCCGTAGTGTGCGGAACTCCTCAGAAGGATGGTGGTGTGGATGTGGCATCTGCCAGTCATGCTCCTAGGGCTGGTTTGGATGTCTCTGATGGATTGATTATGGCTTACACCATGGCTCTGGTTAGGGATTTGTTGAGCAAGTGAGGCTACTCTGCTCCAGTATTTTCCATCATGTTGAGGGTCTGCAAGCAGTCAGCGCTGTTGTCGTCAATTCTTTAATGCTCGGGTGATGTGGTCATATTGTTTTAATTCTAGTGATAAGCCTGGCAGCTACATTTTGCAGTCAATGGATGGAGGTTTTAAGAAGCTCATTATAAGTGAATTGCACTAGTCTAAGTAGGATAAACAAGAAATGAGAAACAGTCAAGAAATCTGACCGATGCATTACTTTTGGCAGAACTGAAATGTAAGTACACCACATATATAGCTCTCCCTCAATCTAACCCTTCAGTAAGCTAGTCAAAGAAAATTGATGAGAATTGTCTGATAAGACCTGCCTCTAGTAAAACCATGCTAACTCAGATCTTGTAAGCCATTATGTTCCAGAAATCTCACTATCCTGTTTAAGCAGCGTTTCCATTAGTTTGCTTACCACAGATGTCAGACTAACGAGTCTGTGCAATGACTCAGCCTGAAACCTTCCTGTTTGATCGAGGAAGTTATATAGTTTAAAGCAGAAGTTTTGCCAGAACCTTAAATGGGTGAGTGTGTGCATGCATGTGAGCATACGTGAGTTTGGGATGAGGTGTGGGCATGTAGGCTTCTCTCACTTACCCTTTCCACTGACATCCTACACCATAGGTTTTCAACCCAGTCCTCAAGAGAACCTTAGGCCAGTCGGATTTTCAGGATTCCCACAATGAATATGCATAAGATAGATTTGCATACAATGAAGGCAGAACATGCAAATCTTTCTCATGCATATTCATTCTGGGAATCCCGAGGACTGGCCTACACAAACTCTCACTGTCCTACACAAACTCTCACTGTCTTGCACTGTCCCTTCCCCCCCATTCACCACACTCCCTCCTCTCCTGCTGCCATCCACTCCTGCACTTTCTTTTCTCTCCTTCTCATGCAACTCAACGCTGCACTCTGTCTCCCTTTCCCTGCCACCACCTCTCACTCCCACTCCCTTTCCCTCTCACTTCTTGCACTGTCACCCTACTTTCCCTGCCCGCCATTGCGCTCTCCTAATTCCCCTCCAATCCCTTGACTCTTCCCTCTCCCTGCTTCCCCTTTCTTCCCTCCTCTAACCTCGCCGTTTCCCTTATGCTCCTCCCCCTCACTCCTCCCCTCTCAACCCCTTCCTTTGTGCTCTGCCCCTTCCTTCGTTTGTCATCTCTAAACACACCCCTTCATTTAGGCTCTGCCCCTTCCATTCCACCCCAATCCCTCCCCTTCCCTTCTCTGATGCCCAGCCCATCTTCACCAGTGGGATTTGGGGACTCCCTCCTGCTCGTCCTCTGCTGTCTCCTGCTGGCAGGACCTGGGGACTCCTGTCGGCTCTTTCCCTGCCTCCTATGCATCTTTATTGGCAGACAGGTAGACAGATGGATGGACCCTATCCCTTAAGCAAAATGCACCTCAAAAACAACTGATTGGAAGATTAAAGAAGTAAACTTATCCCGGGTTTTTCTCTTATGTACAATGCAGCTATCTGCTTGTTCTATCCTTTGTCTGTTATTAGGAGGTTGTTCATGAATCAGGTGCCTTACATTTTTCTAGTTCTTGGAAGGTTCTTGTGTTTTATGGAGGGATGCCTGCTAGCTGTACAGTCATTGAGAAGGAGGAAGATGGTAGCTTTTCGTGACAGGGCTTTTTCCAGGTTAGTTCCTAGACTTTGGATCTCGCTACTTGACGTGGTATATTTGGAGAAGGGTTATTACTATTCAGAAAAGTTAAAGGGAGAGCATATATTAACTTATACATATTGTGATGTTGTTTGATGTAAACTGCCTTGGATAAAGGCAGTATAGAAAATCTGTTAAATAAATAAATATAATATTGGAGTAGCAGTAGAACACGGTCAGACTGTCACCTCTGTAAAGCGATGCAGACCTATTTCAAACCATGTATTGAGAATGCAATATCATCATATTTTTCATCTTTGCTTTAGGTGGCAGGTAACGCCCTAAGCAGTTTTTTGGTATTCTGTCTAAATTGTCAGTTTTGAGTCCTCTGCCAACTACTTCTCATTCCGATACCCGAAGTGTTGCGGATTTTCTCCCCCATGTTTATACACCGATTGTTAATATTAGGGAGTTTCTGGTGTCTGAGGAGTCCATTTATAGTTCAACTGTTCATGACACTGGGGCTAGTGTGGCAGATCCACCATCCTGATCTTCTATGTCATGTGCTGGGAGTCGGCCTGAGTGGCAGTCTTTTGATATTCTGTTTAGGTGGCTGTGTCTAAGGATGTTTTCGCTTTGCAGCCAACAGCCTCAAGTCTGGATCTGCAGCAAAGAGATCAGTGAAGGTAGAGTAGATAGCTTGGCTTGCTCATTGCACATGTACTTCATAAAAGGGAACAGAAGAGAGGGTGTCATCCGCAGACAGCAAGCAGCACACCAGAGGAGCAGAGAATGATCACAGCCACAGCAATATTGCCTTCAGAAATGCAAAAATCCACAGACGTCTTTCACTGTAATTACTATTGTGGGAAGGCCGTAGATCCCATATTCTTAGCCTCCTTAACCTAAAGTAGACCGTAGCAGAAATCCAAACTGGCTCCTTATTTTTCTTTTTTCCTTCTTATCAAAATTTCCTCTTCAAAACCTTTTCTGGCATAAATTCACTGAACTGACACATGGCATTGTCTGGAGAACAGTTATTTCTGTAGGTATTAGAAAGTTGATTATGTGGGTGCCAGCCAGTGCAGTTAGGACAGGTGTCTACATCCAGCTTCAAAGGTCTTCATACCACTGCGATTGACTTAATCTTGAAGTGTCGGTTTGTCATATTGAACTGACAACAGAAGTAGTTGCAAATAACACCATCCATCACTATTACAATAGCTAGGAAGAAGAAGGAGAAAGAGGGAGGTCAGCCTCTATTTAACCAGGGAAGAGAAACTTGTGGTGATCGACTTGACCAGAAGTGGGCAGGGAGATAATAAAAGCTCCTAGAGCCTAAATTTGGCATTTTCATATCTCTGGGTACCTATAGGATATACACAGTGAGGAGATTTGGTTTAAACAAGCAAGTGCAAAAAGAAAAGCAGTTCATTTTGTACAGAGCCTCATAAAAGTCTCCACATTCTTATACATTTTTCATATTCAGCTGTCTACAATCTACCTTAATGTAGTTTAATTTATAGGAGTTGGTTTCTGTGATCTACACAATATACTCTATGCTTGCAAAATGTATTTTTTTAATTTATTTAAAACTTATTTCTATACCGCCTTTCTACAATTCAAAGTGGTTTACAATCAACAATTGTGTAACAGGGCCTGGTCAGCACAATGTTTAACATGAAACTGGAACAGTAAACACAGTACAACAGTAGTTTAACAAATTAACATCAGCTATTTACAGCTATGCATCTACTGGTTGGATTGGGCTACTCTGACCATAAATTGCAGGATTTGTCTGTTTTGTACTACAGAGTATTTTAAGGTGGTTGAGTCCTTGAGCCCATGTCCATGCTGTATTCGGTCTGAAAGAGGTATGTTTTTAGCCTTTTTCTGAATTGCAACAAGTCTGGGCTTTCTCTTATTGTTGGTAAGCTTAGGCCTCACAATGACCTTCCTCTGCAGTTTCATTAACCTGTGGCTCCTGACTTTGTAAGAATGACCAGACTGAGACAGTGACTTGGTGGTGTCAGGCAGTTTCCACTTTATAGTAATGAACCTGATTTCCCCACGTGATATTTTTTTCTCAGAATAACTTTACTTTGGAGTTGGGCATGTTTAGACCTTTGTTTCAAATTCAGTTTGTTCAATAGAAACAGCTTGATTCTCCAGTCAGGAGCACTCAGAACAGTTCAACACTTACTGTGATTAGACACAGCTGGACTCTGTTTAACCTATCATGGACCTTGCAAGGATATTTTTTTAATTAATTTTGGTTCAGGACTAACTAAGGGTGTGAATACATTTAATCAAGACTTTTTTGGTTTCTTGGTTTGAATATTTCTGTAATTGTTCTATCACATTGAAAGTGTAGAATATATTGTAGAGATCAGTGAAATAATCCTATTTTAATGCATTGTGAAATGTAGTTTTTAGACAGTAGTATGTGAAAAATGTACAGGATTATGAAGATGTTTACAAAGCAGTGAATACGGATTCTGTGCATTAAAACCTTTGTAGATATATTATTTCACAAGAGATACTCATCTCTGCAAATACAATGCAATGTAATATCAAAAGCCAAAATAGCAACCAAACTGAGTTGAAAAACATGATTTGTGAATTGTTTCTAGAGTATATCGAGGCCGCGAGGGCGGGAGTCCCGGAGCTGGCCGCCCGTAACCGGGGACACGGCGAGATGCGGAGCCCACACATCGGGTCTGCGGAAAGGGGGAGGGGAAGTCGTGACGAGGCTGCGTCTTTCAAATTCATTGGCTCTCCATTGGTAGCGTGAGGAGTGAAGGGAGAGCCAAGGAGTAGGTAGATGAGGCGGGCGCAGTAAAAGGGAGCCATCAGAGCAGGCAGCGGGGTGCGGTTGACGGAGAAGTAGAGGCTGCGGTGGCTGAAGCGGCAGAGGGTTGCAGGCGGTGCCGGGAGCTTTGACGAGCATACGGAGGAGCAGGAGCCGGGTGGAAGAGAGCAGAGAGCTTGCGGCCTCATTTTCAATTTGAACAGCTTTTCGGCGGGCCTCGTGGGCAGTGCGTGCGGCCGCGTGGCTAGCCTGCAGCGGCGTTCAGCAAGCGGTTTGTACAGCCTTCATGGGGGTGTGCTGGAGCCTGACGATCCATAGCCTCCACATTGACCACGAAGTAGGGTGGAACAGGTTGCTGAGGCATCCTGCAATTTTTGCAACTAAGGAACAACGAAGTACAGTGACAAGGGGGCATGCCTGCGTGGGGGGGTGGCAGAAGACGGGGGAGAGGGCTTGAGAGAGCTGGGGGGGGTACCGGGCAGCAGAGGAAGCAGCGAAGGGGAGCGGGTGATGAAGGAGGGGGGGAGTGTGTGGAAAGGGTGGACAGTCTCCGGCGGGGGAGAGGAGCGCGGGGAGAGAGCAACCAGGCAAGGGGGTCACGGCCAACAGGATGAGAGGAGGACAGGGGAGAGCACGGGGGTGGGGGGAAGGTCACAGAAGTGGGATGGGGTTCGGGGTACGGGGGTGCTCCTGCAGGTCAGAGATGGGGATCTTGGAGGGGGTTTGGGGGGTGGGATGGCCTCCCACATGGGGTCACGGAGTGTAGGGGATGGAGGGGCAACAGGGGGTCAGCAGGATGGGGGGGAGGCAGGGTTTTGGGGGAGAAGAAGTACGATGGGCTTTTCGCCTATGCAGTTTCGGTGGATGGGGGGGTCGCACGGGGGGGCAAAGTGAGGTTAACACCAGGGGATTGGACTGGGGGAGTGCGGAGGCATGGCAGCATTGGATGGGGGTTGGCAAGGGTCGTCGGGGGCTGAGTGGCTTGGGGCATGACAGCCAGTGTGGCCCGCGGTGGTCCCTCCCCCTCCCCCGTTGTTCTCTTGTATGTCTCCGCAGGTGGAGAAAGCGCGGCGGGGACCACAATGGCGGCGGAGCCAGTGGAGGAGCCGCGGGCAGCAGGTGAGTTGCAGGGTGAGGGAGGGGTAGTAGTGGAGGGGGGTGGAGCGCAGGCGGGAAGTTGCATAAGAAGCGGAGGCATGTGTGTCGGCGGAGGCGGGGGTCGGACACCTCTTCGTCATCCTCATTGGTCTCATCGTTGTCTCTATCAGAAGGTGGCCATGGGGGACAGGGCGCAGATAATAAGGAAAGGGGGATGAGTGAGGCGGGCGTGAGTGCTCCCACGGTAGTAGGGTATGTGGAGTTATGGGAGGGGGTGCCAAAGAAGTTGCATCATAAGATCAAGAAAAGGAGATATATTGATATTTTCCAGCTCTTGGAGGGGCGGAGGAGATCGGGGGAGAGTAGGAAGAAGAGAAAGGAGGATGAGAAGGCCGGTCGGATTAGGAAGGTGTCTTGGAGTGTAGTGAATTGGGCGCGACCATTTTTGCGTTTGGCTAGCATGTGGGGCCATTATTACCCGGGGCAGTATGGGATGTTGTTGGCCTACGCTGATTCCATTTTGGAGGCGGCACAAACGCATGAAGGATGGTCGTGGTTGAACTACGACGAGAAGTTCCGTGATAAAATGGATGAGAATAGGGTTTTGTCATGGGTCTCTCAGGATATTAATTTGTGGCTTACGCAGATGTCCGCAAAGCCGGGGGCGGGGATTAGCGGCGGCAAGTCCAGGAGTATGGTAGTGGGGGGGCGGGGCATTCCTTTTGGCCGGCAAGAAGCAATCCGATGCAGAAAGGGGGGAGTACGGGGGCGAGTGATGTGTGTTGGCGCTTCAATAAGACCTCGTGTCCCCTTCCCGATTGCAAGTTTCGTCACGCCTGTTCAAGTTGTGGAGGTGGGCATTCAGCAGGAAAGTGTCTTAAGCAAGGGGCCGCCAGCATTAGTGGGACACCCACTAAGTAGCGGGTTGAGCAGCAGTCTGGCCTGTACCCCAGTGCACGTTGAGGCGTTGAATGCCAGGCTGTGGCACTATCCGAAGAAGGGTGATAAGGGGGTGTTGGAAAAAGGGTTTCGGGAGGGCTTTGTTATTCCGGTGGAGGGGGTGGTGAGAGCGCACTCGTCATGCAATTCCCCTTCGGTGCGGCGATGGGCGAACATCGTGCGTGAAAAGCTGTTAAGGGAGTTAGAGTTAGGGAGAATCGCAGGACCATTTATGGAAAAGCCGTTTCCTGATTTGGTAGTGTCCCCGTTGGGGCTTATACCCAAGAAGGAGGCGGGAAAGTTTTGTTTGATACATAATTTGTCCTTCTCGGAGGGATTATCGGTCAACACGCTGATACCTAAGGAGCGCTGTATGGTTTGATATGCGTCGTTTGACAGGGCGGTGGAGTTGGTGCGTCGCACAGGGGTGGGGGCGCGGATGGCAAAGGTGGATATTGAGTTGGCGTTTTGGCTGTTGCCGGTACATCTGTCTAGTTTTCAGTTGTTGGGTTTTCAATTTGAGAAGCTTTTCTATTTTGACAAGTGTATGCCCATGGGATGCTTGGTGTCCTGTGCGTATTTTGAGAAATTTAGTACCTTCCTGTACTGGGAGGTGATGCAAGAGGTGGGATGTGTGTACGTTGTGCATTATTTAGATGATTTTTTTATTTGTGGGAGCGAAGCAGTCGGATGACTGCCAGCGGCTGTTGGATGGTTTCATCGACCTGGCGAGGGAATTGGGAGTGCCTTTAGCTAGGGGCAAGATGGAGGGTCCGACGTGCTGTATAACGTTTCTGGGGGAAGAATTGGACTCCAGGGAAATGGTCGCGAGGCTGCCGGGGGAGAAGGTGACAAGGTTTGCGGGTACTGGTGGCTAACACCTTGGGGTCTAGCAAAACGACCTTGAGGGAGCTGCAGTCATTGATCAGGGCATTGAATTTTGCATGTCATATTATCCCGATGGGTAGGGTGTTTCTGCAGAGGTTAGCAGGGGCGTCAGTGGGGGTGCGCAGACCGCATCATAGAATCAGGGTGTCGAGGGTGATGAAGGAGGATTTGCAGATTTGGAATGTCTTTTTGCAGGAGTTTAATGGTACGTCGGTACTGATGGAGGAAAAGATGTTCTCAGCAGACTTAGTTATATTCGGATGCGGCTGGCGGGTCGGTGTTAGGCATCTATTTCGCAGGAGCATGGTGTGCTGATAGATGGCCCGCAGCTTGGCAGGAGGCGCGCTTGGTCAGGAACATTACCTTCTTGGAGTTATTTCCAATGTTAGTAGCTTTGGAGCTGTGGCCTGATTGCTTGTGCAACAGGCATGTCCTGTGGTGGTGTGACAATGAAGCAGTGGTGAACGTAGTTAATCACTACACCCCGAAGTGCGCATTAGTGGCAGAATTAATGCGAGGGATAATACTAGCCTGTTTAAGATTGAATGTAGTTATCAAGGCGAGACATATACTGGGCTGTACTAACGAGATTGCGGATGCTCTCTTTCTCATTTTCAGTGGGGCAGGTTTCGCAAACTGGCGCCAGGAGCAGAGGAGAGTGGATTGCTGGTCCCAGAGCAGTTATGGCGGATTGGCCTGAAGAGATGCGGAGGTTGTTACGGGGCTCTGTAGCGAGAGCAACTTTGTTGGCATACCAGCGTGGCTGCGACAAGGTAGAAGAGTTTCTACACGTGCAAGGATGGCGGCCAAAGGCGGTATCTGACTGGATGTTAGCGAGATATGTGGCAGAGGCCAAGCAAAGAGGGTCGACCTAGGCTGCTGTGCGGTCGCAGTTGGCAGGCTTTGCTTTTTTCGTGCGGGCGGTGGGCTGGCTTCCGGAGAGGAGGGGGGTTTGACTCTGCGGTTATTACAAGGGTGGGGGAGGCTGAGCCCTAGGCCTAGGGATGGCCGGCGACCAATCACGCATGACGTGCTTGTGAGGCTCTGTGTGGTGCTCCTGCAGGTGATGGCTTCGGAGTATGAAGCGATATTATTTAAGGCGGTTTTTTGTTTGGCATTTTTTGGGGCATTCCGGGTGGGAGAATTGGTGGCGGGGGCGCGGGTAGTGCCAGCGGCTTACTGCGTCAGCATTTGCACCTCGAGCCGGGGAGTGCAAGGGTTTTGCTGGCCCGCTCGAAGACTGATCAGGACGGGCGGGGGCGGTGGGTGGTGTTGAAAGAGATGCGGGGGGGTGTCAACGTGAACGGTGGCAGCACTACAGGGGTACTTGCAGTGGCGAACGGCAGGCGAGGGTCTGCTTTTTATTCACGCGGATGGTAAGGGGTTGACACACTTCCAATTGACAGCGGTGCTAAGAATGGCACTGCAGCGGATAGGAGAGGAGCCACTTCAGTTTACAGCGCACTCCTTCCGTATAGGGGCGGCCACTAGTGCGGCGGCGGTGGGTCTGTCGGATCAGGAGGTCCAGCGCATAGGGAGATGGCGTTCAAGGGCCTTTGTGGGGTATGTCCAACTGTAGGGCGGTCGGGCAGGGGAGGATGGGGTGGCTAATAATGTTTTTTCTTTTACAGATAGAGGGCGAGGTCCAATTTGATGCTGGATGATAGGCCATTTGTTTGTCCACTGGGCAGGGCAGCGGGCGGCTGTGCGGCCAGTGGGGATGAATCTCGGCCTGGATCCGGAGGTGGTGGCCGTCGTATGGCTGGGTGAGCGGGGATTCCGTTGGACTCAATTGCTCCCTTTGTTTCGGCACCACGGTCGGCTACGGAAGGCACAGGACTTGTTGCTAATACATTTGTGGGGAAACAATCTCTCAGCCTGGACCTGCAAGCAACTGATCAGAGTGGCGCAGAAAGATTTGGAGGCAGTGATGCAGTTGTTTCCAGGGGTCATAATACTGTGGTCCGATATTATACCCAGGCCTAGTTGCCAGGATCAACGTCGTTGGTCTCGGGGGTTGGCGAAAATTAATCGCCAGATTGGCCGGTGGATTTGATCCCATGGGGGTACCAGATACTGCATGCGTGGGTGGAGGTGGAATGTGCGGGACTGTATGGGAGGGATGGGGTCCACTTGTCCCCAGTGGGGTTAGATTTGCTCCTAAACGATTGGCAGGAGGCGTTGGAGTGGGTAGGGCTACGGGATGCTCGCTGGTCGCAGCTTTTGGTGGATGGGGGGGTACAAGGAAGGTGACTTCCTTGTGCCTGTGGCGGGATCCCGGAGGTTTCCAGGGTCTGGAGCCTTTGGATAAGATTGGGACGGGGGTGAGGTACCCCTGACCCGGACAACCCCTAGGCTGGCTTTTGCTAATGATATGGCGAAGTCGGGTGGCCAAGTGAGGGGGGAAGTTGTAAAGCGGAGGCGTGCGCACTTTGCTAGTGATATGGCTGGTGTGGCATCCTTACGCGGGTATGATAAGGATTGTTAATGTTATTGAAGTTGATGGTTATTCTGTTATGGTGAATAAAGCTGCGACCAGACGTTTCCAGAAAATGGTGTATGAGTGTTTATGCGTAAAAAGGGGGGGACAGGGTGCGGGGGGAGGCGGGAAGGGGGTGGGGGACGGGATTAAGGAGGAGCATCGAGTCTGCGTTACTACGGTTAATCGAGGCCGTGAGGGCGGGAGTCCCGGAGCCGGCCGCCCGTAATCGGGGGCATGGCGAGATGCAGAGCCCGCGCATCGGGTCCGCGGAAAGGGAGCGGGGAAGTCGTGACTAGGCTGCGTCTTTCAAATTCATTGGCTCTCCCTTGGTAGCGTGGGGAGTGAAGGGAGAGCCAATGAGTAGGTAGACGAGGCAGATGCCAGAAAAGGGAGCCATCAGAGCAGGCGGCGAGGTCCAGTTGACAGTGGCCTGCCCGCCCGCCCTGTAAAGGGGTAATCAGGGGGGTGTCGCAGCATAGGGGGGGAGTTGGCGGGATCCCGGAGGTTTCCGGGGTCCGGAGCCTTTGGATAAGATTGGGACAGGAGGTACCCCTGAACCGGACAACCCCTAGGCTGGCTTTTGCTAATGATATGGCGAAGTCGGGTGGCCAAGTGAGAGGGGGAAGTTGTAAAGCAGAGGCGTGCGCATTTTGCTAGTGATATGGCTGGTGTGGCATCCTTACGCGAGTTTGATAAGGATTGTTAGTGTTATTGAAGTTGATGTTTATTCTGTTATGGTGAATAACGCTGCGACCAGACGTTTCCAGAAAATGGTGTAAGAGTGTTTATGGGTAAAAGGGGGGGGGGGACAGGGTGGGGGACGGGATTAAGGAGGAGCATCGAGTCCGCGTTACTACGTTTATGGGTACATTAATGCCTCTTCTTTGGTCTGCAGGTAACGTGTATGTAAGAGAGAGACTCTGTCGATTCAGATTTTTTTTCTTAGCACCTGGCACACTACTTACCAATGAAAATATGATAACTTTATCATCTGTCTGAAGTAGTGTCAGGACCCAACTCAGGAGTTTCTCTCTAAAGAGAGGCACTTCATGGGACAGGCTTCCTCAAGTCGTTTGTATATTGTGCAGCTATAAAAAGAAAAAAGGTAGCAATTTGTATTACATATTTAATTGATGCTTTAATGCTTGCATGATGAATATTTAGCTAGCATAAATAAGCTCTTGACTAGAGATGTTCTGTTCTAGTGATATGTGACATATGCTATTTGTGTGTCTACAATCTTTTTATAATATAATCAGCCTTTGTAGTAAACTTCTGTCTTTTTGTTGCCATATCATTTTTTGAAACAAAAATTATATATAAGGACTCAAAACTCAGATTACAGTCACAAAAGTGTGCTACACCCTCAGTGAACACAAATCAGTTGATTTATTTGTAGTTGTGGTTGTTAAATCGGAATGTCTTAAAGACGTCAACATCATGCTTCTGGTTCCATCTGACTGATTTTCTCATTGGCATAATAGCCCAGATTTCCCCAGCCTTCCTTCCCCACTGAGAAATACCCGTTTCCCCTACACAGCTCCCATCAGTCGTGGGACATAAGGAGGATAATTTTATAAGACGTTGTCTGGCTTGAGAAAGCAAGAAGGTATCTACTTCTTAACAGCGTAAGGATAATAAAATGCCAGAGTGGGTCAGACCAAGGGTCCATCGAGCCCAGTATCCTGTTTCCAAACGGCAACCAATCCAGGTCACCAGTACCTGTCAGGTTACCAAAAAGGTACACAGATTCCATGCTGTGTATTTCTTGTCTGTTTTATAAAGACACCAAGGGCGGCCCAACATTAGGGAAGACAAGGCAGTTACTTAGGGCAGCAGCTTCAGGGGGCAGCAAAGGGCAGCAGTATTCAAAGCAAGAAACTGGATCCCGATAGCCAAAGAGTCAGCAGCACATTCTTCTCGCTGCTAGAAGCACAGGCACACACCTACATACAGAGCAAAGTTTAATATTTAAAAGTATGATGTCTGATTATCCATTTTTTATGTTTGTGTTTGGAAAGATTGTGTTTAGATGATCATGATTGCTGAGTTTAGTTCTCAAAATCTAGGGGAAGGGGGAGTAAGACTGGGTCACAGCACTTCACACCAGACCTGGGGCCAGTCCTTAAAGACATATAAGCAGCTCTGTATTTTTATAAACCCAGCAGCAATCATGTCTAGATGGAAGCCATGGACATTTACATATGTGCATAGTTTATAAACTGTGTGTGTAAATTGCATCTCCACCCAAGCTCCTCATACACCTGCCCCCAAACATGCTTATATGCACCCCAGGTCATCTCAAGATAAACACCTTCTCTTTACTGTGCATACTTTACACGTTAGCCATGGGGTAATCTTTCTAAAAGCAATTGTACCTGCTTATAGCACGGATTTATGCTTGAGAATTCTTTTGTCAAATTACTTGTTTAGTTCTCAAGCCTGCTGACCCAGGTATGTTGAAGTTGCTAAACTTTTCAAGCTTAAAAGAGCAGTGTAACTTCAAAGCTTGAAAGAGCAGTGTAACTTCAAAGCTTGAAAGAGCAGCGAGTGCTCTCTGTAACTGCATTTCCCTCTTTGAACAGTCTAGAAAAACTAATAACTTACCATTTTGATCACACGCTAAAGCAGATGATAATTGGCGGAGATGCTAATCATTTTCTGCTTTGTGAAATCACAGCTGTATCTCGTGTTTTGGTTTTCAGATGTTAAACGCCTTATTGTCTGTAGCTCACCAAGAAACCAGTGTGCGCCTCCGAGCTTAGGCTTGAAATGTTGGTTGGTAACCAAGGAGTCAAATATTCCAAATTCCATTTGCTAGCATAACAAAGCAATGCTAGTAAGATTCCATACCAAGAGACTGGCCTTGAGTCTTCTTCACAGCTATGTACCAGCATAGCATTTGTTTCTATTGATAAAATTGGTATAAGTTGGTGTGTTTTCTGGTTTCCAAGTCGGAAACCCAAGAATCCAGAATTGATTTCCTTCCCATATCTTAACCATAAGTTAGAATATGACTTGGGTCACTTGCTGGTTTTGTAGATTGAATTTCAGTGTAGGTTTGGTTATGGAGTACTTTACCTTATAGAAACATAGAAACATGATGACAGAAAAAGACCACATGGCCTATCTAGTCTGTTCTTCCATAACAACAACTACAACAGTCCACTTTTACCTTTAGAGATCCTCTGTGTTGGTCCCATGCTTTTTTGAATTCAGTTACTGTCCTCATCTCTACCACCTCCACTGGGAGACTATTCCATGGATCCACTACTCTTTCCGTAAAGAAATATTTCCGCATATCACTCCTGAATCTATCTCCCTTCACCCTCATCCCATGTCCCCTCGTAACAGAACTTGCTTTCAATTGAAAGAGGCTCTCTCCCTGAACATTTATGCCACGGAGGTATTTAAGCATCTCAATCATATTGAGGTAGGCTATGGCCTAGCATAGCCTGCTACTATGAAAGGCCTGTAAGTTAGGCCTGGATCCTAATTTCCATTATAGCTAGAAAAGAACCATAAATCTGTGAAAATTTGAGAAAGATGTTTTAAAATGCTTAATAAGAAGTTTTTATGAATGCATACGTCTTCTATTATTCTCTTGTATGTGAAAGAACAGAAAAGTAACAGTATATGCATTCCTGGAGCCAAAGTTAACCTTGCAGTAGAAAAGTTACCAAGTTAAGACTATACCATTGTTCAAGCAATCCTAAGGGAGGGGGCCGGTTGCTAGGTTCCGGAGGGATTTCTAATTGGACAAATGAAGGGAATGTATAACCAATGAGAAGTTTGTATGTATCGAGCTAGAACTGTAGCAGCAGAGCGCAGACAAACCAATGATACCAGGAGTCTGTTCAGAAGGTCCAAATCATTTATTTGTGCACAAGTCTCAAGCAAAGTCAAATTCAAAATGGCTGAGCGATGTTCTCTGGCAATACAACAACTTTTATAGATTTTTGCTCCATTCTAGGTATAGAAAACTAGTTCATTGGTCCTGGTAACCTCCCGTACCTCCCGTACCTCTTCTATTGGTCCCGGTACTGATATGATTATCCAATTATGTTCTTAGAGTGGGCTCAGCACCTGCTTTCCCCCTCTTCTAGTCCCAATTACAATGGCCAGTTCACCAACTTGTTACTTTCCTACTTCCAAGGCCATTTGGCTAGTTAGTACGTGTAGGGAAGCAGGGCTCTGTAACCTTTCTGTCAGCAGTTTCAATTAAATCCCTTATAGCTGTACTTTCTTATCAGTGGCTTTTTAAACATATTTTTCTGTATTTTTCCAAGCTTCAATTCTACTTGTCTAAGCTAATTCAATACTTCTACTTGTCTAATTCTACAATAGCAGCATATTGGGGGATGTGCAATTCCTTTGGGCCTCTCCACAGGCTTCATTAATAGGTCAAGCTAGTTAGGCCTGTCTATATACTTCAGACATCATGGATCACAGGCCTTCGCCTACCACATTCCCCCCTTTGATTAATCTCACCCTATTATTTAATAAGGTGTGAGAGTTAAATCACTTAATTTGGTTATACTATGGTCGGAGGATCCCGACTATACACAGGAGGACTAGGATGCCATACGGCCATAATCTTAGTTGCGGTCTTCCGCTCTACTGTACTTTCAATAGCACTGTGAATAGAACGCATACAACATGGGATTATACATGGCAACAGAAAAATCACAGCAATGATTATTAGTACTAATATAAGGAAAGTCTTAAGTCCTCCTAGCCATGAGAAAAGATTAGCAAACCAATTAGGTAATCTTAGTGGGTGCCAAGTCTGTACTGGCACATAAGCATGCTTTCGCATATCTTCAGCAAGTTCTTCAACTACTTGACCTTTATCATCTATTTTCAAACAACAATTGGTTAAATTCAGCTTACCACATACTCCTCCTTCAGATGCTAACAAATAATCAAGTGCTAAGCGATTCTGGTATATAGCAGTGCGCATTTGGGTGCTCTGTCTAGCTAAAAGTGTGAGAGCTTGGCTAGTTTCATTAGTTATTATTTCAACTACTGCTTGTAAGCGGATAATACGATTAATCATATAAACTGGGGTTCTATAGCCCCATGTGCCATCTTGCTCCCAAGTGGCAGGTCCATAGTAATCAATGATTCTTTCTGGTGGCCAATCATCACCCTTCCACTTCTCCCACTTGCCTATCTGCAGAGGTGCTCTCTTCTGTCTTAGTGTTCTTTTGTGTCTGTGAGTAGTGTATACTGGGTATCCTAATTGTTCTCCATGTTCTGTGGGCAAGAGAAAGAAAGAGGGTCTGATGGTTCCTAAGACACACGCCCCTCCCCAGTGTGTAGGGAGTCTGGCATATGCTCGGTTTCCACAGATCCAATATAGGCCAGGTGGGGCTTGCCAGGCATGAGGTTTGGCAAGATTAGTCCATAAACTAGTAAGTTTGGGGAATCTCACTAATGGATTAGGAGGTTCAGGTTCTTTTACTCCTGACCACCATAATGTCTTTTTGGTGGTGGCATTATAAAACTTTTGGCTGAGACAGACCAGCTGTCCTACCTGTTGGGTAAACTGAGGTCCAGTTCTGGCATAGCAAAGACGTCCAATTATTGCGTGTGCTAACACCCATTCGCTGGTAGTCTTGTGTAATTCAGTCTGATTGTAAGTCAGAGAATAATTTAATTCTTGGGCTTCCCATGGCCACTGGTCACCCATTTGTGTCCCACCACAAAAATAACAATCTGAGATTTTGAGACTAGATACTACTGCTCCAGCTAATTCTAAGAATAAATTCTGAGAAGGATGAGGAATCTCAAACTTATTTACATGCATGGCTTCATAAAAAGTGTTGTGGATATGATATTTAGATAACTTGTGGGCTTGGGTATTCAATCTTATATACACAATGGTTCCTGGATCTGATCCGGAACCTGCAATACGTAAACCAAACTTATATCCTTGTTTCCATACATTAGGATTACGTATCCATAATTGTAAAGGGTTACAGGCACCTTTCTTACATTTGTCAAGATTTTCATATGGCTTAGTTAAAGAAGCCACTCGATTATCCTTGTTATTTTCTATTATACCAGTTTTCCATGTGGCATAGAAAACACATTCCCATCTTGGGCAATAGTAGTCCGCCACTGATGCAGTGCTATATACATGGGCTGAAACTCTTTTACCTGTACATATTTCCCATCTAGTAGTACCTTCTGGGCACATATACTTATCATCATTACGATATGCTTTCTCCCAAGTGCCACATTTGGAGCGACTATCTCTGTTTATGGCATCACAAGCATCAAAACTCAAAATAGCAGGTCTACTGGGATCTTTAAGTGGGGGTGTGGCATTGAGCAAAGGTCCATCTGCATCATTCCATCGTATTTCCAAAGTGTAATAGGACGGATTCTGATGCGGATTAAAGCATACTCTAGATTTACCTTTAGTACAAACATTTAGTTCAGTAGTGTTATAAATACACCGAGTCACTTTACCAGTGCAGGTATAGTAAGAATGATAAAGCAAAGTCTGAGTTACTTTTGTTCCAGTCCGAGTGGAAGTAATGCAAGCAGTGCATGGAGGCAAAGCATAAGTCAGTTCAAAGTCTCCTAAGCAGGCAACCAAGGCAAAATAAAAGCAAAGAAACATGTTGATTGGAGTTCTTCTGAATCCTCAGCTTGAAATCTTGACCTCGACGTTCTCTTCTTCGTCCCGTTTGCTAATGAAGCAATTCAACGGGTGCTGAGTGTTGATTGAAGATCCTCAAAATGTCTATCATGCATCAATCAATATTTCAAGCCAACTGAAAGTTGACAAGTTATCAATCAATGTAATATCAAAGTATCAAAGTGGTGTGTAAAATCACACATATGGTTCAAGCAAATCTTTGTTGTATTGGAAACAGCAATCCTCTTTGAAAGACTTGGCTACTGCAAGGCACTTGTACTTGTTGGGATAATCCCAATAAGTGTCTAAGTTGCTGGTTGCCGTCTTAAGGTGATTCGCAAAGGTACATCAGGGTGCTGTTCTGCTGTCCACTGCTCGGGTTCTGGATCTGCTGCAGGCTTGACTCTGCTGTGGTGGATCCAGGAATCGATCTCCGCTACCTTTACTGCAGTTGGGGTAGACAGGATAACGATGTATGGTCCCTTCCAATGAGGTTCCAGCGGTGTCTTCTTCCAATCTTTGATCCACACCGAGGTACCAGGCTTGTAGCGATGCAGGGACTCCGTCAAGTTGATAGGCAACTGATCTTGGATCCACGCATGAAGAGTCTGTAGAACAAAACTGAGAGCTAGAAGTTCTTGTCTGGTAATTTCTGAACCAATCTGTGATAAACTACCTTTAATTCCCTGTACTATTGGTGGGGGTTTACCATACAAAACTTCAAAAGGGGAAAATCCTGTTGACTTCACAGGAGCTGAGCGTATTCTAAGCAAGGCTATTGGGAGTACTTGGGGCCACTTCAGGTGAGTCTCCTGACATAGCTTAGACATTTGAGCTTTTAATGTGCGATTCATTCGCTCAACTTTCCCTGAACTCTGGGGTCTGTATGCAGTGTGAAGTTTCCATTGTATCTGTAAAGCTTTTGCTAACTGTTGTGTTATCTGAGAAACAAATGAGGGCCCATTATCTGACCCTATTACTGCAGGAATTCCAAACCTAGGGATAATCTCTCTTAGCAAAACTTTGGTGACTTCTCGAGCTTTTTCAGTTCTGGTGGGGAAAGCTTCTACCCACCCAGAGAAAGTACAGACTAACACTAACAAATAGTGGTATCCACTAGCTTTTGGCATTTCAGTAAAGTCAATTTGTAAATGGCTCATAGGGGTTGTACCTCCTGATTGAGCTCGGGGCGGTGGTATAGGACCTTGTTTGGCATTATTCTTCGCACAAATTAGACATTGGCGTGCTACTGAAGCTGATATGGTTGTTAACATAGTGATGCAGAAGTGTGGTCTAAGTGCTTTTTCCATAGCACTTTTTCCATAATGTGTGGCTTCATGGAAGGCTTTGACAAAAGCTGGACCCAACAACTCAGGGATTACTATTCGTCCTGGCGGTTGACTACCCTCTGCTGGTGGTAGTTCAATCCACTCATCTTTAAGCACTCCATCTTCCTTATTACAGTAGTAATCTAATTCTTTGGTGGTATATCGTGGTGTCCATAAGTTCAAGGGTACTGGAAACAATGCTGCTTGTATTGGTATAGCTTGTGGTGCAATCTGTCCTGTCATAGCTGCTTGTCGTGCTGAGGCATCTGCAAATCTATTTCCTTTGGCAACTTCTCCTTTACCTGCTTGATGTCCTCTGCAGTGCATGACAGCTACACGAGCTGGGGCCCATACTGCATCTAGTAGCATCAGTATCTCTCGGCCATACTTAATTTATTTTCCTCCGGACGTGATGAGCCCTCTTTCTTTGTAGAGAGCTCCATGGGCATGTAAGGTAGTAAAGGCATACTTAGAGTCTGTGTATATATTCAATACAAGTTTGGCACCTAACAGTAATGCTCTGGTAAGTGCGATCAATTCTGATTTTTGGACTGATGTGCCTGAAGCTAAAGCTGATGATTCAACGACTTCATGTTGAGTGACTACTGCATATCCGGCACAGCGTCGTCCATTGATGATAAGACTGCTTCCATCTACATAATAAATCTGATCAGGATTCTCTATGGGCACATCTGTTAGGTCAGGTCGACTTGAGAATACAGTGTCCATGACTTCTATACAGTCATGTTCTGGAGATTCTTCACTGATGGGTATCAATGTGGCTGGGTTCAAAGCATGGCTCACTTCCAGTTGTATCTGTGGATTTTCACATAGCATACTCTGGTATTTCAACATTCGAGAATTGGTGAGCCAATGATTTGCTTTCTGTTCCATGAGGGCAAGTACTGCATGTGGCACAGTGACTCGTAGATTCTGTCCCAATGTGAGCTTGTCTGCTTCACTTACTAGCAGTGCTGTAGCTGCAACTGCCCTCAGGCAGGGTGGCCATCCTTTGGCCACAGTGTCCAGTTGTTTTGATAGGTATGCTACAGGTCTCTCCCAGTTTCCCAATTTCTGAGTCAACATGCCTAAGGCATTTCCTTGTGCTTCATGTACAAATAAGTGAAAAGGCTTATGAACATTTGGTAGTCCAAGTGCTGCTGATGACATCAATTCTTCCTTTAACGTCTTAAAGGCTGTATCCTGCTCAGGTCCCCATTCTAGTGGCGACCTTTCTTCTCCTTTTGTGGCTTCATACAGTGGTTTGGCAATTTGGGCAAAGTTAGGAATCCAGATTCGACAGTATCCTGCCGCTCCCAGAAAGGCTCTGACTTGTTTTCTTGTAGTTGGAGTTGGGATTCTGCCTACTGCTTCTTTTCTTTCTCTGCCTAATCTTCGGCTTCCTTGAGTTATACGGAAACCTAAGTATTCACTTCTTTTTGACATAATTGTGCTTTTGCTCTGGAAACTTTGTATCCAGCTTCATCTAGTAACTGCAAGAGGTCTTTGGTGGCTTGTATACACTCACTTTCTGATATAGCAGCTATCAGCAGATCGTCCACATATTGGAGAAGTACTCTCTTCCACGGGGCCACTGAATAGCTTGAAAGATCTTGACTCAGTGCAGCACTGAAGATGGTAGGTGAATTTTTGAATCCTTGGGGTAATCGTGTCCAAGTAAGTTGGCCCCCTCTTCCAGAGATAGGGTCTTGCCATTCAAATGCAAATATCAATTGACTTGTAGGGGCTAATCTTATGCAAAAGAATGCATCTTTTAAATCCAGAACAGTGAAGTGGGTAGCTTCAGCAGGAATCAGTCCTAAAAGTGTGCAAGGATTTGGCACAACTGGATGTATGGTTTCAACTGCTTCATTCACTCTTCTTAGGTCTTGCACTGGACGGTAGTCATCTGTCCCAGGTTTTTTTACTGGCAGAAGTGGGGTGTTCCATGGTGATTGACATACTTTCAGTAGGCCATGCTCTAGTAATCTTAACAAGTGGCGGTGGATGCCTTCAATTGCAGCTCTTGGTAGAGGGTAATGCTTAACATGTACTGGTGTAGCACTAGGTTTGAGAGTTACAATTACTGGAGCTATATGCTTGGCTAGGCCCGGAGGACTGCCTTCTGCCCATACTCCAGGTGGGGCATCAATGCTTTTCAAAGTTTGTTCAAAATAGGTATCTTGGGTAGATTCATCACTGTAATATCTCCATTCTTCTTCTTGGGGAACTGTAAGTAGCATTATTCCTGCAGGCTTGTTTTGGGAATTCACTGTCATTTGCATTTCTCCTTTTTCGGTAAAGGATATTTGAGCTTGCAGCTTGGCTAACATATCTCGTCCCAGTAATGGTACTGGACACTCGGGCATATAAAGGAATTGATGGGTTATTTGCTGTCCTCCCAGACTGCATATGCGATTTTGAAGAAAAGGTTTTGTGGCTTTGGCACCAGTTGCTCCTACAATGGTGACTGCTTTTTCGGAAAATGGGGCAATCATTTTGTCTACTACTGAATGCTCTGCTCCAGTATCAACCATAAAGTTCATAACTTGGTTTCCTATTTGTATTCCGACCATAGGCTCCTGGAGACCTAAAGCAAATTCGGAGCCCGGTCTGTCCTAATCCACATCATCCTCGTCATTGGCTGTTGCGGCCAATGCTTGAATGGCCTCTCCTCTTTCTCGTTGGAATTGTTCTCGATTGGCTCCTCTGCGATTCCGGGGACGGCCTCTTCCTCTTTCTCTCCATTGATGATTATTTTCGTCATCTTGGTGGGCGTCTTCGAGTTGCGGGCATGTATCTCTCCAATGTCCTTCTTCCTTGCAGTAGGCGCATTGGTTCACGCCTAGCTGGGGGTGGCCTCCTCCTCGGCCCCTCCCTCTTCCTCTGCTCCGTCGACTAGGGAAACCTCCCCTCTTCTGTTCAACTATGGCCGCAGCCAAAAAATCAGCTTTCTTCTTCATCTTTCGATCACATTCTCTGTTTTTTATTATCACGATTCACATACACTTTATGAGCGACTTCCAGTAACTGAGTTGCATTCATGCCCGCAAACCCTTCTAATTTCTGTAGCTTACGTCTAATGTCTGGTTGTGACTGATTTACAAAAGCAGAATTCACCATGCATAAACTTCCTGGCGCATCTGGGTCATAGGGGGTATACATTCTATACGCTTCAGTTAATCTCTCATAAAACACTGCTGGGCTCTCATCTATGCCTTGGATAACCTTCAGTAACTTTAGAAAGGTTCATAGCTTTCTGGCCCCCCCTTTTCAGACCTTGCATAAGGCCTTGGCGAAAACGGGCTAGGGCTCTCGCTCCTCTTTCTGTATTCGGATCCCATCGGGGGTCTTCATTTGGGAATTCTCTTTGGGCCGCTTCTCGATTATCTATTCTGGCATCTTCCCCTACTCCGGGAGCTACGGGGTTATCTGCCAGCCAGTCAATGGCTGCCTTTCTAATTCGTGTCCGTTCTTCAGTAGTAAATAAGGTGGACAGGAGCTGTCGGCAATCTGCCCATGTAGGTTGGTGGGTTTCCATAATGGTATGCACTAGTTCTGTGAGCTCCTGGGGCTTATCGGTATAGGAAGCGTAATGCGTCCTCCAGTTTAACAAATCAGTGGTAGAGAAGGGCACATATACATAACTTAGGGGCCCCACCACCACCTCATTCTCATCATTCCTTACGGGTATTCCCGGGACTTGCCGTAAAGGCATCATCTTGGCAGTAGATGTCTTTTGGGATCTGAGGGATATTTTGGTAACTTTCCTGTCAGGGGTTCTCTATGTGCTTTGCTTTAGATTTACTTTTTACTGACGAGCTAACCCTGACAGCTGCTTTTACACTGTCAGTATCGCTCTGGGAAATTTCAGTTTCCTCCTGTTCTGTTTCTGTCTCTGATTCACCTTTCTCTTCAGTCTCAGTGGAATCTTCTTCTTCATTTAGAGGGAGCTCATCTACCTGCTCTTCGGGTGATGGCTCGGGGGTTGGGTCCCGTTCCCGCTGTCTCCGGGGTTCTGGGGCAGGACGCGGGGCTACCCTTACTGGGCGCTGAGCTTGGGGCTGTCGGGTAATCACTTCTGGGGAATCGGGATCTGCCAGGACAGGTTTCTGTTTTGACTTTTCACCTTTCGCTTTCTTTCTAGACTGTCCTATTTTCTGCACAGGATCTATTCGTGCTAACATTATTCTGCACTGTTCTTCATAACAGCGCTTCGCCCAAGAAGGCTGATTTTCACAAATACTTAACCAGGAATCTATATAAGGGTACTGATCAGGGTGCGATACTCGCACTTTCTGATGAACTGACTGGATAATTCCTATATTAAGGGTTCCCTCTCGGGGCCAGGTGGGGTCTAAATCGGGCCACTCCCTAGTACACAAAATCTGTAATCGGGATGCAGTCATTTTAACACCATAGTCTTCTGAATATCCTTCTTTAAAATGTGCGATCATACATTCTAATGGTGTTCCTAGTAGACCCCGCCCCTCCCATTTCGCTGTGTGCGCGCAACAACAAACAGAAGGGAAAAGGAGAGCGGACCGTGGGTAAGGGGTCCTCACGGCCCTAGAAACATATAAGGGAAACAAATAACAAGACAAGACGACAATCGCTTCCCCCTTTTTACGACCTGAACGCGGTCGCCCGGTCAGGAACTGCGTTACTCAGGGGTCCGCCTTCGCTTGGTCCGTGCTGCCAGACCTCTCATTCACACTTCATTCACACAATCATGCTAGCAACGTATCCCAAAATGCATTTCAATTCTGTCTATTCTGACTAGTCTTTTACAAGTTCCAAATACAAGAAGGCGGGGGTTTCACCCTGCGCTTATGCAGGGGTAGTCGGCCCGTCTTTGAGAGGTGATCAAGCTCTCTTACCAAGTTCCAAGTTCCAAAATTCAAGTGGCAGTACTGCTCTGTCTCATCTGTCTAGACTTTCAAAACCAAAATTCTACTCACCGGATCCAGTCCTCAAAGTTCCCAAGCAAGCGCATGAGTTGGACCTTGGACTCCCCTCACTCGGGTTCGAGGCGTTGGCTCCAGCCGGGCTCGGCACCCGCCGAGGTCCGACCAGCTCCCTCCGATACAAGGGACCGGTGGCGCCAGAGAGCAAAGTCCCGTCGGAAGGGCGTGATCCCGGCAGGACCAAGCCTGTAGAGGCGGAAAGTCGTGGTATATTGCCCTATATACCCTCTAATACCACACCTTTCCGGCCAACGCACCAAGAATATGTAGCAGCAGAGCGCAGACAAACCAATGATACCAGGAGTCTGTTCAGAAGGTCGAAATCATTTATTTGTGCACAAGTCTCAAGCAAAGTCAAATTCAAAATGGCTGAGCGATGTTCTCTGGCAATACAACAACTTTTATAGATTTTTGCTCCATTCTAGGTATAGAAAACTAGTTCATTGGTCCCGGTAACCTCCCGTACCCCTTCTATTGGTCCCGGTACTGATATGATTATCCAATTATGTTCTTAGAGTGGGCTCAGCACCTGCTTTCCCCCCTTTCTAGTCCCAATTACAATGGCCAGTTCACCAACTTGTTACTTTCCTACTTCCAAGGCCATTTGGCTAGTTAGTACGTGTAGGGAAGCAGGGCTCTATAACCTTTCTGTCAGCAGTTTCAATTAAATCCCTTATAGCTGTACTTTTCTTATCAGTGGCTTTTTAAACATATTTTTCTGTATTTTTCCAAGCTTCAATTCTACTTGTCTAAGCTAATTCAATACTTCTACTTGTCTAATTCTACAATAGCAGCATATTGGGGGATGTGCAATTCCTTTGGGCCTCTCCACAGGCTTCATTTATAGGTCAAGCTAGTTAGGCCTGTCTATATACTTCAGACATCATGGATCACAGGCCTTCGCCTACCACAGAACCAATAGAACGTTTTCATGTATCAAACTAAAAAGTGGTATAAAAAGTTATGTCTCTGTATAAACCTTCACTCAGTACCTTTTGCTGCTTTGACTGACTGGGCCTTGTGCATAATAAACTGACTTGGAACCTGTCAATCGACTCCTGGACTTGTTCGTTGATTGCACTTTGCTACAGCATATTCTTGGTGCATTGGCCGGGAAGTGCGAGTGGTAAATGGTATTCAAGTGAATAATCCACGTAATTCGCCTTGAGGTTTGGCCCGGTTGGAACCGTGTCTGTCCGACCGCGGGGGAGACCTCAGGCACCACCGGCCCCTTTGAGCCGGAGAGGGTTCCGCCTGCCTCAGCGGGCCATCGGGTCCAGCTGGCCAACACCTCCGAACCGGGGGAGTCCAGGTTCCAACTCAGAAGCTGGTGTGGTATCGGGGACTGGATCTGGTGAGTAGACATTTTTGTAATTAAATAGACAGAAAGAACAGTCTGGGACAGCGTCTTGCGAGTGCAAGACCAATTTGGTAAATTTGGTATAGACTAACTGGGAAATCTGGGAAATCTCGCATGAGTGTGCGCGAGACAAAGGAGCCTGATCACCTCCTATAAGGGCGGTCCTAGTAAGCTCTGCGTAAGGAAAGCAGAAGCTGAAACTATCGACCCTTCTTGTTTGTTTGGAATAGTCAGTTAGTCAGAAAACCTGGGCACTTGAAATATTGAAATATGATATCTTGTTGCTTGTGTGCGTGTGAGAGGTCTTGAAATACAGACCAAGCGAAAATTGACTCCTAAGTAGCACAGTTCCTGACCGGGCGACCGCGCCCAGGTCGCGAACAGGAGGAAGCGAGTGGTGTTTGTTCCCCCAGTGTTCTGTGGGCTGTACGGACCCCTTACCTACAGCCATACTACCTATCCTTATTGTACGTTGTCTTGTACGTCATTATGTGTATGTAGGGACGTAGGGTACGTAACGTACGCAGGTACGTTGAGTACGAAGGCAGTAGCGTAGGCAGGTACGTTTACATTATGGGAGGGACGGAGTCCACGCAAACTCCGTTGGCATGTATGATCAAGAATTTCCGTAAAGGATTTTCGAGCGATTATGGTATAAAAATGACTTCATCTAGATTAAAAATGTTATGTGAAAGGGAGTGGCCCACATTAGCTGCTTCATGGCCCCGAGAGGGCACCTTTGATTTTGAGACAGTTTTACGAATTCATCAGTTTATACTGAGAGTGTATCCCGACCAGTTCCCCTATATAGATTCCTGGTTGAGTGTATGCGAACAGCAGCCCTCATGGATGAAGCGCTGTTATGAGGAGCACTGTAAAATATTTGTAGCTACTACTAGGGGAGCCACAAAAGCTAAGGAAGAGAAGCCACCAGTATATTCTGACCCAGAGTCCTCAGATATTCTGGATAATTTACCCCGGCACCCACAGAAATGAGTCCCCACGGCCCCACAACTTGAAGTAGAGCCCGATGAGGAGCCCCAGAAAATACCAAAGCTACAGCCTAAGAAGCGCCCTACCCTGAGTGAAAGTTCCGGGTCAGGCCTAAGTACAGCAGTGGGACTTGAGTCATCTGATGAGATAGAAAGTGGAAGCTCTCCTACCAGTTCAGGGTTACCCACCAAGGAAACTGGTGCTCGAGAACCTTATGAGTTAAGAAGCGTAACTCCCAAGAAAAAGGAGAAAGCAGGGCATCTAATGCCATTACGCCAAGTGCCTGGAATTCCTGTTTTGAATGATCAGGGCCAGATGGCACCAGGACCAACCAGCTTAGTTTATGTACCCTTTTCTACCACAGATTTATTAAACTGGAAAACGCATTATGCATCCTATACAGCCAAGCCTCAGGAATTAACAGAATTAATGTCTAGTATTATGCAAACCCATCAGCCTACCTGGGCCGATTGTCGCCAGCTCCTGTCCACCCTTTTCACTACTGAAGAGAGAGGCCGGATCGGGCAAGCAGCCCTCCGGTGGTTAGAAGAGAACCCTGTAGAAAGGGGGGCAGTAAATTCCCCCCAGGCCGCAGCTGTAGAATATCCCAATGAAGATCCCGGGTGGGACCCGAATGACGGAAGGGGGGCGGCGGCCCTAACTAGATTTCGCCAGGCCTTAGTGCAGGGCCTGAAGAGGGGAGGCCAGAGGGCCATGAATATTGGAAAAATATCAGAAGTTCTCCAGGGTCCAGATGAGAGCCCAGCAGCCTTTTATGAGCAGTTGTCTGAAGCTTATAGACTATATACCCCATATGATCCTGCCGCTCAGGAAAATTTACGCATGGTAAATGCAGCATTTGTTAGTCAGTCCCAGAGAGACATAAAGCGAAAATTGCAGAAATTAGATGGATTTGCGGGCATGAATACAGCTCAGTTAATGAAAGTCGCTCAGAAAGTATTTGTGAATCATGAGAATGAACGAGACAAAGAAAGTGAACGAAAGATGAAGAAGAAGGCAGATCTTCTTGCTGCTGCTATAACCGAATGACGTGGAGGAGGTTTCCCTAATCAAAGGACCAGAGGACGTGGAAGAGGCCGCGGAAGCGATAGGCCTCCATTAGGTGCAAATCAATGTGCCTACTGCAAGGAAGAAGGACATTGGAGAAATGAGTGCCCGCATTTGGACTCCGCCCCTGCAAGGGAAAGAGGGAGTCCCTGGAGGCCAGGAGGAAGATTTCGAAGGAGAGGAGAAATGAATCGAACACAGTTCCAACAAGAGAGGGAAGAAGCCATTGAGGGAGTGGCAGTAGCAACGGGCTATGACCTGGATGACATAGATGAAGACTAGGCCAGACCGGGCTCCAAGTTCACCCTGGGTCCCCAGGAGCCTATGGTCAATTTAAAGATAGGGGACCAATATATGGAATTCATGGTAGATACAGGAGCAGAACATTCAGTAGTAGCCAAGCCAGTAGCTCCACTGTCCTCACGATCTGTCACCATAATAGGAGCCACTGGAAATAAAGCCACAAAACCATTTTTACAGAACCGCATGTGTGAGCTAGGGGGACAGAAGATAACGCACCAGTTCTTATATATGCCTGAGTGCCCTATTCCACTATTGGGCAGAGACATGCTTGCTAAACTCCAGGCCCAAATATCCTTTGCTGAAGGGGGAGAAATGAAAATGACTGTGAACCCAAAGCCTGTTGGATTAATGGTGCTGACTGTTCCCCGAGAAGAGGAGTGGCGGTTCTATAGTGCACCTGCAATAAAGTCCACCAGTCTCTGTATACCTACCAACCTTATAGCCCCACCTGAAGTTTGGGCAGAAGATAATCCACCTGGCCTAGCAAAGAACATAGCCCCTGTCACTGTCACCCTCAAGCCAGGAGTGGAACCAGTACATGTGAAGCAGTATCCTCTCCCTCGACCAGCCATTGAAGGAATTCACCATCATCTGATGAAACTGCTGAAGTATGGACTTCTCAAAGAATGTCAGTCACCATGGAACACTCCCCTTCTCCCAGTAAAGAAGCCTGGGACAGGGGACTACCGCCCAGTACAAGATCTAAGGCGAGTAAATGATGCAGTTGAAACTATACACCCAGTAGTACCAAATCCCTACACTCTCTTGGGACTGATTCCCGCTGAGGCTACTCACTTCACCGTCCTGGACCTGAAAGATGCCTTTTTCTGTGTGCGCCTAACATCTACCAGTCAACTTTTATTTGCTTTTGAATGGCAAGACCCCACAACAGGAAGACGGGGTCAACTCACCTGGACTTGATTACCCCAAGGATTCAAGAATTCACCTACTCTCTTTAGTGCTGCTCTGAATCAGGATCTCTCAAGTTACCCAGTGGACCCAGGAAAAAGGGTTCTTCTTCAGTATGTAGATGACTTGCTCATAGCCACCAACTCAGAAAGTGAATGCCTGCAAGCTACTAGTGAACTTTTGTACCTTCTCAAAGATGCCGGATACAAAGTCTCAAAAGCCAAAGCACAACTATGCCAAACTGAAGTCAAGTATTTAGGATTCCAGTTATCCAGTGGAATCCGACGTTTAGGACCAGAACGCAAAGAAGCAGTATGTAATATCCCCACTCCAACCACTAGGAGGCAAGTAAGAGCCTTTCTGGGGGCAGTAGGATATTGTCGCATATGGATCCCCAACTTTTCCCTGATTGCAAAACCCCTATACCAAGCCACTAGAGGAATGGAAAAATCCCCACTAGATTGGGGACCTGAAGAAGATGTAGCATTCCAAACTTTGAAAAAGGTCTTGATGTCATCTCCAGCTTGAGGTCTCCCAGATGTTCAGAAGCCTTTCCATCTTTTTGTTCATGAGTCACAAGGAAACGCATTGGGAGTATTGACCCAATCTCTTGGATCCTGGCAACGACCAGTAGCTTATCTGTCAAAACAATTGGATGTAGTTGCAAAAGGATGGCCCCCTTGTCTGAGAGTGGTTGCAGCAACAGCTCTCCTAGTGGGCGAAGCAGACAAACTTACCCTAGGACAAACTCTTCAAGTCACCGTGCCACATTCTGTCCTGACTCTCATGGAACACAAAGGAAATTTCTGGCTGACCAATGCACGAATGTTGAAGTATCAAAACATGCTGTGTGAGAAACCTCGGATACAGTTGAAAGTTAGTCAAGCTCTGAATCCTGCTACACTGTTTCCAATTGGTCCTGGGCCACCTGATCATAATTGCTTAGAAACCATGGACACTGTATTCTCAAGTCGCCCTGATTTGACTGATGTCCCTCTAGAGGACCCAGTACGGACTTTCTTTGTAGATGGAAGCAGTCTGGTCATCAATGGACATCATTGTGCTGGATATGCAGTGGTGACCCTTGATCTGGTAGTTGAGTCCTCAGCCCTGATCCCAGGAACTTCTGCATAGAAAGCTGAATTGATAGCCCTCACTAGAGCCTTGACATTAGAAGAAGGACTCCGCATAAATGTGTACACAGATTCCAAATATGCTTTCACTACTTTGCACGCACATGGAGCCTTGTACAAAGAACGAGGGTTAATCACCTCAGGGGGTAAAGACATTAGGTATGGGCCCGAGATATTGATGTTATTAGATGCTGTATGGGCCCCCAAACAAGTGGCAGTCATGCACTGTAGAGGTCATCAGGCAGGAGCAGGAGAAATTGCTCGAGGGAATAGATTTGCAGATGCCACAGCTCGAAAGGCAGCCACCACAGGACAAGTAAGGACCCAAGATATTGTAATGCAAGAAGCTCTATTCCCTGTGCCCCTTAGTTCATGGGCACCCCAATATACTACGCAAGAGTTAGACTATTATTGTGAGAAAGAGGGAGGAGTCTTAACAGAACAAGGTTGGATAGTGCTACCACCTCCAGAAGATAGTTCACCCCCAGGTCCTACAGTCATCCCTGAAGCACTAGGACCAGCCTTTGTCCAAGCATTCCACAAAGCCACACATTATGGGAAAACAGCCATGGAGAAAGCTCTAAGACCCCATTTCTGTATTTCATTGCTAGGATCCCTGACCGCCTCAGTGGCACAGCAATGCTTGATATGTGCCAAAAATAATGCTAAGCAAGGTCCTGTTCCACCCCCAAGAATTCAGTCAGTAGGGGTGACCCCTATGAGTGATATACAGATATCCATTTGCACGAGGCATTTCAGCAAAGTCTATCACTATATGTTAGTGTTAGTCTGCACATTTTCAGGGTGGGTAGAAGCCTACCCCACCCGAACTGAGAAAGCCTGAGAAGTCACTAGGGCATTGCTCCATGAGATCATTCCTCGATTTGGAATACCGTCAACTATAGGGTCAGATAATGGTCCATCATTTGTATCTCAGGTGACCCAACAGTTAGCTCAAGCTTTGCAAATAAAATGGAAATTACACACTGCTTACAGACCCCAGAGTTCAGGAAAAGTAGAACGCATGAATAGAACCCTGAAAACTCAGTTATCCAAGCTTTGCCAAGAAACACACTTGAAGTGGCTCTAGGTTTTACCTATAGCCCTGCTTAGGATACGTTCAGCTCCCACCAGATCCTTAGGAGTCTCCCCTTTTGAGATTTTGTATGGGCGACCTCCACCCATAGTGCAGGGAATAAAGGGAGACATGAGACAGATAGGATCTGAAATAACTAGACAAGAACTATTAGCTTTAGGTTCAGTTTTGCAGAAACTCCAAACGTGGGTACAAGACCGACTACCCATCAACCTGACTGAACCTCTGCATCCCTTCAAGCCAGGAACATCCGTGTGGGTGAAAGAGTGGAGAAAAACCCCACTGGCGCCGCATTGGAAGGGACCATATGTCGTCATCCTGTCAACACCTACTGCTGTGAAAGTTGCAGAATTCGAACCCTGGATCCACCACAGTCGAGTGAAGCCAGCAGCTGCTCCTGATTCTGGCCAATGGACATCAGCAAATGATCCCGAGACTCTATTGCGACTCACCATGAGGAGACAGCCAGTATTATAGAAGAAACTTCAGAATCCACTTGTCACGTGAAAGTGACCATCACAACAGAAACAGAAGCAAGCTCAACACAGATCATCATTCTCAACTTTCCAGTTAACTTCCAGAGACTGTAATCATCATGTTCTTCCACTTTTGCCTTGTGGGAGTGGTGATCCTGGGAATCCTGGAAAAGACTTTTGCTCTACCCCCTTGTACAGCTTGTATAACTACCACCCGAACTGGACAGAAGATTACTCAGACTTTGCTCTATCATTCTTACTATACTTGCACTAGTACAGTCAGCCGGTGTGTTTATAATGGTACTGAATTGAACATTTGTACAAAGGGGAAAAGTAAGGCTTGTTATAACCCCCGACAGAATCCATCCTACTATACATTTGAGATACGCTGGAATGATGAAGATGGAGCCATCTTGAATATAACTAAACCTCTCACCAACCCCGCAAAACCTATCATCTTGAACTTTGATGCTTGTGGTGCCATAAATAAAAATACTTACCACAGATGTGCGTCTTGGTCATGGGAGCGAGCATACTACCATGATGATAAGTACATGTGTCCAGAGGGAGCCTATAGATGGGGAAAATGCACTGGAAAAAGTACAACGGCCACCATCTACACCACTGCATCTCGACATGATTACTTTTGCCCAAAATGGGAGTGTTTGTATTTTTCTACCTGGAAGAACGCACCAACGGGACGAGATGGAGATCATCGAAAAGGCAGCCTAACAAAGATTAGACTGTCAGAGCCTACAAAATGTCAGAAAGGAGCTTGTAATCCTTTACAACTCTTCATAGCCAATCCCAGCCACTAGAAGTAAGGATACAAGTTTGGGTTGCGTATAGCAGGAGGAGGTGTAGATCCGGGGACTATTTTATATCTACGATTAAACACCAACACCCATGTATCCTCACCCTATCGTATACATCATTCTTTCTATGAAGCCATGAAATCAGAGTTTGAAATTCCTCCTGCCTCCCAGAACTTATTTCTTGAATTAGCGGGAGCAGTTGCATCTAGTCTCCATGTTTCAGATTGTTTGTTTTGTGGAGGAACGACAATGGGAGACCAATGGCCTTGGGAGGCACAAGAACTGAACTATTCTGTTCCATATAATCAGACCGATATACACAATACCACAAGTGAATGGGTATTGGCTCACTCCATTGTGGGTAACTTATGTTTCTCTCGTTATGGACCCATGTTTAATATGGAAGTGGGGCAGCTGGTCTATCTCAATCAGAAGTTCTACAACAGTACCACTAAGAAGACATCTTGGTGGTCCGGCATCAACACTACTGAACCTCCCAATCCTCTTGTTCAGTTCCCCAAACTAGCCAGTATCTGGACTAACTTAGCAGCATGTAATTCTTGGCAAGCACCACCTGGACTGTATTGGATTTGCGGAACCCGAGCATATGCTAGACTTCCTCATCACTGGGGAGGTGCATGTGTATTAGGAACCATACGACCTTCCTTTTTCCTTCTGCCTACATCCCAGGGAGAACAGCTGGGATATCCTGTGTACAGAAGTCCACAGCTGAAGGAGGCCTTGAAAATAGGCCAATGGGACAAATGGGATGGTGATGAATGGCCACCAGAAAGAATCATTGCATACTATGGACCTGCTACTTGGGAGCAGGATGGGACTTGGGGATATCGTACCCCTGTTTATATGATTAATCGAATAATACGGTTGCAAGCTGTTGTTGAAATAATAACCAATGAAACCAGTAAAGCACTAACCCTTCTAGCGAAACAGAGTACACAAATGCGTACACCATTTATCAAATCGTATAGCTTTAGATTATTTGTTAGCAGCTGAAGGTGGAGTATGTGGAAAGTTGAATCAAAGTAATTGTTGTTTACAGATTGATAATAATGGGCATGTAGTTGAAGACTTAGCCATCCAGATGAGAGAGCAGACATTTGTGCCCGTCCAGACATGGCACAGTTTAAAGATGGATGGGTGGTTTGGGTCATTGTTTTCTGGGATTGGTGGTCTGAAATCCCTTATGTTAATTGTCTTATTCATTTTAGCCATGTGCCTATTGCTCCCTTGTCTCCTACCCCTTTGCTTACGCATGATAACATCATCACTTGATAACACTATAGAGCGAAAGGCAGCTGCGAAAGTATTAGCTATGTGGCGATATCACCCTATACCCCATAATGCTGACGCTGTTACACCTGTATAATGTGTTAATTGACTAATGAGTGATTTACTTCTCACCCTTCCTCACTTGCGGGTGAAAATAATCAAAGGGGGGAATGAGGTAGGCTATGGCCTAGCATAGCCTGCTACTATGAAAGGCCTGTAAGTTAGGCCTGGATCCTAATTTCCATTATAGCTAGAAAAGAACCATAAATCTGTGAAAATTTGAGAAAGATGTTTTAAAATGCTTAATAAGAAGTTTTTATGAATGCATAAGTCTTCTATTATTCTCTTGTATGTGAAAGAACAGAAAAGTAACAGTATATGCATTCCTGGAGCCAAAGTTAACCTTGCAGTAGAAAAGTTACCAAGTTAAGACTATACCATTGTTCAAGCAATCCTAAGGGAGGGGGCCGGTTGCTAGGTTCCGGAGGGATTTCTAATTGGACAAATGAAGGGAATGTATAACCAATGAGAAGTTTGTATGTATCGAGCTAGAACCAATAGAACGTTTTCATGTATCAAACTAAAAAATGGTATAAAAAGTTATGTCTCTGTATAAACCTTCGCTCAGTACCTTTTGCTGCTTTGACTGACTGGGCCTTGTGCACAATAAACTGACTTGGAACCTGTCAATCGACTCCTGGACTTGTTCGTTGATTGCACTTTGCTACAGCATATTCTTGGTGCGTTGGCCGGGAAGTGCGAGTGGTAAATGGTATTCAAGTGAATAATCCACGTAATTCGCCTTGAGGTTTGGCCCGGTTGGAACGGACTTGGACCCTGTCAATCGACTTCTGAACTTGTTCGTTGATTGCACTTTGCTACAGCAATATCACCTCTATCCCGCCTTTCCTCTAAGGTGTACATGTTAAGATCCTTAAGTCTGTCCTCATATGCTTTATAATGAAGCCCACTAATCATTTTAGTAGCCACCCTCTGCACTGACTCCATCCTGTTCACATCCTTTTGAAGGTGCGGTCTCCAGAATTGCACACTATACTCCAAATGAGGTCGCACCAAAGACTTATACAGAGGCATTATCACCTCCTTTTTGCTAGCCATTCCTCTCCGTATGCACCCAAGCATCCTTCTAGCTTTTGCCGTTGCCTTTTCTACCTGTTTAGCTACTTTAAGATCATCAGACACAACCACGCCTAGGTCCCGCTCTTCTTTAGTGGACAAAAGTACTTCACCTCCTATACTGTATTGCTCCCTTGGATTGCTGCAGCCCAAATGCATGACCTTACATTTTTTAACAATAAATCCCAGCTGCCAAATTCTAGACCATTCTTCAAGCTTAGCTAGATCCCTCCTCATGTTATCTACACCTTCCTGGGTGTCTACTCTATTGCAGATTTTGGTATCATCTGCAAAGAGGCAAACCTTACCCGACAGCCCTTCCGCTATATCACTAACAAAGATGTTAAAAAGAATCGGACCAAGGACAGATCCCTGGGGCACACCACTGGTAACATCCTTCTCCTCAGAGTGAGCTCCATTTACTTGTACTCTTTGTCGCCTCCCACCCAACCAATTTCTAACCCAAGCAGTAACTTTAGGGTCCATCCCTAGGGTGCTCAGTTTGTTTATAAGTCGCCTGTGAGGAATAGTGTCAAAGGCTTTACTGAATTCTAAATACACCACATCTAGAGCTCTCCCTCGGTCCAACTCCCTGGTCACCCAGTCAAAGAAATCAATCAGATTTGTCTGACAAGACCTGCCTCTGGTGAATCCATGCTGCCTCGGATCCTGTAATCCGCTGGACTCCAGAAACCTCACTATTTTCTCTTTCAGCAGCGTTTCCAATAATTTACTCACCACCAATGTTCCCTCTAATTTTCTGTAGGCTGTGTGCGCATAAAATATCAGATGTGTGCAGCTTTTGAAGGAAGGTTAAATGTTTGTGCGCCACATAACGACACTCTGAGTTATATACTTTAAAATTTGACTACATGTCAGAACACAGTATGTACACCACATTGATTTTAATCAAATTAAATGAAAATAGATGATTACTAAATGAAGCGGGAAATTTCTAGTAGTTACAATCATAATTTTTAAATTTTAAGACATCTGTGTTGTTTTCTATCAGAATCAGAGCCGTAATTTTTGTGCGCTCTGTTGTAAAGTATGTGCGCTCGCTCGGCAAGGGGTGTGCGCGCGCACAGCTTAGAGGGAACAGTGCTCACCACCGAAGTTAAACTAACCGGCCTGTAGTTTTCAACCACATCCTTACTTCTGCTTTTGTGTAAAGGCACCACATGAGCCTCTCTCCAGTCCTTTGGCACCACTCCCGACTCCAACGAGGCATTGAAAAGGTCATTCAGTGGAGTTGCTAGAACGTCCCCAAGTTCCCTCAGTATTCTAGGGTGTATCCCATCCGGTCCCATCGCTTTGTCTACTTTAAGTTGAGCTAGTTTCTCACGAACACAGTCTTCTGAAAATTGTTCAAGATGTCCCTCGCTTCTGTTCCTATTTGTGGGTGTTTTCTGAGGTCCTGCTCCTGGTTCTTCATCTGTGAACACAGAACAAAAATATTTGTTAAGCAATTCGGCTTTATCCTTATCAGCTTCGACATATTCCCCTCCTGCACCCTTGAGTCTGACAATACCACTTTTGCCCTTCCTCTTCTCACTAATATCTGAAAAATGTCTTATCCCCCCATTTTATTGCATTGGCTATTTCCTCCTCCTTTTGAATCAAATTTGAGGTTATCAAATTTGCAGATGACACAAAACTATTTAAAGTTGTTAAAACCCAAGAGGATTGTGGAAAATTGCAAGAGGATCTTGATAAATTGGAAGACTGGGCATCAAAATGGCAGATGAAATTTAGTGTGGACAAGTGCAAGGTTATGCACCTAGGGAAGAACAACCCAAACTATGGTTACACGATGCAAGGTTCCACATTAGGAACCACCACCCAGGAAAAAGATTTAGGCGTCATTGTGGATACCATGTTAAAACCCTCGGCCCAGTGTGCAGCGGCGGCCAAGAGAGCAAATAGAATGCTAGGTATGATAAGGAAAGGAATGCAAAATGAAACAAAAGATATTATAATGCCTCTATATCGTTCCATGGTGAGACCGCACCTTGAATATTGTGTGCAATTCTGGTCACCGTATCTTAAAAAGGACATAGCGATTTTAGAAAAGGTTCAGAGAAGAGCCCCCAAAATGGTAAAAGGGATGGAAGGATACTCCTATGAAGAAAGGCTAAAAAGGTTAGGGCTCTTTAACCTGGAAAAGAGACGGCTGAGGAGAGATATGATAGAAGTCTATAAATTAATGAACGGAGTGGAACGGGTAAGCGTAGATCGATTGTTTACCTTATCAGAATATAGAAAGACTAGGGGACATGCAATGAAGCTACAGGTAAACTATTTAAGACTAATAAAAGAAAATATTTTTTCACTCAACGTGTAATCAAACTCTGGAATTTGTTACCGGAGGATGTAGTAAAGGCTGTTAGTGTAGCTGGGTTTAAAAAAGGTTTGGACAAGTTCCTGGAGGAAAGGTCCATAAACCATTATTAAGAAGGGACCCAGGATATCAATGCTTGAACCAATACAAGCATTGTAGAATCTGTGTCCCTTGGGGAAACTGCTAGGTACATATGACCTAGATTGGCCACTGTTGGAAACAGAATACTGGGCTTGATGGACCTTGGTCTGACCCAGTTTGGCATATCTTATGTTCTTATGTTCTTAATCTTTGCCTTCTTGACTACTTTGCTAGCTTCTCTAAGTTTTTCCAAATACAGATGCCTGTCTTCCTCTCTCTGTGATCTCTTGTATTTCATGAAGGCCTCCCTCTTTTTCTTCACTTTTTCAGCTACTTCCTTAGAAAACCATAGCGGTCTCCTTTTCCTTTTGCCTTTATTTACCATTTTAACAAAAAGGTTGGTTGCCCTTAAAATATCCCCTTTCAGTTTTGCCCACTGTTTTTCTACATCCCCCAGCTGTTCCCATCCTACTAACGACTCCCTGAGGTATTGGCCCATCTTCGCAAAGTTAGTCTTCCTAAAGTCTAAGATCCTCACCTTGGAATGGATTCTAACAGCCCTAGTCCTAATACTGAACCACACCATCTGGTGATCACTGGATGCAAAATGATCTCCCACTACAACATCAGAAACACTTTCACCATTGGTAAGCACCAAGTCCAGTATGGTCCCTTCACGTGTGGGGTCTGTTACCAATTGCCTGAATAGTTCTCCCTGTAGAGAATCCAGGATCTCCTTACTTCTAGATGATACTGCAGCAGGAATGTGCCAATCAACATCTGGCATATTGAAATCTCCTACCAGTAGCACTTCCCCTTTCCTAGCAATGCTGCGTATGTCTTCAATTAACTCTCTGTCCACCTCTTCCTCTTGTGAGGGAGGTCTGTATATCACACCAATGCAAACAGATTTCTCTTTCCCTCTTTCTAGTTTAACCCACAATGCCTCCTCTCTCCCTTTTAAGCTCTGTAATTCCAAAGCTTTAATAGTAATTTTTACATATAGTGCCACTCCTCCTCCCCTTCTTCCTACCCTGTCCTTTCTGAATAAAGTATAGCCAGGTATAGTTACATCCCAGTCATGGTTTTCTGTGAACCATGTTTCTGTAACTGCCACTAAATTCAAGTCAGCCACTCCCACCAAAGCTTCAACATCAGGGATCTTATTTCCCATGCTACGGGCATTTATACACACTGCTTTCCATATGTTACCCCTGTTACCCATTTCCATAAAGGTATTTAATGTATCACCTACTTGGCGGCTTTCACTTACCTGGGGGCTTTCTTCACCTATCCCCAACGAATCTAGTTTAAAGCCCTCTTCAGTAGATTAGCCAGTCTACTACCGAAGATGCGTTGACCTTTCTTGGACAGATGGATGCCATCTCTGCTCTGCAACCCTTGGAACAGCATCCCATGCATCCCAGCATCCCTTGCAACCCTTGGAACAGCATCCCAGTTATGAAAACTGGCTCTGTTTTTATTGGTTGATGGCTTGGATAAAGCGATGGAAGCTGACGCCTCCTTTTCTTCCTTGTTTGACTCAACTTAGTTGACAACATTCTAGTTCTCATCCATCACTTATTGAGTCTCTGTGACTTTACCATTTACATAGTGCAACAAATTCACTAAGTCTGCATGCAGAGTGTGCTATATTCAGTTTTATCCATGGTCACATTGTGGCAGGCTATGGCTTATAATAGTCTGGAAATATGGAAGGCCTGTAAGTTAGGCCCTGATTCCAACCCCCATCTCAGTAAAGAACCAAAGTCTGTAAAAGTCTGAGAAAGCTGTTTTAAATTGCTTAATAAGAAGTTTTCATGAGTGCATAAATCTTCCATTATTATTTTGTGTTCTGATGATAGAAATGTTTCAATACATGCATTCCTAGTGTGGCAGGCTATGGCCTAGTATAGCCTGTAAATATGAGAGGCCTGTAAGCTAGGCCTGAGTCCCAGCCCCCACCTGAGAATAAGAATGCTGAGAAAAACCAAAGTCAGTAAGAATTAGAGAAACTGCTCTAAACTGCTTTAAACTGCTTTTTGATAAGGTTGTATAAATCCTTTGTGGAAGTCTTCTATGCTAATGACAGACATATTCCAGTGCTCTGTATTCACACATTTTCTAAGCTAGCAGTGACCTTGTAGGAGAAAAGTATCAAAGTCTTAGAACTGTGCCTTTCTTAGAGAATTCTGAGCAGAGGGAACAGAGTACTAGGCCCACAGAGAGATCCCAATTGGATGGGTGCAAGGGTCAGTAGGACCAATAGAAAGTTTGCCTATATTAAACTGAAGAAGGAAGGTATAAAAGGTGTGTTTGCTGGACTCCATTGCTCAGACCATTTTGAATGTGACATTTGCCTGAGACTTGTGCACAATAAATTGGCTTGGTTTTATTCATTGCGTGCACTTCGCTGCAACATATTCCTGGTGCATTGGCCGGGAAGGTGGAGTACGTGAATGGTGCGCAAGTGAATATGCCACGTATTACCGCCTCCAGGTTTGGTCCGGTCGGGACCACGGCCGACCGACAGCGGAGAGGACCCCAGGCGCCGCCGGTCCCATTGCATCGGAGAGGGTTCTGCCCTGCCTCGGCGGCCTGCCGGGTCCGACCGGCCAACACCTTTGAACCCGAGGGGAGTCCAGGATTCAACCCAAGGAGGGACTGGTTGCACAGCGCATTAGTGGCCGGATCCGGTGAGTAGCAATTTGTCTGGTTCTTAGTCAGTTAGCTATGGGAAAGTCTTGCATGCGCGAGACTAATACGGTTTAAGGTAACGAGAACCTGATCACCTCTCAGGGTGTGGCCAAGTACTCCTTGCATGAGTATGTGCGAGGACGAAACCCCACCCCTTATGGAAAAGTAAGGTAGGCCTTTATGGAATTTTGGGAACTCGGTGGCATGCCTGTTTGAATGAATGAGAGGTCTTGCAATACAGACCAAGCAAGAGCGGACTCCTGAGTAGCGCAGTTCCTGGCCGGGCAACCGCGCCCAGGTCGCGAAAAGGAGGAAGCGTTTGGTGTTTGTCTCCCTTGGTGTTCTGTGGGCTGTACGGACCCCTTACCTGCAGCCATACTACCCACCCTCTTTGTCTGTTGTCTTGTACGTCATAATGGGAGGGGCGGGGTCTGTGCAAACTCCGCCGAACTGTATGATCACGAATTTTAAGAAGGGATTTAGCGGTGACTACGGGACGAAAATGTCGCCGTCCCGATTAGAAAAAATATGTGGTAGGGAGTGGCCGGTGCTGGACACCGCATGGCCACCAGATGGTACTTTTGATGTTAGAATTGTAACCCGAGTGCATGGGATAGTGCGTAGGAATTACCCTGACCAGTTTCCCTATATAGACTCCTGGTTAGATATCTGTGAAAGGCAGCCCTCTTGGATGAAGCGTTGCCGTGAAGAGCAGTGTAGAATAATGTTAGCAACTACGAAAGGAGTCCCCGGGAGTAAGAAAGAAAGGCCCCCCCATTTACTCAGCCCCAGAACCTGCAGAAATCCCAAATTATCCACCCCAATTCCTGTATAAGCCAGAACCATCAGCTCCACCATTACCCCGAGCAGAGCCAGAGGAAGAGAGAGCCCCTCCAGCTGATGTGCCTCCACCCCATCAGCCACATCCATCGCCCGAAAGAGAGCAACCCCCTTCCCGGAGCAGGAGTCCCAGTCCCGAACAAAGTTCCCCGGCAGGACCATCATCTCCTGAAGGAACTGCCAGCGGGGAATCAACTGCCAGTCCAGGGTCACCCATCAGTCCAGGCCCCAGCGGAAGAGCCACCGCTGGGCGCGCAAATATACGTTATGCCCTCCGAAGCAGGGAGACGAAGGAAGTTCGCCAGATGCCATTACGCCAGGTCCCCAGATTATCTATTCTCAATGACGAAGGCCAGGTTATAGCTGGGCCAACTAGTCTCGTTTATGTGCCCTTTTCTACCACAGATTTACTAAACTGGAAAACGCACTATGCCTCTTATACTGAAAAACCCCAAGATTTGACAGAATTAATGTCTAGTATCATGCAGACCCACCAGCCTACCTGATCTGACTGCCGCCAGCTCTTGTCTACCCTTTTCACTACTGAAGAGCGGGCACGAATAGTGCAAGCAACTACCCGATGGCTGGAAGAGAACCCTGTAGACAGGAGATACCTAGATCACCGACAGGCAGCGGCCATAGATTTCCCGAATGAAGACCCAAGATGGGATCCAAATAGTGCAGATGAAGAGAGGGCCCTCACCCGTTTCCGCCAGGCCCTACTGCAAGGCCTGAGGAGGGGAGGCCAGAAAGCCATGAATGTTGGGAAGGTAGCAGACGTTCTTCAGCGCCCAGATGAAAGTCCAGCTGCCTTCTATGAACGATTAACTGAAGCCTATAGACTTTATACCCCATATGATCCAGCAGGCCAGGAGAATTTGCGTATGGTGAACGCTGCTTTTGTGAGTCAGTCCCAGGGAGACATAAAATGGAAACTGCAAAAGTTGGAAGGATTTGCGGGCATGAATACAGCACAGCTAATGGAAGTTGCCCAGAAGGTATTTGTGAACCGTGATCAAGAAAGTAAAAGGGAAAGTGAAAGAAAGATGAAGAAGAAAGCCAATCTGCTTGCTGCAGCTCTAGTTGAAGGACGTGGAGGATACCCAAACAGAAGGACTTGAGGATGGGGAAGGGGCCGAGGGAACGCTCGGTCCCCCTTAGGTGCAAATCAGTGCGCCTATTGTAAGGAAGATGGATATTGGAAGAATGAATGCCCGAATAGTGGCTCCACCCCCCGAAGGGGAGGAGGGAGCGCTAGGAGAGCGAGAGGGGGGGGGCGATTCCAGCAGCGAGGGGAATGCAGCATGCACAGTTTCAGTTTCAGCAGGAAGAAGCCGCTGCTGTGGAAGGAATGGCGACCACTGAAGACTATGTGGATGAGGACTAGGCCAGACCGGGCTCCAAGTTTTCCCTGGGTCCCCAGGAGCCTATGGTCAACTTAAAGTTGGGGACCAGTACATGGACTTTATGGTGGATACGGGGGCTGAATATTCAGTAGTGGCTAAGCCAGTGGCTCCCTTGTCTTCCCGATCTGTCACCATTGTTGGCGCCACTGGAGCTAGAACCACAAGACCTTTCCTGCAGAACCGTGCCTGTGAATTAGGGGGACGGAAGATAATGCATCAGTTCCTGTACATACCTGAATGCCCAGTTCCCCTTTTGGGCCGAGACATGCTTGCTAAGCTCCAGACGCAGATATCCTTTGTCGAAGGAGGAAAAATGGAGATGACTGTGAACTCGGAATCTGCTGGCCTGATGATGCTGACTGTCCCCCGAGAAGAAGAATGGCGGTTCTATAGTCCACCTTCATCCAAGGCAGCGAGCCCCCGTATACCTACCAACATCCTAGCTCCGCCCGGAGTGTGGGCGGAGGATAATCCTCCTGGCCTGGCAAAGAATATAGCTCCTGTGCTTGTCACCCTTAAACCAGGAGCAGAACCAGTGCATGTGCGACAATATCCTCTCCCACAACCAGCAATTGAAGGCATCCATAGTCACCTAAAGAAATTACTACAGTATGGACTCCTCAAAGAATGCCAATCGCCCTGGAACACCCCCCTCCTCCCAGTCAAGAAGCCTGGGACAGGTGATTACCGCCCAGTGCAGGATTTGCGACGAGTGAACAATGCAGTGGAAACCATACATCCAGTAGTACCAAATCCTTATACCCTCCTGGGACTGATTCCATCAGAAGCTACTCATTTCACAGTTCTGGATTTAAAAGATGCCTTTTTCTGCATCCGCCTGGCATCTGCCAGTCAACTCTTGTTCGCGTTTGAATGGGAAAACCCTACTACAGGAAGACGGGGCCAACTCACTTGGACTCGCTTGCCTCAAGGATTCAAGAATTCACCCACCATCTTCAGTGCAACTCTCCACTAAGATCTTTCAAACTACTCTGTGACCCCAGGAAGAAGAATCCTACTTCAGTATGTAGATGATCTACTTATAGCCACCAACTCCAAGACTGAATGTGTGCAAGCTACCAGTGATCTCTTGCACCTCCTGAATGACACCGGATACAAAGGTCTCAAGAGCCAAAGCGCAGTTGTGCCAAACAGAAGTGAAATACCTAGGGTTCCATCTGTCCAGAGGAATCCGAAAATTGGGACTTGAGCGAAAGGAAGCAGTATGCCGCATCCCAACCCCCTCCACCAGAAAGCAGGTGCAGGCCTTCTTGGGAGCTGCAGGTTACTGCCGGATATGGATACCCAATTTTGCACTCTTGGCAAAGCCCTTGTACCAAGCCACGAAGGGAGTGGAACGATCACCCATGGAATAGGGCCCAGAACAGGATAAAGCATTCAAATCTCTGAAAGCAGCATTGATGTCATCACCAGCCTTGGGCCTACCAGATGTGCAGAAACCATTTCGTCTTTATGTCCATGAGTCATGTGGAAACGCGCTGGGAGTCCTGACTCAGCCCCTTGAATCCTGGCAACGACCTGTAGCCTATCTATCAAAACAATTGGACCCTGTTGCAAAAGGATGGCCACCTTGCCTAAGAGCCGTAGCAGCCACAGCCCTCTTAGTGAGTGAAGCTGACAAGCTCACTTTGGGACAGAATCTTCAAGTCACTGTACCGCATTCTGTTTTAACCCTAATGGAACACAAGGGGAACTACTGGTTCACCAACGCACGAATATTGAAATATCAAAGTATGCTGTGTGAAAATCCCTGACTGCAATTGAGTGTCAGTCAAACCTTGAACCCTGCTACCCTACTGCCGACCAGTCCAGGCCTTCCTGACCATGATTGTCTAGAAGTAATGGACACTGTATACTCAAGCCGCCCATACCTAACAGACAACCCCTTGAACAACCCAGAAAGAACTTTCTTAGTGGATGGAAGCAGTCTTGTAATTAATGGACAACGATGTGCCGGTTATGCAGTGGTGACCCTGGACATGGTAATAGAATCATCAGCTTTAGCCCCAGGAACTTCAGCACAGAAGGCCGAATTAATAGCCCTCACTCGAGCACTGAAAATAGGGACTGGGATTCGTCTGAATGTATACACAGATTCCAAGTATGCCTTTACAACACTACATGCCCATGGAGCTTTGTACAAAGAACGTGGATTGATAACCTCGGGAGGCAAGTCCGTCAAGTATGGCCCAGAAATATTGACTTTATTGGAAGCAGTATGGGCCCCCAAACAAGTTGCTGTAATGCACTGCCGAGGTCACCAGACTGGAGATGGAGAAGTATCCCGAGGGAACAGACTTGCCGATGCCTCAGCCCGAGAAGCAGCAATCAATGGAAAAATCTCTACCCCCAATATTACAGTTCAAGCAGCCATATTTCCAGTTCCTCTCAGTGCTTGGACACCCCGATATACCCCGACTGAGCTGGACTACTATTGTCAGAATGAAGGGGGGTAGCTATCAGCGGCTGGATGGATAGTGTTACCACCACCCGAGGGAGGCTCACCCCCTGGTATGACTGTGATCCCTGAAGCCCTGGGTCCAGCCTTTGTCCACGCCTTTCATCAAGCTACACACTATGGAAAAACTGCAATGGAAAAAGCTCTGAAACCGTATTTCTGTATCTCATTATTGGGACCCTTAACTGCCTCAATAGCTCAAAAATGTGTAATCTATGCAAAGAATAATGCCCGACAGGGTCCTGTCCTACCTCCAAGAGTTCAATCAGTGGGAGTTACCCCCATGGGAAATATCCAAATAGACTTTGCAGAAATGCCACGAGCAAATGGATATCATTACCTACTGGTTCTAGTTTGTACCTTCTCTGGGTGGGTGGAGGCTTTCCCCACCAGGACTGAAAAAGCCAGAGAAGTCGCTAAGGCTCTGCTCCATGAAATCATTCCTCGATTTGGAATACCCTTGACCATAGGGGCGGACAATGGGACCTCCTTTGTGTCACAAGTAACTCAGCAGCTAGCCTGTGCTTTACAAATACAGTGGAAGTTACATACAGCTTATAGACCCCAGAGTTCAGGGAAAGTAGAGAGAATGAACCGAACCCTGAAGTCTCAAATGTCCAAGCTCTGTCAGGAAGCTCACCTGAAGTGGCCCCAAGCTCTCCCCATAGCCCTTCTCAGAGTACGTTCAGCCCCCACTAAGTCATTAGGAGTTTCCCCATTTGAGGTTTTGTATGGGAGACCCCCGCCCATAGTTCAGGGAATAAGGGGGGATATGAGTCAGATTGGAGCGGAAATCACTAGACAAGAATTGTTGGCTCTAAGTTCTGTCTTACAGGACCTCCATACTTGGGTGCAAGACCAGTTGTCCATCAATCTGACAGAGCCACTGCATCCTTTCAAGCCCGGAGCCTCTGTGTGGGTCAAAGAGTGGAAGAAGACACCGTTGGCACCTCATTGGAAGGGACCATATGTCGTTCTACTATCAACACCCACAGCAGTTAAAGTGGCAGAAATCGACTCCTGGATCCATCACAGTCGAGTGAAACCAGCAGCAGTTCCTGAAGGTCGTCCTTGGACTTCGACCGCGGATCCTGCATCATCATGGAAAATGAAACAAAAGATATTATAATGCCTCTATATCGTTCCATGGTGAGACCGCACCTTGAATATTGTGTGCAATTCTGGTCACCGTATCTTAAAAAGGACATAGCGTTATTAGAAAAGGTTCAGAGAAGAGCCACCAAAATGGTAAAGGGGATGGAAGGATACTCCTATGAAGAAAGGCTAAAAAGGTTAGGGCTCTTTAACCTGGAAAAGAGACGGCTGAGGGGAGATATGATAGAAGTCTAAAATTAATGAACGGAGTGGAACGGGTAAACGTAGATCGATTGTTTACGTTATCAGAATATAGAAAGACTAGGGGACATGCAATGAAGCTACAGGGTAAACTATTTAAGACTAATAAAAGAAAATATTTTTTCACTCAACGTGTAATCAAACTGGAATTTGTTACCGGAGGATGTAGTTAAGGCTGTTAGTGTAGCTGGGTTTAAAAAAGGTTTGGACAAGTTCCTGGAGGAAAAGTCCATAAACCATTATTAAGAAGGGACCCAGGATATCAATGCTTGACCCAGTACAAGCATTGTGGAACCTGTGTCTTTTGGGGAAACTGCTAGGTACGTATGACCTAGATTGGCCACTGTTGGAAACAGGATACTGGGCTTGATGGACCTTGGTCTGACCCAGTATGGCATATCTTATGTTCTTATGTTATGTAACAAAACAAATTTCACTATAGTGCTGGTAGATGAGATCCCCAGGTTGGAAGACACTCAACTGGTTACTGGGGAGGAGCTGAAGACTTTTCAGGGTAAAGCCATCATTTATGATGTGGTTGGATCAAATCCCTCGGGACGTCTGACTGCTGATGAAATGAGAGTCAGAAGCTGCAAAGATGTCTTACATATTGGGACATGGAACGTACGAAGCATGAACCAAGGGAAATTGGAGGTGGTCAAGAATGAAATGGAATGTGTACAACTTGATCTATCGGGTGTCAGCGAACTGAAATGGACTGGCATTGAGCACTTTGCATCCGATGATCACACGGGTCTACTATGCTGGAAATGAAAGACAAAGAAGAAATGGTATTCATGGACAACTCAAGACTATCTGCTGCCTGAGACAGAGATGAGCTGGTGACCCTCCCCCCCCCCACCCGGCAGCTAAAATGGAGGGGCCTTCTCAGAGCTCTAGTCGGTGAACTGATGGACCCCTCACTCAGGACACTGATCAGGTGGTTTTCCCAAGAATATAGAAAGCAATACGTTTCCAAGCTATATAAGTTAAAAAAAACAACAACCTTTGCAATGATGTTTATATGCAGCAAAAATTGTAGCAGTTTTATTATCTAGCCTGGGAATCTAACATAAAACATAACAAATCCTGACACTACAAACTGGACCGGCGTGAGTTTTAATGTAAATAAATATTCTGCAAAAGATTCGAAGATGCAAGGTGATCACATACCAAGGAGCAAAATCAAAAAGCAAGAATCACTCATTGCCTCAGTTTTCATCTACTATTCTCTGCCTCGCCTCCTTTTACCAGCCCTAGCCCTTCCCTGCCATTCATTCCCTCCCTGGCCCCCAGCTCATTCTTCAGTTTCTCACCATCTCTCCAGCCACATTTCTACCCTCTTCCCCCACCCCCCCTTTTCAGAGATCCATCTGTTTTTACATCCCTTACCCTCTCTCTAGTCTTCTAGATCATTCACATCAGGTCTCAATCTCCCCAACCTTTTTTCCCTATTCTCTTACTCCCAATCCCACACCCTCCTTCATATCTATCAGTTACTAGGGGCTGTCATCTCCAAATTCCTACGCAGTCTATTGAGTCTCCATTATCTCCTGTCTACTGTAGTCCCTTGCTCTGCTTCTCACTCTGTCCATCTTCTCTTCCTTTCCCTAATCTCTCCCCCAGAAAAAAATCAGTAATTCCCCTTCCTTTTCTTACTCCCCCCCCCCTCCATCCCAGGAGTCTGTTATTCCCCCTTCCCTTCCCTAAATCTCCATGTGCAGCAGGACACTTCGGTGATGTATGCATATTTGGGACAAGGGGAGTAGAATCCAATCTCACATTACCTGCAGCAATAGTGGGGGAGGGGGGAACAGCAAGGCCGGCCCATCCATTGAGTGATAATGTTGTTCGCACAGGGCCCCACGCAAACTCCATTACTACACAAGGGATGGCTGCAGAGGGAGCCGGGGAAGCCCGACCGAGGTTCAGGCTGTGATGGTGGGGGGGGGGGGGGGGGCTAGGACTGCAAATGGGCTGTGATGGTGGTGGGGGGGGGGAAACTTGGACTGGAAATGGGTTGTAATAGTGGGGGGGCTAGGACTGGAAATGGGCTGAAGAGGGGGCTAGGACTGGAAATGGACTGATGGGCGAGCTTGGAGTGGAAATGGGCTGATGGGGGACTGGAATGGAACTGGAAAAGAACATATGGCAGGCTAGGACTGGAAATAGGCTGATGAGGAGCTGGAATAGGACTAGAAATGGACTGATGGGGGAACTTGGACTGCAAATGGGTGATGTGCTGGAATAGGACTGGAAATGGGCTGTTGGGGGCTGGAATAGGACTGGAAGCGGGCTGATGGGAGTTGGAATAGAGCTGAAAATAGGCTGATGGGGGAGCTTGGAGTGGAAATGGGCTAATGGGGGTCTGGAATGGAACTGGAAAAGAGCATATGGGGGGCTAGGACTGGAAATGGGCTGATGTGGAGGCTTGGGAGAATGGGACTAGAAGGGGCGGATGCTGGGTGGGTCTAGAACTATAAGGGAGCTGATTTTGGGGGAGGACTAGAAAGGGATGGAGAATGAGAATGGAGAGGGGAAAAGATATTTTGTGTGGGAGAGAAGAAAAGTCTACGATGGGCCAGGTATTGGGAAAGTAAGTGGCGACTGAGAATGGAAGGGTGAAATTTGAGTGGATGATAAAGGAATAAGGAAAGAAATGGGGGAAAGAGCAAAAGGAGAAAGATCAGTATGTAAAAGCAGATATAGAGAAATAAAAAGGAAAAAAATCTAAAGGAGAAGAAATGACCAATGGATAGCTCGCAGAAGACACAAAGAAACCAGAAGAAAGTGATTGGAGCAATTGCAACTGAAAAAGAAAATGCACAAACAACAAAAGATAGTAAAATACTTTTTTATTTTGAATTTATTAACTGGAATATATCAGCTCTGGGAAATGTGCATCGTTAACATCTTTTGTTTTCTGTTTAGTGTTGTTGTTAAGTGCCGTCGAGTCGGAGTCGACTCATGGTGACCCTCTGGATAGCTATCCTAAATTGTGTTTGGTCATGAGTCAGGCGGCTCATTGTTGACAGACTGTTTAGTACAAGAGGAAATTAATTTATAGTTTTATTTCTCCAGTGTTGTTGTACATCCCAAGTTTGGCTTTTTGGGTTCCCAGATTAATTATTGTCTTCCTATTTCTAAATTGTGATCCCTTGTTCTTTGGTGACGGTCTATGTTCTGCATTTTAACCAAGCTGAGATATTCTGTTCATGTAGTTTCTATTTGACAGTGCCACTTGTTCACTTTCCCCAGTAGGAGATGTATTGGTATTCTCTGAGATGTATTGGTTTAATATTTGCAGTGTTGCCTTTTGATAAGTAGGGTTTGGTGCTTTGTGAGTCCTGGCAGTGCTGTTATGATATGGTGGATTTGCTATGAGTTCTAAATCGTCAGTGTTTATAGTACTTCCTAATGGGCCTGGCGGTTGGCACTGGAATATAGTAACGTAGAAATCTGTTAGTCTTTCTTTATCCAGACACTCATTAAGAGGCATGTTTACTAAAAATGCATGTTATCATTTATGCAAATGAGGCCCCACAATTAATCTCTGCACATGGCCCCGCACCCCCCTTAGGCCTCCCTTGGGGAACAGGGTTTGAGCTGCTCTCCAGATGCTTTGCACCGCCCAGAGGTCTGCTATGGAGGGGAGCAGAGAAAGAGTTGGCGGGAGCCAGTGCCCCATTTCTTCCCAGCAGCAAACAGAATGTAAGGCCCAAGAACTGTGGGCCAGTACCCAGAAGGTAGTGAAGTACAGCAACCTGAAGCTATTACTGCAGGCTCCATCCAATGTCAATCTGCTCCAGTCTTAGATCGGGAGATGCTCATCAAGCAAAGTCTTGTTACTTTGCTTTACATTTTAGTTGTCTTTTCTTCCACTCATGCTTTCGCCATCCTAATATACAAAACTGTCTAAATAAATAAATAAAATAATTTCCCCAGCTCTTTTAGCTTTACCAGATATCTTCTCTTTTGATGATCTCATTTTTTGAATGGTAATCTTTCTGTCCTTGACTTTGCAGTCATTTAACGTAGAAACAGAAAATGACACGAGAAAAAGACCATAGAGCCTATCCAGTCTACCCATTCATACCAGATACCAAGTTCTACAATCCCTCCTCTATCTTAGAAAGCCTCTGTGCTTGTCCCATTCTTCCTGGAATTCAGATACAGTCCTTCTCTCTACCACCTCTGCTGAGAGGCTACTCTAATGTATCCACCACCGTTTCCATAAAGAACTATTTCCATAGGATTACTCCTGAATCTAACCCCTATCATAGTACTGCTACTCATTATTTGCATTGAACTGCTACCCGCTGCCTGCATAGAACTTGCTACCCATTGTTTGCATAGAACTGCTTCCCACTGCCTCCTTAGAACTTGCTACCCACTGTTTGCATTGAATTGCTACCTGCTGCCTGCTGCCTGCACAGAACTTGCTACCCATTGTCTGCTTAGAACTGCCACCCACTGTTTGCATAGAACTTGCTACCCATTGTCTGTTTAGAACTGCTACCCACTGTTTGCATTGAACCGCTTCCCACACCCCCTGCGTTGAAGATAACATACGCTCATAGCCCCCACTACTCCTCTACTATGGCCCCACACTACATTGTCCTTCTCTTCCTCATACTCCCCAACTGCCTCCCCTCCTACCAACACCCTCACTCCTCTCCCCCTACTCTCCCTCCTCCTTCCTCACTTCCCCCTCCATCCTGTCCTCTAACCTTGCATCTGCCCTTGAGCTTCATCAAACCCTCCCCCTCATTCAACCAACCCCTCTCTCCTTAAGGCAATCCCTCCCTCGCTTCCGCCGTACTGCCTCTGCTTTACCCCGCTCCCTACTTCTCCTCCTCCTCCTCCTCCTCTCATCAGGTAATATCAACCCTAACCCCGGCCCCCCGTGATTTCTTTCTCAGCCTAAGAAAAGCTCCTCACGTACCCTATCTAATCTCATCCATATTCCACTCCTTTCCCATCCACCCTCCCTCATTCACACCAATCATCCACAGATGTTAACCCAAACCCTACCCCCTCCAGAGCTCTGTCTCTGTCTCACTCTAAAAACAGATTCTCACGAATCCTACCTGATAGACACACCCACCCTGGCCCCTCTAGATCTCAGTATCATTCTGGAAATAGCTCCTCATGTAACGGCCCCATTAGACCGTTGTCTTATTCTGTAAAGAAATCCGCCCGTAACTTGTCTAACCTTATCCATATCCCTCTCCTTTCTCCCTCCGCTCTCCCGTTCTCATGTGCCCTATGGAATGCATGCTCAGTCTCTAAGAAACCTGTTGTTACGCATTATTTCTTCATCTCTAAAGCGCTGCACCTACTTGCCCTAACTGAGACCTGGCTTCTCCCAGACGATACCACAACCATTGCTGCTCTCTGCCACAGGGGCTACCAGTTCTCCCATACACCTCGAACCACTGGTCGCGGTGCAGGTGTTGGGCTTCTACTTTCTCTTTCTTGCCAATTCCAACCTCTCCCTCTGCCTCAGTCACACTCCTCCCTCTCTTTCGAAGTCCATTCCATTCGCCTCTTCTCACCACTTCCCCTCCGGGTAGCTGTTATTTACCGCCCACCTGACAAATCCAAATCGACCTTCCTTATCGACTTCGACTCCTGGCTCTCCGCCTTCATCGATCCCTCTTCCCCCACTCTTATTCTCGGCGACTTTAATATTCACGTTGATAACCCCTCCGATCCCCACACTTTAAAGTTCCTTGCCCTCACCTCCTCGTTTGACTTACCACTCTGTTCCACTGCCCCCACCCACGTACACGGCCACTGCCTGGACCTGGTACTCTTCTCTAACTCCTCTCCCTCTAACTTCCACAACTCAATCCTTCCTTCATCTGATCATCACCTCTTAACCTTTAATCTCCAGCTTCCACTGTCTCAACCTCATCCTGTCTCCTCCAACCTATTTAGAAACCTTCATAATATTGATCCCTTGACTCTCTCCTCTACCATTTTTCCATCTCTCTCCTCTATTGTGTCCTCCATCGATGAAGCAGTATCCTCTTATAATGCTGCACGCTCCTCTGCTCTTGATACTCTTGCCCCACCCACCCCTCATCCTGTCAGACTTCTACCCCCTGGCCCTGGCTTACACGCACAACCCGCTATTTACGCACATGTGCCCGTTCTGCTGAACACGCCTGGGCCAAATCCCACTCCTCGGAAGACCTTATTCACTTCAAATTCATGCTTGGCTCTGTCCAGTCAGCCATGGCACTTTCCAAACAAGAATACTACATCCATCTGACTAACTCCCTCGCCTCCGATCCTCGCTGCCTCTTTAATACCCTCAATTCTCTCCTCAAGGTGCCCCCACCCACGGTCCCTCCCTCCCTTTCTGCCCAAACCCTAGCCGACTACTTCCACGACAAAATCCACAAGATCACCCTCCAATTCCCCACTCCCTCATCTACCTCCCCCCCTCCCCAATTCTCCTCCCCCATCCATACTTTCTTGGATACCCTCTCCTCCTTCCCTACAATCTCCGAAGAGAAAACCGCACCTCCTCTCCTCCTCCAAACCCACCACCTGTTCCTCTGACCCTATCCCCACCCATCTCCTACATCCCATCTCCCCCACCATTGTCCCATCCATCTCTCATATTCTCAACCTTTCACTATTCACTGCAACTGTCCCAGTCAACTTCAAGCATGCTGTTGTCACACCTCTCCTCAAGAAACCCTCACTCGATCCCTCCTCCCCCTCTAATTATCGACCCATCTTCCTCCTTCCCTTCATTTCTAAACTACTAGAATGAGCAGTCCACCGCCGCTGTCTTGATGTCCTCACATCCCATGACCTCTTGGACCCACTACAATCAGGCTTCCGGCCCCTACACTCCACTGAAACGGCCCTTACAAAACTCTCTAACGACCTCCTCCTGGCTAAATCTAAGGGCCTCTACTCTGTCCTCATCCTTCTGGACCTCTCCGCGGCCTTTGACACTGTTGACCACAATCTTCTCCTCAACACCCTCTCCTCGCTTGGCTTCAAGGACTCCGTGCTATCCTGGTTCTCCTCCTACCTCTCCCATCGCTCCTTTAGTGTATGCTCTGGTGGTTCCTCCTCCTCCCCCACCCCGCTCCATGTTGGTGTTCCACAGGGATCTCTCTTGGGCTTCCTCCTTTTCTCCCTTTATACCCAATCCCTTGGTGCACTCATCTCCTCCCATGGCTTTCAGTACCATCTCTATGCTGAAGACTCCCAAATCTACCTCTCTACACCTAATGTCTCTCCAGCAATCCAAACCAAGATCTCAGCCTGCCTCTCCAACATCGCTGCCTGGATGTCCCATCGCCGCTTGAAACTGAACATGGTCAAAACTGAACTCCTTGTCTTTCCCCCCCAACTCCTCCCCTCCTCTTTCCCCTTTTTCTGTCTCTGTGGATGGATCTACGATCCTTCCTGTTCCCTCAGCCCACAATCTGGGGGTTATCTTTGACACTTCTCTCTCTTTCTCCGCACACATCCAGCTCGTAGCTAAGACCTGCCACTTCTTCCTCTTCAACATTAGCAAAATCCGCCCCTTCCTTTCGGAACACACTACCAAAACGCTTATCTATTCCTTAATCTCCTCTCGCCTAGATTACTGCAACCTGCTCCTCGCCAGTCTCCCTGTGAATCATCTCTTTCCCCTTCAATCTATACAAGATTATGCCGCTCAACTAATATTCTGCCAGTCTCACCAAGCCCATATTACTCCTCTTCTCAAGTCACTTCATTGGCTCCCCATCCAATTCTGCATACAGTTCAAACTTTTCATACTGACCTATAAATGCATCCACTCTGCAACCGCTCAATACCTCTTATCCCTTATCTCTCCCTTCATCCCCTCTCGTGAACTTCGCTTTCTCAACAAGCTACTTCAATTTAGTCCTTTCACTTGCAGAGCTAACTCATGCCTCTGCTCCTTTCACCTCGCTGCACCCAATGCCTGGAACAACCTACCTATGTCTATACACCAAGCACCTTCACTGGCCCTCTTCAAATCCAAATTGAAGACCCACCTCTTCACTGTTGCCTTCAGGTCCTGACTCTCACCCTTATCCTAACCCGATTCCCATCAATCTCCCATGACCGAATTACACAGACCATATTATACTTTGCACCGAATTGATTATCGCTTTGTACTGTTGTATTGATTGTAAACTTGGATAAGTTTCTGTAAGCTCGGCTGAGCATGACTCTGACAAACAGGAATTGTCTATTATATGTATATCTTTTATATGCACAACATACCTGTACAGCGCTGCGTGCTCGGTGCTATATAAGTGTGGAAATAGTAGTAGTAGTAGTATCCCTTTTCACCTTCATCCTATGTTCCTCATCCCATCTTTCAATTTGAGGTGTTTAAACGCCTCTATCACATCTCCTGTCGTGTGCCTTTCTTCCAGGGCCTACATACTGAGATCTTTGTGTTTGTACCCATACATGGATGTCTGTTATAAAATACCTTAATCTGCGCGCACACATGTATAAAAGCAAGGGTGATCATTTAAATCTGCTCGCTAGTAGACGTGATTGTGTCTACATTTAAGGCTACCTACACTGCTATTTTATAAAGACAAGTCGATGCCTCCTTGTTTTTATAGAACACCTGCCCATGGTGAACTGTTATAAAAGTACCCTCTGAGAGTGTAAGAATGGGGCATTACACTATTAATCATTTATATAGCGCTACAAGGCACAAGCGGTGCCGTACAAACAGATATAAAGACAGTCCCTGCCTAGATTAAGGGCAGGCAGAAAGCACCTATTTTCAGCCTATTTTGTAAATACAAGCTGATATCTATTTGTCTTTATAAGATACTAGTGTGAGTGGCAGATATCACACCTTAAGACACAGCAGGTGTAAATTTATTTATTTATTTATTTATTTTATTATTTTTATATACCGCACTATTCAAAATCAGCGCGGTTAACAGATAACAGTATTGTGCGTAACAGGAACATTATTAAGCACTTACAATGAACTGGTATACAAAACTTGGGTTTCAACTGGGGTAACTATGTACAACTAATTACAGATATATACAGCATTTGTAAGAGTTGTCAACTCATGAAAGCTCAAAGTTTGTAAGGGCACATTGATAAGAGTTGTCAACTCATGAAAGCTCAAAGTTTGTAAGGGCACAAGTAAATTAAAGTATTTTGCAATCAATGTGCATTCTTCCTATCCCTGCTGAGACCACCCTCCCCACCCCCCACTTATTGGCAAAGTACCCACCCTTCATGTCAATGTGCGCACTTTTATGCCTGTCTTATTTTATAAGAGGCCATTAAGGTGTGCAATCCACCAAATACCAATCCTAAAAGCCCACTTTTGCATAGGGCATTGAAGGACGGTGAAACTTCGCCAGCCGACAGTCGCCCAAGAGCGCATGGTTCGGAAGAATGTATCCATGAAGGATACTACCAAAAGCAGAGAGGTTCCAAAAAAGAGTAAAGTAGCCCAAATGCCATCGAGTATGGAGCAGACAGAGCTTAAAGATCCCAAATTACCCATGTCTACCAATAGCCAAATTAATATGAATAAAATACAGTCTCTAAAATGCTTGTATGCAAGTGCTAGAAGTCTAAAAAATAAGATGGGAGAGTTAGAATATATAGCACTAAATGAAAGGTTAGATATGATTGGAATATCAGAGACATGGTGGAAGGAGGACAACCAGTGGGACACTGTGATACCTGGGTACAAACTATATCGTAATGATAGAGCTGATCAAATTGGTGGAGGGATTGCGCTCTTTGTTAGAGAGGGCATGGAGTCAAAGGATTAAAGTTTTGCAGGAAACAAAATCTGCTGTAGAATCTCTATGGATTGAAATTCCATGTAAAAAGGGGAAGGCAATGGCAGTGGGGGTGTACTATCGACCGCCTGGCCAGAATGAACAAATGGATGATGAAATGCTCAAAGAAATCAAGGAAGCTAACAAAAGTTACAGCACTGTAATAAAAATGGGCGATTTCAATTACCCCGGTATCGACTGGGTCAGTGTCACGGCAGGACATGCTAGGGAGATAAAGTTCCTAGATGACATAAATGACTGCTTCTTGGAGCAGCTGGTTCATGAACCGACCAGAGGGGAAGCCATATTAGTCCTAGTCCTTAGTGGAACACCAGATCAAGTGCAAGAGATAAGGGTGTTGGGGCCACTTGGCAATAGTGATCATAGCATGATCGCCTTTGATTTAATTAGTGGAGGAGGGATAGTAAGGAAATCCACAGTACTACCTTTTAACTTTTGAAAGGGAGACTATGATAAAATGAGGAAAATAGTTAAGAAAAAACTAAAAAGAGCAGTTGCAAAGGTTAAAGACGTACATCAAGCTTGGGTGTTGTTGAAAAATACTATCTTGGAAGCCCAGACCAGCTGTATTCCACGCTTTAAGAAAAGTGGAAGTCCAAAAAACTGCCAGCATGGTTTAAAGGTGAGGTCAGAGAGGCTGTTGTTGCCAAAAAAGCATCTTTCAGGAAATGGAAAAAAGAGCCAAACGACGAAACCTGGAAACAGCACAAGCACTGGCAAGTCAAATGCAAGGCAGTGATAAAGCAGGCAAAGGGAGAATTTGAGAAGAAGCTTGCTGCGGAAGCAAAAACCTGAAATAAAGATTTTTTCAAGTACATTCGTAGCAAAAAACCCTGTGAGAGTCAGTTGGTCCATTAGATGATAGAGGAGTTAAAGGGGCACTAAGAGGCGACAAGGCGATAGCGGAGAGACTGAATGAATTCTTTGCTTCGGTCTTTACTGAGGAAGATGTAGGGATGTTACCCATGACTGAAGTGGTATTTAAAGGTGCGGAAGAATTGAAGGAAATATCGATACATCGTGAAGATGTATTACAACTATTAGATAAACTGAAAAGTAGCAAATCACCTGGGCCAGATGGTATACATCCAAGGGTGTTGAAAGAACTGAAATATGAGATTGCAGACCTGCTATTAGTAATCTGTGAACTATCATTAAAATCATCTCTAATACCTGAAGATTGGAGGATTGCCAATGTAACACCATTTTTTAAAAAGGGTTCCAGGGGCGATCCGGGAAACTACAGACCGGTGAGCCTCACGTCAGTACCGGGAAAAATGGTAGAAACCATCATAAAGAATAAAATTACTCAGCATGTAGATAGTCACGGCCTAATGGGAGACTGCCAACATGGCTTTAGACAAGGAAGATCGTGTCTTACTAATCTGTTATGTTTTTTTGAAAGTGTGAATAAACAGGTGGACAAAGGTGAGTCGGTTGATATAGTGTATCTGGACTTTCAGAAAGCCTTTGACAAGGTCCCTCATCAGAGACTTTTGGCAAAACTAAAGAGTCATGGGATAGGAGGCAGTATACTACTGTGGATCAAGAACTGGTTAAAAGATAGAAAGCAGAGGGTTGGGCTAAATGGCCAATTTTCCCAATGGAGAAAGGTGAATAGTGGTGTACCCCAGGGATCTGTGCTGGGTCCGCTGCTTTTTGACCTATTCATAAATGATCTGGAAAGTGGAATAACGAGTGAGGTTATCAAATTTGCAGATGACACAAAACTATTTAAAGTTGTTAAAACCCAAGAGGATTGTGGAAAATTGCAAGAGGAGCTTGATAAATTGGAAGACTGGGCATCAAAATGGCAGATGAAATTTAATGTGGACAAGTGCAAAGTTATGCACCTAGGGAAGAACAACCCAAACTATGGTTACACAATGCAAGGTCCCACATTAGGAACCACCACCCAGAAAAAAGATTTAGGCGTCATTGTGGATAGCATGTTAAAACCCTCGGCCCAGTGTGCAGCGGCAGCCAAGAGAGCAAATAGAATGCTAGGTATCATAAGGAAAGGAATGGAAAATAAAACAAAAGATATTATAATGCCTCTATATCGTTCCATGGTGAGACTGCACCTTGAATATTGAGGGCAATTCTGGTCGCCGTATCTTAAAAAGGATATAGCATTATTAGAAAAGGTTCAGAGAAGAGCCACCAAAATGGTAAAGGGGATGGAAGGATACTCCTATGAAGAAAGGCTAAAAAGGTTAGGGCTCTTTAACCTGGAAAAGAGACGGCTGAGGGGAGATATGATAGAAGTATATAAAATTAATGAACGGAGTGGAATGGGTAAACGTAGATCGATTGTTTACATTATCAGAATATAGAAAGACTAGGGGACATGCAATGAGCTACAGGGTAACTATTTAAGACTAATAAAAGAAAATATTTCTTCACTCAACGTGTAATCAAACTCTGGAATTTGTTACCGGAGGATGTAGTAAAGGCTGTTAGTGTAGCTGGGTTTAAAAAAGGTTTGGACAAGTTCCTGGAGGAAAGGTCCATAAACCATTATTAAGAAGGGACCCAGGATATCAATGCTTGACCCAGTACAAGCATTGCGGAACCTGTGTCTTTTGGGGAAACTGCTAGGTACTGTCATAGAGCGGAAGCTAATGAAAGTGAAGACTTAGAAAAAAACACTGTCTTTCACAAAACAAATGATGTGCAGAAGACGCAATTGCCCTGCAGCACAGCTAGAGGGAGCAGGCGAAAACTTACAGAGGCTGAGTTAACACACCCGGCTGATGATTCTGCAGAAGTTAATCAGCTGCACCTGAAAAGTAGCTCTGGGAACTCAAACGTGGAATGCCTTTATAAGCAGAAAGCTAGTGCAGGAGAGTGGAGAAGGAGGAGAAGGGGAGCTGAGACAGCCAGGAACAGCAGCCCAGCCAGGTCAAGCAGTGCAGCCAAGACAAGCAGCACGACAAGGACATCAGGAGCTGGAAGAGGAGCAGAAAGAGCCAGAGAGAAAGACGGGCCATGGAGAGTCAGTCCAGAGAAAGACTTGGTAGCAAGAGACCTCGGAGGTAAAGAGCTCAGAAGGAGAGAGCCATACCTGGGGAGAGGCCTACGCTTACCAGAAGACTCTGAAACAGGATTGAAAGGCTCCAGAAGGAAAGGTACTGATAGCAGAGTTACCTATACCAGGAAGCAAGGAAGTCTGTATTCCTCACCAGGTTTTCCTAGGCTACAGAAAGGTCAAGCAGTGCCCAGAAGCTTCCAAGAGAAAGTCTGCCAAAGAGACTATGTCCTGAGAGAAGTGCCAGAGAAGGAAAACTCCAGTTATACCGGCTACAGGAAGCCAAGGTATGGTGACACTTTATTCGTAAAGAGAAGTTCAGCTCCTAGAAGCTTTTGTAAAGCAGATATCCAGTTTGAAAGGAAAAGAAGCAGGCCAGAGTTTTATAAGCCAGGACGTAAGGGCATAGGAACAAGCCATGCTTATGTGAGAGCCCTAGAACAGCCTTACTGGAAACAAGGGAACAGAAACAGTGACTGGCAAACTATAGCGGCCAGGGAAAGCTCCAATTCAGAGTGAGATAACAATGACCCCGAGCCCATGCAGATAGCGTTTGAGGATCCTATTCCTTCATCTCAAGACGAATTAATGGATTGCTCCATTTGTATTGCGAGCAGTTTTGAATCACTCCCTGAACTGTGAATTATATAGACATTGTTTTGAGAATACTCATGTTTGTGCTGAATGAAAGAGGAATGTTCACTCCATTATTTTGCTCTGAAGTTTGAAAGAATCCTGGGTTAAATCCTACAAGCAACTGTGAAGCGTGTAACAGTTTACCTCTTTACTTATGTTGTGGTGGAAGCCTGAAAAGAAGGACTTTCTGTATTTCTGTAACCCAGCGAACCTTTTGCGTTAAAAGGGAAATAAAAGCCCTATTTACCCTCTACTTGGCATACACAATTTATTCACATAAGGAGCAGGACTACAAAGACCAAGATACCCTTGGCCTTAAAAGAACCCTCTACTCCCAGAAAATAATATGCTCAACCTACCCTTACAGCCACTGGCCACCAGGGGGGGTTCATGACAGTACATATGACCTAGATTGGCCACTGTTGGAAACAGGATACTGGGCTTGATGGACCTTGGTCTGACCCAGTATGGCATATCTTATGTTCTTATGTAACGTACTTGATTAAATACATGTAAGACTACAGGAACAATAGGTGAATTTAGTGGCACAAACAGGGGGGGAACAGACACTTTACAAAAAACAGGTTCCAGAGCAGCAGCATCAACAGATTTTGCAAAACAAGTACGTCTAAGGGGAGCCAATGAAAGAGGTAGACTCCAAAACTCACATTCTTTGCATCTTGAGGTGGCTTTGAACACCAGATAGGCGAGTACAGTTTCGCCTTGGTCTCTCCTCCACAGCCCAGATCCAAACCAGCAGTTAGCTGACAGTTATGCATAACATGAAGCAGGTCTGAGGGATCGTCCTCTGGAAACTGCAAGCCGTCAGGCTGATTTGTCTGCCGGCGGCGCTCCAGCTGTTTTTATTTTAGATTTTGCCGCCTCTGGCCTGCCTCTGCCTTCCTGCCGCTTTTTTTTTCTCAAGAATGCTTGAGCGAGAAATAAAACAGTGGGAAGACTGAAGCAGGCCAGAGGCAGTAAAATCTAAAATAAAAACAGCCGGAGTGCCGCCGCTGGACAAATCAGCCTGAAGACTTGCAGGAACATCGTGATCAGGCTGATTCATCCGGAATGGCACTCCGGCTCTGTTTCAGTTTTATTTTGCTGCCTCTGGCCTTTCTCTGCCTTTCCGCAGCAGAGACAGGCCAGAGGTCACAAAATCTTAAATTAAAATGGAGTCAGATTGCTGCTGCCATCAGAGTGCCGCCCTCTGCAAACTGCTGCCTGAGGCGACTACCTCAGATGGCCCTTATGGTAGAGCCCTTCCCTACCCAATACTCCCATATTCCCATTGTACTCCCCACATTCTATGGACACCAATACTTAATCCTGACCGACCCTCAACCCCTACCCATTACCCCAATGATTGTATAGCAAGAATACACAGGGTGTGTGGGCAAACGAATAACAGATCTTTGCACAGTACACCAACCTATGCTCCGGTTCCCTCTATGGCTACTAAGATTGCACTTTCCAATCTGGCTATTCGGGTTTTCTGAGCTCCAAATGATCTACCTTGCCGGATCCCCCTCTGGGGAGAGGGGGGAAGGAGGGGAATGAAGGAGGGGGGAATGAAGGAGGGGGGAAGAAAAATAAAAAGGAGAAAAATGGAGTAGAAGAAAGTGAAACAACCGTCGGAACTAGTTAGGAGTAGCCATTAGCTAACAGGGCCACCAAACAGCCCTCCCCCAGGCCCCTCCATTAGGAATACCATCTCTCCCAGATGAGACATGGGAGAGCGGGCATAGTACCGTATATTATACAACCCCATACTGGTTCCCTTTAAAGCCCTCACATGATGAACCAACCCCTTGTTAACCCAGGGGTTACAAAACCACAACTCTTGTCACTCTTAAACATTATATAGAAACATTCTCAATAACTGGGAATTAACATTGCCAAAATATTAGTATACCATTATGAAATCCAGGCTAAAACATCCCGTCTCAGTCAGATGGGTTGCACCACAAAATGGAGGCTAAATTTAGGCTTTTAGGTAGGAAGTTGAAATCCAGAACTTCCAGGGTAGCGTTCTCCGAAATGCTTCCTGTTCCATGCGCAGGACCCAAAAGGCAGGCAGAGCTCCGGAGTCTCAATGCATGGATGAGACAATGCAGAGATGAGGGTTTTGGATTTGTTAGGAACTGGGGAACATTCTGGGGAAAGGAGGGGCTCTTCCGAAGGGATGGGCTTCACCTTAACCAGGATGGAACCAAGCTGCTGGCATTAACCTTTAAAAAGGAGATAGAGCAGCTTTTAAACTAGATATTAGGGGAAAGCCGACAGTCGCCCAAGAGCGGATGGTTCGGAAGAATGTATCTTTGAAGGATACTACCAAAAGCAGAGAAGGTTCCACAAAAGAGTAAAGTAGCCCAAATGCCCTCACGTATGGAGCAGACTGAGCTTAAAGATCCCAAATTACCCATGTCTAACAATAGCCAAATTAATATGAGTAAAATACATTCTCTAAAATGCTTGTATGCAAATGCTAGAAGTCTAAAAAATAAGATGGGAGAGTTAGAATATATAGCACTAAATGAAAAGTTAGATGATTGGAATATCAGAGACATGGTGGAAGGAGGACAACCAGTGGGACACTGTGATACCTGGGTACAAACTATAACGTAATGATAGAGCTGATCAAATTGGTGGAGGGGTTGCTCTCTATGTTAGAGAGGGCATTGAGTCAGAAAGGATTAAAGTTTTGCAGGAAACAAAATCTGCTGTAGAATCTATATGGATTGAAATTCCATGTAAAAGGGGGAAGGCAATGGCAGTGGGGGTGTACTATCGAGCGCCCTTGCCAGAATGACCAAATGGAAGATGAAATGCTCAAAGAAATCAAGGAAGCTAACAAAGTTACAGTGCAGTAATAATAATGGGTGATTTCAACTACCCCGGTATCGACTGGGTCAGTGTCACGTCAGGACATGCTAGGGAGATAAAGTTCCTAGATGAAATAAATGACTGCTTCTTGGAGCAGCTGGTTCATGAACCGACCAGAGGGGAAGCCATATTAGACCTAGTCCTTAGTGGAACACCAGATCTAGTGCAAGAGATAAGGGTATTGGGGCCACTTGGCAATAGTGATCATAGCATGATCGCCTTTGATTTAATTAGTGGAGGAGGGATCGTAAGGAAATCCACAGTACTACCTTTTAACTTTCGAAAGGGAAACTATGATAAAATGAGGAAAACAGTTAAGAAAAAACTAAAAGGAGCAGTTGCAAAGGTTAAAGACATACATCAGGCTTGGCTGTTGTTGAAAAATACTATCTTGGAAGCCCAGACCAGCTGTATTCCACGCTTTAAGAAAAGTGGAAGAAAGTCCAAAAAACTGCCAGCATGGTTTAAAGGTGAGGTCAGAGAGGCTGTTGCCAAAAAGCATCTTTCAGGAAATGGAAAAAAGAGCCAAACGACGAAACCTGGAAACAGCACAAGCACTGGCAAGTCAAATGCAAGGCATTGATAAGGCAGGCAAAGGGAGAATTTGAGAAGAAGCTTGCTGCAGAAGCAAAAACGCGAAGTAAAGACCTTTTTAAGTACATTCGTAGCACAAAACCTATGAGTCAGTTGGTCCATTAGATGATAAAGGGGTTAAAGGAGCACTAAGAGGCGACAAGGCGATAGCGGAGAGATTGAATGAATTCTTTGCTTCAGTCTTTACTGAGGAAGATGTAGGGATGTTACCCATGACTGAAGTGGTATTTAAAGGTGCGGAAGAATTGAAGGAAAGCACAGTTACTTACCTGTAACAGGTGATCTCTGGGAACAGCAGGAATTAGTCCTCACATATGGGTACGTCGGTACCGACGGAGCCTGCGCGGGAAAGCTCCCCAGCCTTTCAGATGAAAGGCTTTTGGGGCCTCCCACTGCACATGCGCGCTGCCTTCCCGCCTTCCTGACCAGCTCTCCTCAGTTCGAGTTTATAGCTGAGACAATAGAGAGAGGAAAGGAAGATAGATAGAAGATACAACTCCTAGGGGAGGAGGGTGGGTTGTGAGGAATAATTCCTGCTGTTCCCAGAGATCACCTGTTACAGGTAAGTAACTGTGCTATCTCCAGGAACAAGCAGGAATAAGTCCTCACATATGGGGACTCCCTAGCTGAGATGCCTGGGAGATCCCCTTCCAAGGGTAAACCATCTTCGCATGGATCTCAGGCATCCATCCAGGGAAGGTGGGCAGGAGTTGTTTAAGTATGGAACAGGTGTTTGAGGACAGCCTGACCAAACAAGGCATCCCGGCGGGAGTCCTTGTCCAAGCAGTAATGGGCTGTGAAGGTATGAACCGAGGCCCAAGTGGCTGCTCGACAGATCTGATCTATGGACACAGAGTGAAGATGAGCCATAGAAGTGGCCATGGCTCGCACATTGTGAGCGGTGACATGGCCTTCCAGAGAAATGTTCTTACTCTGGTAAGCAAAAGAAATACACGGAGCAATCCAATTGGAAAGTGTACGTTTGGTGACTGGAAGTCCCAAATGAGAAGGATCAAAAGCCACGAAAAGTTGGGAAGACTTTCGATGTGGCTGAGTCCTGTTGAGGTAAAAGGCGAGAGCTCTTTTACAGTCAAGAGTATGAAGGTTCCTCTCTGCACTGGATGCATGAGGAGCCGGGAAAAAAAACAGGTAGATATACCTCTTGATTAAGATGAAAAGGCGAGACCACTTTAGGCATAAAGTGGGGATTCGTCCTAAGGACCACCTTATCATGATGAAATCTGGTATAAGGTGGATTAGCCACCAAAGCCTGCAGTTCACTGATGCGGCGAGCCGAAGTGACTGCAATAAGGAAAAGAACCTTCCAGGAAAGAAATTTCAGGGAGGTAGATACCAACGGTTCAAAAGGTGGCTTCATAAGTTGACCCAGAACTAGATTCAAGTCCCATGCTACCGGAGGAGGTCGGATGGGAGGCTTAGTGAGGGTCAAGCCTCTCATGAATCTTGCAATAAGAGAATGAGAGGAGACAGGTTGTCCATTTATAGGTTTTAAGGATGCTGCAATAGCACTTAAATGGACTCGTACTGAATTCGTCTTGAGGCCTGCATTGGAAAGATGCAGGAGATAGTCTAGTAGAGAATTCAAAGGAAGTGCTAGAGGATCAAGACCCTGTTGCGCACACCAAATGGAAAAACGTTTCCATTTGAAAGCATAGGAACGCCTAGTAGAGGGTTTCCTAGAGGCATGAAGGATATCTTTCACTGGTTGGGAAAGATTAAACTCATGAAGGCTTAAGCCTTCAGTAACCAAGCTCGGAGATGTAGGGACTTGGGGTTTGGATGCCACAAAGTCCCCTGCTCCTGAGACAGAAGGTCTGGTGCAGCTCCCAGGTCCAGGGAGGAGCCCTGGGAGAGCTGTAGAAGGAGAGGGAACCACACTTGGCGTGGCCAGCGTGGAGCAATGAGGATCATGGATCCGTGATCCCTCTGAAGTTTGAACAGAGTCTTGGGAATCAAAGGAATGGGTGGAAAAGCGTACAGGAATTCCTGACCCCAATGTAGGAGAAAGGCATCGTTGGCCTGAGCTCCCTGACACGGAGTCCTGGAACAGAACCGGGGAAGTTTGGCATTCCACGGACTTGCAAAGAGGTCTATGTCTGGGGTCCCCCATTCCTGAAAGATTCGGCGTATCTGGTCCATATGCAGGGACCATTCGTGTGGGAGCAGAACTCGGCTGAGTCTGTCTGCCCGAGAGTTTTGAACTCCTGGAAGATATACTGCCAGAAGATGAATTTGATGCTCTCTGGCGAAGGCCCATAATCTGAGAGCTTCGTTGCAAAGCGACAGAAGAGCCCGTCCCTCCTTGTTTGTTGACATAGAACATGGCTACCTGATTGTCTGTTTGTACTAGGACAGTCAGGTTGACAAGGAGGGTGTGGAAGACTGTGAGGGCAAGGAAGATTGCTCGCAGTTCCAGAATGTTGATGTGAAGGGTGGTCTCCTGAGGAGACCAGGTGCCCTGAGTGGAGAGGTGTTGGAGATGAGCTCCCCACCCTGTCTGGGAGGCATCTGTTGTGAGGGTTGCTTGGGGCAACGAAGGTTGGAAGGGGATCCCCAACAACAGATTTTTGGAGGATGTCCACCACTGGAGAGACCAAAACAGTCGTTTTGAGGTGAGTATTTGGTCTGAGAGCAGTCCTGATGCTTGAGACCACTGGGTGGCCAAGGTCCATTGAGCTGACTCTCATATGAAGACGAGCGTAGGGCACCACGTGTACCGTGGAGGCCATGTGGCCCAGAAGTTGCAGCATTTCTCTGGCTGACAAGTGACTTCTGGACTGAGCCTGGGAGGCCAAGCTTATTAGCCTTTGGCCTTGGACCAGAGGGAGGTAGGCCCTTGCAGTGGTGGAGTCCAATTGGGCCCCTATGAATTCCAGAGACTGAGTAGGGATGAGTTGGGATTTGGGAATGTTTACCACAAGTCCCAGATATTGAAGAATACGCCTTGTGCGGTCCAGAGAAATCTGGGCTTCTGACTGAGATGGAGCTCGGATGAGCCAGTCGTCCAGATATGGGAAGACAAAGATTCCCATGCCTCTTAGAAATGCGGCTACGACTGCCATGCATTTTGTGAAGACTCTTGGAGCAGAGGCCAGACCGAAGGGTAGTACTCTGTACTGGAAATGTTTTCCCTGGAACAGAAATCTTAGATATTTTCTGTGGGATGGATGGATGAGTATATGAGTGTACGCATCCTTGAGATCTAGAGAACAAAGCCAATCCTGACTCTGAAGGTATGGAAGGAGAAGGCCCAGAGAGAGCATTTTGAATTTCTCCTTGAATAGAAACCTGTTCAATTCTCTCAGATCTAGGATAGGTCTGAAGCCCCCTGTCTTCTTTGTTATGAGAAAGTAAGGGGAGTAGAAACCTAACCCCTGTTGTGGAGGAGGAACCTCCTCTATTGCCCCTTGAGCAAGGAGAGAAGAGACTTCCTGACCCAACAGGGTCAGAAGAGATGGGGGAGAACTGAATTGCCTCACCATGGTATGGGGAGGAAGGCTGGAGAAATGAAGTTTGTAGCCCTCCCTGATAATAGAGAGGGTCCATTGCTCTGATGTGATTTGTTCCCATCTGGGAGCAAAATGAGCTAGCCTTCCAGGAATGGTGAGGGGCTCTGGTTGTTCTAGAGCCAGAAACGGCAAGTTCTCTAGAGGCAAGTCAAAACCCCTGAGGGGGTTGAGCCTGCTGGGGTGTAGCAGACACTGCAGGCTTTGACTTTAACCTGCTTAGATTGTTGACACTTAGCCGCAAAGCGAGGCTGAGCAGATTGCTGGCCAGTATTTGTGGGAAATCTGGCCTTCTTATAGTAAGGCCTTTTAAAAGACTTCTTTTTGGCAGGGGTAGAAGTAGACTTGGAAAGTCTATCTAGAGTGGCATTTTCTGCATCCATTTGAGCAGCTTTAATTTGCCAGTCTTCCCCAAATAAGTTCTCACCGGTACAGGGCAGATTCCTGAGGCCATCTACAACCCAGGGTTCTAGGTCAGAAGCCTGGAGCCAAGCGAGACGTCGGGCTGCAATAGCAATTCCCGAAGCTCTGCCTGCAACCTCAAAGGAATCAAAGGCTGCCCTGTTGGAGAACTTGGAGACCTCTGAAAGTTGTGTCACCATAGAAAAGAAGTCCGCCCTTTGATCATCAGGGTTATAGGGGGCAAAATTCTGTATCTTTAGGGCAAGTTGTCCAAGAAACATGCCCATATAAAGGCTATAAGAATTGATCCTGGCTATAAGCATACTAGCCTGGAACATCTTTCTTCCAAAAGAGTCCAGGGTCTTACATTCTCGCCCTGGAGGGGTAGAAGAATGCCTTTTAGGACTCTTTATTTTCTTCATGGCAGACTTCACCACAATAGAGTGGTGAGGCAGCTGAGTTTTCTGGAACCCAGGAGAAGGAGGGACCCGATACATGGTGTCCAACCTACGGGAATGGGGAGACAGTGTTAAAGGAGTCTCCCACAAATCCATCAAGTGTTCTTGAAGGATTTCATGGATAGGCAGAGTGACTGCCTCTTTAGGAGCTTTAGAATATCCTAAAATATCCAATTTTTTTGATCTGGGTTCTTTTTCAGAAGATGTAGCAACAGAAAGTGCTTTAGCTACATCAACAATGAAATCCTGAAAGGATAAATCCTCTGGAGGAGACATCCTCCTCTTTGGAGAAGAGGGCTCCTCAGGAAGAGTAAGCTCAGCAGAGTCATCAGAGGAATTGAATTCATCAGAAGAATCTGAGTATTCCTTCTGTGCTTCCAATGTACGATACGCATACTGATCGGTATCGACATCGGGCGTATCGGGCATGGGATCGGTACCGGGCAAAAGCCTGAATCCGGCATGCGGAACAGATCGATGCTTGGAAGTCGATGGTCTCGGTTCCGGTGTGGATACCGGAACCGGGGCCGGTACCGATTCCGTCGCAGCCTTAATGAATGCCAGAACGGCCTGCTGCATGGTCTGGACAGTATTGCCCATAGACGCCACTACTGCCTGGATGTCGGTACCGGTATGGGCCGGTACCCCAGAGCAGTCCAACAGGTGATCGGTCGAGGCCGTGCCATCGATGTCAACCTGTGACCCCATGATTGCTTTGGAGGCCGGAACCTCCCGCCGGGGTTTTGTGGCCTGGGCAGAATCCTCGAACTCAAAATTGAGAGCCTCTCGATCTTTAGAAAGAGATTTGCTTTTAGAGGATTTGCCCACAGAGGTTTTGGTTACCTGAGATCAATCCGGAGAGGAAGACCTGGATGACTGTGATGCTTCTGAAGGAAACAGCACATGGAGCTTGTTGGCCCGGTTCTGCAAACCACGTTTAGACATCTGGATGCAGGATGGGCAGTCCGGTATGGAGTGGTCAGGTCCCAAACATTTGAGACACCATTCATGGGTGTCTGTGACAGAAATGACAGCACTGCACTTGGTACATTTTTTAAAACCAGGGACTGGCTTCTCCATGAGGAGAATTTGTGTAGGCCTTAAGGCCTAACAGTTACCAAGCTGTGCTGAAGAAAAATAGTCTTTTTTTTTTTTTTTTTTATAAAGAAAGAAAGAGACCGGCGGTACCGGTTTCGGTATGGGGAAGGCAGGTACGCGGTCTAAAGAAAACAAACAAATTTCACAATTTCTTCAGCGGTGACAGGAACACGACCTGCTGGCTCCGCGGAAAAAAGAGAAACTGAGGAGAGCTGGTCAGGAAGGCGGGAAGGCAGCGCGCATGTGCAGTGGGAGGCCCCAAAAGCCTTTCATCTGAAAGGCTGGGGAGCTTTCCCGCGCAGGCTCCGTCTGTACCGACGTACCCATATGTGAGGACTTATTCCTGCTTGTTCCTGGAGATATATCGATACATCGGGAAGATGTATTACAACTATTAGATAAACTGAAGAGTAGCAAATCACCTGGGCCGGATGGTATACATCCAAGGGTGTTGAAAGAACTGAAATACGAGATTGCAGACCTGCTATTAGTAATCTGTGAACTATCATTAAAATCATCTCTAATACCTGAAGATTGGAGGATCGCCAATGTAACACCAATTTTTAAAAAGGGTTCCAGGGGTGATCCGGGAAACTACAGACCGGTGAGCCTGATATCAGTACCGGGAAAAATGGTAGAAACCATCATAAAGAATAAAATTACTCAGCATGTAGATAGTCATGACCTAATGGGAGACAGCCAACATGGCTTTAGACAAGGAAGATCTTGTCTTACTAATCTGTTATGTTTTTTTGAAGGAGTGAATAATCAGGTGGACAAAGGTGAGTCGGTTGATATTGTGTATCTGGACTTTCAGAAAGCCTTTGTCAAGGTCCCTCAGAGACTTTTGGCAAAACTAAAGAGTCATGGGATAGGAGGCAGTGTACTATTGTGGATCAGGAACTGGTTAAAATATAGAAAGCAGAGGGTAGGGCTAAATGGCCAATTTTCCCAATGGAGAAAGGTGAATAGTGGTGTACCCCAGGGATCTGTGCTGGGTCCACTGCTTTTTGACATATTCATAAATGACCTGGAAAGTGGAATAACGAGTGAGGTTATCAAATTTGCAGATGACACAAAACTATTTAAAGTTGTTAAAACCCAAGAGGATTGTGGAAAATTGCAAGAGGATCTTGATAAATTGAAAGACTGGGCATCAAAATGGCAGATGAAATTTAATGTGGACAAGTGCAAGGTTATGCACCTAGGGAAGAACAACCCAAACTATGGTTACACGATGCAAGGTTCCACATTAGGAACCACCACCCAGGAAAAAGATTTAGGCGTCATTGTGGATACCATGTTAAAACCCTCGGCCCAGTGTGCAGCAGCGGCCAAGAGAGCAAATAGAATGCTAGGTATGATAAGGAAAGGAATGGAAAATAAAACAAAAGATATTATAATGCCTCTATATCGTTCCATGGTGAGACCGCACCTTGAATATTGTGTGCAATTCTGGTCGCCGTATCTTAAAAAGGATATAGCGATTTTAGAAAAGGTTCAGAGAAGAGCCACCAAAATGGTAAAGGGGATGGAAGGATACTCCTATGAAGAAAGGCTAAAAAGGTTGAGGCTCTTTAACCTGGAAAAGAGACGGCTGAGGGGAGATATGATAGAAGTCTATAAATTAATGAACGGAGTGGAACGGGTAAACGTAGATCGACTGTTTACCTTATCAGAATATAGAAAGACTAGGGGACATGCAATGAAGCTACAGGGTAAACTATTTAAGACTAATAAAAGAAAATATTTTTTCACTCAACGTGTAATCAAACTCTGGAATTTGTTACCGGAGGATGTAGTAAAGGCTGTTAATGTAGCTGGGTTTAAAAAAGGTTTGGACAAGTTCCTGGAGGAAAGGTCCATAAACCATTATTAAGAAGGGACCCAGGATATCAATGCTTGAACCAATACAAGCATTGTGGAACCTGTGTCCCTTGGGGAAACTGCTAGGTACGTATGACCTAGATTGGCCACTGTTGGAAACAGAATACTGGGCTTGATGGACCTTGGTCTGACCCAGTATGGCATATCTTATGTTCTTATGTTGCTGCCATGCTTCAATTCCTGGAACCCTAGCACCCCTTCTCCGAGCATGCCATAACATCCAGATCTACTGGCATTGCAGTCCATTCTCAATCCGGCCTCAACTCATAGCAGCATGGGACATACATGTTCTCTCTAGGAGATGACTCCAACGAACATGAAAGGCCTTTTAAATTTCCTATCTCTGTGGAGAGGTGCTTGTCGCAAGGCTGTCCAAGAAAGTTATAGCCTCCTCCATCGTGGTGAAATACTCAGGGCGCCCCTCTCTCTCCATTCTCAGTTTAGCAGGGTATTGCAGGATGAATCTGATCCCCACAGCTGACAATCTCCCACAGGCTGCTTTGAACGCCCTCCGCTTCTGACTAACCTGTGTGGAGTAGTCCTGAAACACCAGTAAGTCAGTTCTGAAGGGCTCCCACCTCGCCTTTGCTGCACGGAGCACCGCTACCTTTTGGAAGTAATTATGGAAGCGTGCAATGACCACATATGGGCAAGTAGCTCATTCACAGTGTTGCCCCAGGTGATGCACCCGCTCCAGCAGTATCTTGCCATGATTGCCTCCTAGTTTTAATGTTGCTACTATCCAAGTCTCTGAAAGCCACGAAGCTCGTTATCTACTACCGATTCAGCCACCCCAGTGAACCACAGGTTCTTTTGGTGGCCCCTATTTTCCAGGTCATCAAGCTTTTCACTTTGTTGTGCCACCAACATTTCTAGCTTTTCGAGAATTTGAGAGTGGTGTTGCTGCTGTAAGTCTTCAATTGCGGATCTACGGTGCTCTGCCTCTGTCAATCATCCACCCACCTCTGATACTGCATGCACCACCTGTATCAGCTGGCCCGAGAGGCCCCTCAGTCTGCTTTCCACTGCTGTTACCAAGACACCTCTTCCACTGTATCCTCCGGCATTCTGGGCCAAGCGGGGTCCGCCATCTTTGCGTCTGTGCTGCGGGATTTTCTTTCCATGATATTTGGGAAGCCATTCAATTTAGCAGTTTAGCCCTGATAGCACTAGTGACTCCTCTACTCTCACCATGGAGAGGTTTCCAGTGGTTTGCAGTGTTTAGGATGGCATTTTTTCTTGGTTTTCCGGTGGCCTGTCCCGGAGCAGAGTTGAATTCCCAGCTCACCACATCATGTGATCCGTGGTCATGCTTTTTAATTGCTGGCTCAGCTCCACTTGTCACCATGGTCGGTTCTTCAATTTGGCAGCTCCTGGCTCCTGGCTTCTGGCTTCTGGCTCTTCTGGTGTCCCTTTTTTCTGCAGCTCAAATGTTTGACTCCTGGCTAAATGAGCATAGCTATGACATATCTGATCGCTGGAACAACTGCCAGTAATGAGGACTGCTGCTCTTCTTCTCAGTTCACTAACTCCAGTTGCTCCTAGACCAAATTCTTACTGGAATGTTTTTTAATTAAGTTAAGATTCCAACATAGGCAGCTGAATGGAGTGGATCACTAGGGCCATGTTTTATCCAACATAGTATCAGCAATTAGAGGGCTAGAGATTGATTTGCTTGGGCCCGCCAACCAAAAAGGTGTTCCACTGCTCCTGGATTCCATTGCCTGCTTCGAAACCAAGCTGTAGGATCCTGTACTAGTCTATTTAAGGAGGAGGGAAAAGAATTTATTTATTTAAAATTTTTATATACTGCCTTTCTACAAAATCTGACTACAAGGTAGGTGAACAGCAATTAAAATGCATTTTAAAAAAATCACATAAAATAAATTGTAAGCAGGAAAACCGCAGAAAATAGCCATGCTTTGGATAATAAATGGAACCGGACTAGGTCTGTTTCTGTTTTTAAAGCAATGGAAGCATATTCTAGTAAGATAGAAACGCTTTTTTTCATGGTCTATAGCAATTTTTGTTAAGAGCTCAATGAGTACACTGGTACATATATATCGGAAGCTAATGTAAGATCTTCACTACTGATAATGTAGTCATATTTTGCTACTCCTGTAATTAACAGGCAACCATGTTTTGAATCTACTGGAGTCTTGGGAAATGATTTTAGGAAGACCTATTAAAAGTGAGCTACAGTAGACAAGTCTAGATGTTGTAAGTCCATGAACCTCCATAACTAAGTCATCTTTAGAATGGTGGAAAATAAAGTCTACAAATAAAAAAAACGAGTTCTATGTTACTCATATGAGTAGACGATGTCAGATGCACATCAATAAACACAGTAACATAGCCATCCTGTATATGTTAACTGCTATAACTCACGTTTAATTGGCTTCCACTTGCCCAGACAATTGAGTTCTAAATTTTGTTTTAAATTCTGCACATCAGTTAAAACACTCATAATTCTTAAATATTCTCGCAGTACTTATACCAACTTCTGCAAATGCACTTCAGGATCAGATGATGACAGAGAAGGGCAATGCAACCATAGCAATTCAGGTTTAGAATTATTCAAGCCATGCTTAGTATCACTTAGTGAAGCTACTCTATACTGTAGGCCTGCATTCAACATAGTGTATCCAAATTTACCATTCCCCAACTCACAATAAACGTGTATGTCATCTGCATAGATCATAGAATTTATGCTGCCTTTGACTATAACTTAGCTGAGCGGCTGTAGATACAGAGTTATCTGCGTGAAGTACAGGATCTCATCCCAAGTTACCCCACACGATAGCAAGCAAGGCTAAGAAACATCATTTTGCCACTAGACCCACTACGTTCTATGTTGTATATACTTTATGAAACAACCCAGTTATAGACCGCAGGCCCAGAGTCTGTCTAAAAGGCAAACATAATCAATCATCTCCAAAAGCTGCTATAGGGTCCAATGATACTAAACTAAAGCTGCATCCATCTCCCCCTTTTTTTTTTTTATAATTTAATCTTTAATCGCCAAACATCCCAGTTCATTATGGGGACTCTTACATCACCAATCGGATTGTACAAAGATTCAATCAACAATACAGCGATATTTAAATGTATAAATCATAAACATCTCATGCTCCATCCCCTTCCTTGCCCTCCCTTTCTCCCCCTTTCCCCCCCTGTCAGGTGGTTCAACTCCAACTGCTCTATATAGAATAGCTCATTATGTAGGCTCCTCCTCAATGGACATAGTCCAGCTATTTAGGCTCCCAGGGTCACTCCCCTTGAGTACTCCCTACCCAGGGACCAACCTTTATCGTTAACAAAGTATTACGTGCTCTGGGGGCTAACATGATGATGTATCGCTCCCAGATCTGCATAAACTCCCCCCACTTCTCTGCTGTGACTCTTGCCTCAAATCTCTCCATTAACATTAACTGATGAAAGCTATTCAACCACTCTCAGAAAGTGGGACTACTGTCTGTCCTCCAGTTTGCCTGTTACACAAGCCTTTCGTACTAGGAGCCTAACCCATCTTCCCCGGGATAGGGAGACATTCTGTCAAAAATCACAAAAGCCGCCATCCACTCTACCCGTTGGCCAATCAGATGACTAATATACCCGTGGATCTGTCGCTAAAAGCTCTCTATTGCCTCACAGGACCACCACATGTGACTCAGTGCTACCATCATTACAGAACATTTCGGACAACTGGCGTCCTGTGTTAAGCTGCATTGTAACGTCCTCCAGGGTGAAAAGTGTGCCCAACACACCATTCAGCTAGTACTTCCCTTGCTCAGACATCCGATCCAAGTTCTATTTCCCATTTATGTTCAATATGTGAGAGGTTTGGCAAACTCATTCCTTCCCTCAACCTGGTATAGTATTCCGAAATGGACTTGCTTTTCTGAGTGCCTAGCTGAAAAAACTGTAGGAACACAAGGGCTCTCTCCACCATCAGTTTTTCCTCTAGTAATGATGACACATAGTGACGCAATTGGAAATATGTAAAATATTGTCCCTGTTCTATGCCATACTCTTTCTGTAGGTTAGCAAAGGACTTGCATACCCCAGCCTCGTCCACTACATACCCCAAATTACATGTCCCCTTTTCCAGAACATCCTGGTTTCTGTATCAGGCAGAAATTGCACATTGCCCCGTATGGGCAACCAGCTAGACACCGTAGGTGAAACAAGTACCTCCAGAGTTTTCTGATCGGCTCAACTCAACTCACAAGTTAACTCCCAAATGCTGCAGCAACAATGCCTGATCCATATAGAGAACTGTCAATAGGGAGTGAGGGGCTACAAAGGCCTCCTCCAACTCCCTGGGGGTATATCTATCTATATATCCCAGCCAGTCTCCCAAGTGCCGCAACTGGCAAGCCCAGGCGTAGCAAGCTATGTCTGGGAGGGCCAAACCACCACACTTCCATGGACCTCTTATCCATGCCGGAGAAAGCCGTGGGCTTCATCCCCTCCACAGGAAAGTACGCACTGTCTGCTCCACTGACATAACCTCTCTGCGAAGTAGGCAAAGTGGGAGCGTCTGTAACATGTACAGCAGTTTTGGGAAAAGCACCATACAATAAGCTGCCACCCACCCTAATAGGGACAGCAAGAGAGAGTTCCAGTCTTTTAATTTAGTTTGCATGTGTAGAATCACCTTACTATTATTGCACTTATAAAGCTGGGCGGGATCCCGATTTAGGTGAATGCCTAAATAGGTGAAAGCAGTACTGGCCCACCTTAGAGGAAAACCCTGTCCTAGTGCCGCTGCTAGCTCTCCCTTTACGTCCAAAGCCTCGGATTTTTCTTTATTGATCTTTAAACCTGCGACTTCGCCAAACTTAGTAAACTCTTCCATTATCCTGGGAAATGCTGCTCTGGGCGAATCTATCTGAACCAACAGGTCACCTGCAAAGGCAGAAACCTTAAATTCCGCCCATCCAATTTTAATGCCGGGCGCTTCTCGACATGCCACCAGTTTGCGCATCAGAGGATCTAAAGAGAGGACAAATAACAATGGGGATGGGGGCAGCCCTGCCTGGTTCCCCGTCCTCCATGAACCTCTGCTAATACCACCCCATTAACTACCATCGCTGCCTTTGGCTGTGCATTATAATAACCAGATCTTGCGAAGAAACTGGTCCCCTACTCCATATCGTGGCAAGAGAAGGAACAAATAACTCCACTCTACTCAATCAAACACCTTTTCGGCATCAAAACTCACCAAAAGCGAAGCCAAGCTCTGCTTGTGGGTCCATTCAAGAGAGGCTATGATTTTGCACAAGTTTTTAGAAGCATATCTGCCCCATACAAACCTCACCTGGGGTTCCTGCACGTCACGCAATAAAGGGGCAAATCTCTCTGCCAATACCTAGGCCAGAAATTTTAAATCAAAATTAATCATAGAGAGAGGTCGATAAGATGCTGCATGCAGTGGATTTTTGCCTGGCTTGGGTATTAAAATAATGTGAACCTTGTTGTTCCCCCACTTCATCGCACCCCGTTCAATCTGTTCCTTATACACTTCCACCAAAATGGGTGCTACCACCTCCTGCAAAAGTTTAAAAAACTTCACGGTGTATGCGATTCATAATTTCGCCAGCATTCTTGAATGCAAATCCGAAACTAAGCATCTCTTTAAAGATATGCAGGGAACCATCAATGCCGCTATTAGGGCGGGGGCTTTGACCAGGAGATGTCCATCCAAACTGGGGAGTGATCTGACACTTCTTCAGGGCCTTGGTCAGCATCCAGCACTTGTGCAAATAAAGGTTCCGATGTCAGTATGAAATCAATGCGAGCACTTGAATCATGTGCTCGGGATCTATGTGAATTGTCCCGCTCGGATGGATGTAACAGGCGCCAGTGGGTCCACCACATTCGAGCGAAGCACAAAGCCTAATGTCCATCCCCAGATCAAGAACACCATTAAAATCCCTTCCTAAAAGTAAGGGGTCCTGGGGTAGCCCCTCTAGCTTGAAAGCCATCCTAACATAGAAGGGGGCATCTGTACTGTTAGGACCATAAATATTTCCCAAGATGAAAGGTCTCCCCTCCAGTTACCACTTCAAAATCAGCCAGTGGCCTGAGTCATCTGATCTCATATTTATAAGCATGAAGCGAAGGCTCTTGTGAAACAGAACAACTACTCCTCCCTTCTTCCCCTTCACAGAGGAACCAAAGGTCTGCCCCACCCAGTCATGATTAAGTTTGGCATGTTCAGCCTCCGACTGGTGGGTTTCTTGCAGAAACGCTATATCGCAGCAGTGCCTAGCCAGTGCCCGCAAAACATTATAGTGTTTGATGGGAGAGTTGAGCCCAGAAACATTGCAGGATATTACTCTTAAAGGACTGCCCACTTTATAAATCTGCAATATTTCTCTGCATTATTCCATCTATTTTGGGGAGCCTCCCATCCTAAGACCCCCATTTTCCTTTGCCATCGAGCGTATAAACACCTAACCAATTGCCCAGGTTTACAAAGTGAACCATCTTCTTCTTCCTTCCCCTCCTCCCTAATCCTTCCTCCCCATCCCCTCCCCCTTCTGTGAACCACTCCAATCATTTGAACCGGCCACGCTTTCTCCCCTCTCTTCCCCCAACCCCATCCCCCCTTCTGATAAGCCCTCTTTCCCAATGACCATATTCCTTTACCCTTCACATCTAGTAACTACCCAGAATAACACACTAACACACTTAACTCAACAACAACCCCTTAACATGCTTAACCCGGAAATGCCTCAAATAAACAACTGAGAGGCAGAAAACCTGCACGTTGGTACTCTACCGAGCTACGGACCTCACTACACCTGCTGAGGAAACTTGAAAGAAAATGGCGACGGACACAGACCGCAGCAGATCAGACAGCCTACAACGCCCACCTGCGGACACACCGAGACCTAATATCAACAAAAATAAAAGAACATCATTCCGAGCTCCTAAACAGATCGCTTAACAAGCCCCACGAGCTATTCAATGTAGTAAAGACCCTAACGAAGGAACCCTCATCCTCCCAACCAGTCATGATACACCCCCAGGACTATGCAGACTACCTACAGGCCAAAACCAAGAACGTCAGCAAAGTCACCCTATCCAGTCCCAGTAACAACCCACCCCAACTTAAGACACTCACCTCCCTCAGGACACCATCGGCTGTGAGTATTGAAGACATCATCACTAACATCAATGCCACCACTGCTCCAAACGACCCTTGTCCAGCACTCTGGATAAGATCACTACGTAAGGAAATCAGCCCTGTATTAGCCAGGATCATCGATCTGTCCTTCGCAACAGGACTATTCCCCTCTTGTCTCAAGCAGACTTCAATCCGGCCCCTTCTGAAGAACACTAAACTAAATTCCCAGAAGGTAGAATCATACCGACCAATATCGAGCATCACGCTGCTAGCAAAGATAACACAGGTCTGTGACTAAAAAGCTGTTATTTTCATCTAATTTCCATGTATTTTGGTGTGCTGAAAACAAATAAAATATTGAAAAAACTCCTAGATGTCATGATTTGCCACAACATGCAAAATTGTCTTCAAATTTATCAAAATTTTTCAAATTACTATTAATTAATTCAAATTATTATTAATTAATTCACATAAGTGCATTTAAGGTGTAAAATGCCAAAAAAACCTTAAAGGGGTTGTCCGAGTTATGTAAAAAAAAAAAATAGCACTGTAAATCTGATGGTCAGCAATATATACATAAGCTAAGCAAGTTTTAAGTCCGTGCTTCTAATGGTAGAAGGGGTTAATCTTTCCTGAACAATCCAGTGGGAGGGAGACACAGGGCAGATAGCAGCAGCTCCGTTCAGTGCAGGGGGGCGTGTCCAGCACTGTGACATCTCGTATACAGACACAGAGCTGCTCTCTCCTGCATGCCACACTTGTGCACGAATCATCATCAGGTTCTTGGTTCTAGGCTGTTCACACTTTTTCATCGCAATTCGTGTTAGCTCGTCATTCTTCAACCATTATGTTATGGCTCCGCGAAAGTGCATTAATTCGCCAGACAGTTTCTGTTTCATCTGTGGTGAATATACAGTGTTGAAGCAACAGCAGAATTTTACAGACTTTGTGAAAAAAATATAGTTTGCATACTTTGGACTAAAAATTGGAGATCAAGATAAAGTCTGGGCGCCTCATAAAGTGTGCAAACGGTGTGTTGAGGAACTCCGAAACTGGTTCAAGGGTAAGAAAAAAATCTTTCGGTTATGGGATTCCTATGGTATGACGAGAGCAAAATAACCATAGTGACGACTGTTACTTTTGTTCATGCGATGTGAAAGGGTTTAATTTCAAATGGAAGCATTCCATTTCATACCCCAATCTTCACTCGGCAATTCGTCCCATCCCCCATGTCACAGATATACCAATACCCAAGCTCCCTGCTACCTTGGAAGAGATACCTAGCTCCGATGAATGTGAAGTCATACCTGAACCAGATGACGAATCAAGTTCTGACTTTGTAGATGATACAAGACCAAAATTGTTTTCTCAGGGGGAGATGAATGATTTGGTAAGAGACTTGAATCTTCCCAAAGATGCCGCTGAGTTACTCGGATCAAGGCTGAAAAGCAGGAATTTATTGTTGCCAGGAGTGTCATCTTCATAGTTCAGACATCGTGAAAAAGAGTTTGTTCCTTACTTCACACCCAGGAAGACAAGTTGGTTTATTGCATCGTTGTCGAAAGTCTGATGGGTCAATTTAAAATCCAATATGATTCAGAGCAATGGCATCTTTTTATAGATTCTTCAAAAAGAAGTCTCAAAACAGTTTTACTCCACAACGGTTTTTACACTTCCATACCTGTAGGTCATTCCATACACTTGAAGGAAACCTACGAGAACTTGGAATTGGTTCTTCGTAAACTTAAATATGAAGACCATGGTTGGCAAGTGTGTGGGGACTTGAAGGTCTTGTGCATGCTGCTCGGGCAACAAGCTGGGTATACCAAATATCCTTGATTTCTGTGTCTATGGGACAGTCGAGACCGACAAAATCACTGGACCAAGAAGAGTTGGCAGCCGAGGGTGCTAACAGTCGGTGAAAAAAATGTCCTCCAAGAAACTTTGGTACCTTCCCATAAAGTTCTTCTACCACGTCTCCACATAAAATTGGTATTGATGAAGCAGTTCTTAAAATCACTTCCAAGAGATGGAGAATGCTTCAAATACTTGGTCACCAAGTTTCCAGGCCTGTCAGAGGCAAAATTGAAGGAAGGTGTGTTCGTCAGACCAGACATTAGAAGGCTTATAGTTGATCAAGAGTTTGTCAATACCATGATGGATCCTCAAAAAGAAGGGTGGATTGCATTTAAAGAAGTCGTACAGAAACGTTTAGGCAATAATAAAGATCCTCACTACAAAAAGATCGTTGGACGAATGCTGAAAGCATTTCAAGCTTTAGGTTGCCTGATGAGTTTGAAAGTGCATTTCCTCCAGTCCCACCTTGACTACTTTCCTGAAAATTTGGGAGCTGTGAGTGAGGAACAAGGTGAACGATTCCACCAAGACATTAAAGAGATGGAAAGGAGATATCAGGGAAAATGGAGCATTACAATGATGGCAGACTACAGTTGGATGCTTCAGAGAGACATTCCAGATGCTACTCACAAGCGTAAATGCACCAAGAGGAGCCTCACAAGGAAGAGGAATCGAGTTTTGTGTGTGTAGGTGAGCTAATTTCAGTTCAAAAAAGGATTTTCATGAAAATATTGTAATAAAACTTTAATTTTATAAGTCTATTTCCATTTATTTTGAGGTACTGCCTTATTTAACATGGTTACCTAAATTGTCAGTAAACGTGATGTCCTATTTTATTTTAACATTTCTTTTATACCGAGCTCTTTATCATCAGTGCGGTTTACAGTTAACAGAACGACTCGAGGACCGCAAGGCACTCCTGAGTTTACATCGAACAGGGAAAACAACTTGGAAAGAACAGGGGAAACTATGTACAATTTACAATGGGAGGGGGGCCCCTCATTGGAACTTGACCCGGAAAAGGAATAACAAGTGAGGTTATTTATTTATTTATTTACATTCTCTTATATACTGCGCTATTCTGCATCAGTGCGGTTTACATTGAACTGAAATTACATTGAACATGGCATTATAACTTGGAGATAACTATTTTACAGGGAACATGGGCTAAGGAGGGTTAAGTGGCTTGCCCAAGACCACAAGGAGCACCTGTGGGACTAGAAACCCCAGTCCTTCCGGCCCAAGTTTCTGTCCTCTAGTGGGATTTGAACCCCTGACCTGAAGTACCTTGCCCCATCCACTAGGCCACTCCTCCACTGTAATGGGTTTAGCATGCTTTTGGGTAGGCCATGTAGGATTACGTTGGCGTAGTCAAAGTGAGGGGTCACTAATGCCTGAGAAACTGTTCTGAAATTGTCAGGTTGCAGCAGGGGTTGGAGATGGCACCCTTGAGCGGGAAGGAGACCACGCGCATGTGTAGTAGCAACTCCCAAAGGCTTTCTTTGAAAGCTGGGATTTTGCTCCCCCCGGGCTCTGTCGGCATCACCCATATGTGAGGACTGACTTTCTGCTTGTTCCCGGAGAATGGATTTTATTTTCAGTTAAGTGACTGGAGTCTATCAGTTTTAGGAATGTGAATATCTTATTCTTTGTATATTGCAGAATACAGGGGGGGGGGGGTGAATTTCTCTTCATAGTTCTCTCATGCTGCAGTGCAGCAGAGTCTGATTTATTTGGGTTTCCAGCCCAGTTTCCATTTGCAAGTTCCTATTTCTAATCTGTGGTCCCTTATTCTGTATTTAGTGAGGCTTTCTGCATGCGTGACCGAGGTGATGATTCTGCGAGCATGTCTTGTAGAGATCTGTGGCAATACACTGTGTTCTGTTTTAGGTTTATTTAAACCTTGCTATACCGCTCTATGCCACATAGTACCAGAATGGTTTACAAATCTAAAATAAAACACGCATTAAAAAAAAGTAACTAGAATAAAAACAGGCAAGAAAAAAACAGAATAAGGATAGGTTGATATTAAGGACAAAAGCCATCGAGTGCCCACTCATATCCATTATATAATCCCCTGAAAAGCAATGGTGAAGAAATGAGTATTTAATGATGCCTTGAATTTTTACTAGTACAGGGATACTGGTATTCTAGGCCATTCTAATATTTGTAATGCTGACTTTTCATTGGTAGGGTTATTACTGAGAGAGTCCTGGAAGATAGTGCTGTTTTAGTATGATAGGCTTGAACTATACATCAGTTATCAATATTTGTTAGGATTTTCTATAACTATTTTGGTTGGCACTACCACAGCACACATAAATATACACATCCTAAAAGTGATCCTTCTTCCCCAGAGCAAGGCTGGTGTCAGACATGCAGGAGTAAAGGGCAGAAACTGATGAGGGAGCCTCCCAACTAAAAATAAACCTAGTGGCCCCAAACCCCCTACCCCACCTCCCAGCACCTTCAGAAATGAGTGGGAGTGCTGCCCACATGTTCCTGCTCTTGTCCTGCCATCTTGAAAAATAGTGGTGTTTGGCCTCGCGCAGTGCATCCTAGGATGCACCAGGCAGGGTCAGACTGCCATATAAGGCATATTCTACCTTATATGGCAGTTTGACCTTGCCCAATGCATCCCAGGATTCACCATGTGGGACCAGGTGCCACCATTTTTCAAGATGGCAGGGTAAGAGCATGAGCGCAAGGGCAGTGCTCTTGCTCATTTCTGAAGGTACCGGGTAGGGGGTTTGGGGCCACTGGACCACTGGGTTTATTTTTCAGTTGGGAGGGGAGTGGGGATCGGGGCCACTGGGCCACCAGGGATTAAGAACATAAGATATGCCATACTGGGTCAGACCAAGGTCCATCGAGCCCAGTATCCTGTTTCCAACAGTGGCCAATCTAGGTCATACGTACCTAGCAGTTTCCCCAAAAGATGCAGGTTCCACAATGCTTGTATTGGGTCAAGCAGTGATATCCTGGGTCCCTTTTTAATAATGGTTTAAGGACCTTTCCTCCAGGAACTTGTCCAAACCTCTTTTAAACCCAGCTACACTAACAACTTTTACTACATCCTCCGGCAACAAATTCCAGAGTTTGATTACACGTTGAGTGAAAAAATATTTTCTCTTATTAGTCTTAGTTTACCTGTAACTTCATTGCATGTCCCCTAGTCTTCCTATATTCTGATAACATTTACCCGTTCCACTCCGTTCATTAATTTATAGACTTCTATCATATCTCCCCTCAGCCGTCTCTTTTCCAGGTTAAAGAGCCCTAATCTTTTTAGCCTTTCTTCATAGGGGTATCTTTCCATCCCCTTTACTATTTTGGTGGCTCTTCTCTGAACCTTTTCTAATAACGCTATATCCTTTTTAAGATATGGTGAACAGAATTGCACACAATATTCAAGGTGCGGTCGCACCATGGAATGATACAGAGGCATTATAATATCCTTTGTTTTATTTTCCATTCCTTTCCATATGATACCTAGCATTCTATTTGCTCTCTTGGCCGCCGCTGCACACTGGGCGGAGGGTTTTAACATGTTATCCACAATGATGCCTAAATCTTTTTCCGGGGTGGTAGTTCCTAATGTGGAACCTTGCATTGTGTAACCATAGTTTGGGTTGTTCTTCCCTAGGTGCATAACTTTGCACTTGTCTACATTAAATTTCATCTGCCATTTGGATGCCCAATCTTCCAATTTATCAAGATCCTCTTGCAAATTTCCACAATCCTCATGGGTTTTAACAACTTTAAATAGTTTTGTGTCATCTGCAAATTTGATAACCTCATTTGTTATTCCCCTTTCCAGGTCATTTATGAATATGTCAAAAAGCAGCGGACCCAGCACAAATCCCTGGGGTACACCACCTATCTCCATTGAGAAAATTGTCCATTTAGCCCTACCCTCTGCTTTCTTTTAACCAGTTTCTGATCCACAATAGCACACTGCCATCCTATCCCATGACTCTTTAGTTTTGCCAAAAGTCTCTGATGAGGGACCTTGGCAAAGGCTTTCTGAAAGTCCAAATACACTATATCAGCCGACTCACCTTTGCCTACCTGTTTATTCACACCTTCAAAAAAAAACATAACAGATTAGTAAGACAAGATCTTCCTTGTCTAAAGCCATGTTTTCTGTCTCCCATTAGGTCATGACTATCTACATGCTGAGTAATTTTGTTCTTTATGATGGTTTCTACCATTTTTCCCGGTACTGACGTCAGGCTCACTGGTCTGTAGTTTCCTGGATCATCCTTTTTAAAAATTGGCGTTACATTTGCCATAGTCTTCAGATATTACAGACGATTTTAATGATAGTTTCTGTAGGGGACATCGGCTCCCGATGGTATTTTAATGGCATCCAGGGTTTTTCCCTGATGCCTGGGTCATCTTTGACATTTCTCCTCATGCTCCAGGCATCCAGGAAAGCATCCGATGCCATCAAAATACTGTTTGGGGCACGCACTGGATGTTTAAGCCATCACAGATCCAGGCTTAAAAATATTAAGGCTGGTTGTGAAATCCTCTAGACGCTTCTCTGCATCAGGTGCAACCAATATTTACATACCGTTTTGTTATGTGCAGCTCATTTGCCTATGATATAAATACTCTTGGCATTAATTGTGCGCTAGTTTTTTCTTTGCTGTTTACACGTGCACCCATCTCTTTTCTGCATCTGGGAGTAGCAGTAAGTGTACTAAAAAGTGGCATTATCTGTGCTTAAAGGCCGTGCTAATTTTCTGCATTGACCTGTCAGATTGTAAGCCCTCTGGGGACTGGGAAATATCTACTGTACCTGCTTGTAACTCACCTTGAACTGCTAGTGGATAGGTATGAGATTAATACTACTAAATACATAAACAGTACTGTACACATGCCTATGAGGCAGTCCCTGCCCCACAGAGCTTACATAATGCAAGTACAACAGCGAACATTAGCAGTAAATTTGAGAGACTGAGATCATATTCCACATATCCTGGCTTAGGAGTGAGGTTCATGACTGTCCTGATATGCGCAAAACTAACCCGTTTGATGAAATTGCTCCCTTACAATCTATTCAAGACAAACAGGGGACTAGAGTAGCTCTTTAAGGGAAATGATTAAAACACGTGTGAAGTTAAACATGAGAATGGAGGGGGCAGGAGCCAAAAGCAGCTTCAAAAAAGATGTTTTTTAGCCTGGATCTGAAATACCATCTGCAGCTGGCGATAGAAGGGCACAGATAAAACAGATATGCCTGATGAGCAGAGTTACTGAGGAAGTGGGTAAAGAGATAAAGAGAGCAGATGTAATAAGGAGCTGCAGAGTGAATGCACTTTTGTAGGTCAGTAGACGTTTGAACCATATGTGGAAATGGATAGGGAGCCAGTGAAGTGGCTTGAGAAGAAGTAGCTATTGTTCCCTAATCCAGCCCCTCCTCCGGGGCTGATACAACCATTAGGCAGGATTAGGCAATTGTCTAGGGTGGAAGCTTCTGAGGGGCAGCAGCAGCCAAAGGAAAACAATAGGTTCTGAGAGCTGCACAACTCAGAAGCGTTAGCGCATTCTTGTACTTGGCAGGGAGAGTGAGCATACACATACAGTACATACAAAGCAAATTGAATATTTAAGAGTATGATGCCCAGTTATGCCTTTTTACAGGATCATTGTGGGATGGATGCTTTAGGGAGGATTATGATCGTTGAATTTAGTTATCAAAATCTTAGGAAAAAGAGGGAGGGCATAAGACTTGAGGTTTGACTAAAGTGCCCATACCACTCCCCCCATCCCCCCCCGCAAGAAGCCTAAAGGGGAAACACTAGAGTGGACAGCAGAGGAAAGGATTAATTCACTGTGGAGGTCATTTTAAAAGCCTTTGCAGAAATGTGGACATCTGAAAATGTGCATGTGGACATCCAAATCATGGAGACATCCCTGGAACGATTTTACAAATGGCTTTTAAAGATGTCTCCGGTGCAGGGACAGCCAAGTAAGCAGAGGGTGTGGTGGAGGCGTGTCTGGGGTGATAGAATGGATTTGGACTTCCCCACTCGATTTCAGAAATTTCCGAGGACATCTGTGAGTCCAGTCACAGATTGCACTTAAATGTCCTTTATAAAATTTGCCTGTATATGTATATTTACCTAATTTGTGGACCCTTATTCTGTATTTGGTGAGGGTCTGCGTTCTGTACGTATGTGTGTGTGAAGTGAGGTATTCTGCTAGCATATAATTTCCTTGTAGGTTTGTTCAGTGCTAGCTTAACCACTAGGCAAACTAAGCGATTGCTTAGGTCACAGTTCCTGGGGGAGCAGAAAGAACACCTGCCATCAATGCAAAACAAAGATCCTGACAGCCGGAGAGCGCAAAACACCAGCAGCACATACATTTTCTCGCAGGGAGCGTGAGCAATTTTTAAACAGCCTATATACCTTGATATGAGCCATTTAACCTGGTGCATGGCTTTTGGAAATTGCATTATGTACGTAAATACAAAACAAAGCATCATGTCCATTGATGCTCTTTTTAAAGGCTTGTTCTAGGATGCATGGTGGGATAATTGATTGTTGAGTTTAATTCTGAAAACCTTAGGGGAGGGGCTTAAGGCGATGCAAGATAATTGAGGGGGAGTCACAAGACTGAAAGTATGTCTAGGACCTCTAATAACCTTGCACTGGCCCTGGCCTCGTTCTGTCTTCTCAATAGGAGCTCTATTGGTGTTTTAAGGTTTGATGGAGTATTTGCAGTATTGAATTTTCATAAAGCATTAATTCTATTTGAGTTCTGGGAATTAGTGCTGCTTTATCAAAGGCAGAAGCAAACATCATGATTGTCTTGTCTCTTTCTCCTTTCTTGGGAGCAAGCATTGTTAATTGTGGCTAAGATGCTCACCTCCTGTTGCCAGTATATCAAGATTTAATGAACATAAACATAAGGTGGCAGGACTCCGCAGAGGTTTGATGCTGAGGCTCCAGAGTCCTTTTAACTTTTCCAGCTGATGTTGACAATAATGCTGCCATGGCTACAAGAAGCACAACAGAAGCACCAAAGGTATGAAGGGACTTGCTGGAATTAATATAACACAGACTCACTTAAAACACAGATCTAAATTTTGGATCCCATTACCCGCACTATATCGTGTCTACACTGTATGTAACTGAGGCAATGGAGGGTGAAGTTACTTGCCCAAGGTCACGAGGAATATCAGTAGAATTTTAATCCTGCCTTCCCAGCTCACTGCTGTAACCTGGCTTAGACCTATCTCAATTAAATTTTGTCTAAAAAAAACTTCACAGCCTTACCAGAGCTTAGGATAATATATCTTTACAATATTTATTTAAAAGCATTCTTAGCACACATTACCTTTAGTAAACATGCAGCAAACATCTATTAGCGTGCATTAAGTGCCACTTTGACCCATTTTATTTCTGTGGCCACAGCAGCACTTAATGCATGCTAGTGGATATTACCGCACATTAACCTTTAGTATACATGCTCCTTTTTTAAAAATAAATAAAAATCTATTTTATAATATGTGCTTTTAGAAAGGGAGTCACTTTTTTCAGTGTGACTGGAGAAAGTAGGAGCAATATGGCTGGTCACTATTACAGTGAGGTTCAGAGAATGACTTGCATCACTTTTATATACAGTTGGGGGTCAACATTATTGGCACCCTTGTATTTTAGGTATGTTGTGTACAATATCTTGAGAAATAATGGGAAATATTCCAACTGTATGTTGTCATAATATTTCAATACAATATACAAACAAAAAAAGATGTCTGTGCAACTTAGACGTAGTAATTTCTGAGAAAAAAAAATATGACCTGGGCAGGATTAATGGCACCCTTCACTAATATTTAGTTGCACAACCCTCGGCAGTGATAACCGCCTCCAAACCTTTCTTGTAGCCATCTATAAGTTTTGTACATCTGTCTGCCAGTAGTTTCTCCCACTCTTGAACTGCGATTTGTACCAACTCATGAATGTTTCCAGGATTCCTTTTACCAATGACAAATTTCAGCTCTTTCAAAAGGTTCTTGATTGCATTGAGATTAGGACTCGTTGCTGACCAGTTTAAAACAGTCCATTTGTTCCTTTTTAACCATTCTTTTGTACTTTTGGATAAATGTTTTGTGTCATTGTCCTGCTGGAGGGCCCATGACCTAGCTTTCTGACACTAGGTAGCACATTTTGTTCCAAAATACTTTGGTAGTCCTCTGATTTCATGATTTCTTTAATACATTCCAGGCCTCCAGTTCCTGAGGCAGCAAAACAGTCCCACAACATTATGGAACCTCCACTTTATTTAACTGAAGGAACAATGTTTTTTCCTTAAGCTTCATTTCTTGCCTGCATTGCCAAAGAGCTCAAGTTTGGTTTCATCTGTCCACAGAACATTTTCCCAGAAGGACTGTGATTTCTCAAGGTGGGTTTGGGCAAAGATCAGACGTGCCTTTTTAAATCTGTCTTTGAGCTGTGGGGTCCTTCTTGGCCTTTGTCCATGAAGTCCTTTGGTTAGTGTATGACATATCGTGTGGGTTGAAATCACCATTCCAGATTGCTCCAGGTCAGCCTTAAGCTCTTTGGATGTTGTACCTGGTGTTTTTCCAACAGTTCACACTAACCTTTGAAGACTTCTTGGATTAATTTTCCTCTTCCCACCACATCCTGGGAGTTTCTTGTCAGTTCCATAAGCAGAAAATGTCTTAATATTGCAAACTGTAGACACAGGAATCTCAAGGTCTTTGGAGATGGCCTTGTACCCCCTTTGAAGTTTGATGATGGTTTTTCTGACGGTCTCAGTCAGCTCTCTTGTCTTCACCATTGTGAAAATGGGAAAGGGAGTGAATATGGCCCTTTTAAAACATTAGAGCCATCATTCATTGGTTTATTCAAGTCATGCGATCACTGACAATTGATCACAGGTGTGTCTAATTTTACTGCAGTGGGAATGTGGTTCTTCTGTTCAAACGTATTTGAATTGTTTATAAGGGTGCCAATAATCATGTCCTATCTAATATACAAAAAAGCCTGTGCTTATTCCTACCAACTAAAAATAATAAAAGGAATAATCAACCTATTACCTATATGAATATTTGTCGGCACTAATGCCATGAAGGGTTCATCTTCTCGTGGCAATCCGCTCTTTTTTTTCTATTTTTATAGGGACGCAACCCTCATCATTCTCTGAGGGATATACAACCCCCCCAGTGAAAACGGAAAGAAAACATTAAGAGAGCCGAAACACTTAGATGTCCTTCATAATATTGATGTAGATGTTACTGCCATACACCTGTGTTCAACATTCAAATGAATTCCAGAAAGCTCATAGCTCTTCAGGTATCGCAGCAATTTAATCATTCAACAAATGACTGTGAAGTGAAACAGTTCTCTTGTTGACCGCAATCCATAATAGTAACCCAACGTTGCGTTTCAGGCCATCGAACCTCCTGGCCCTTCCTCAAACTGTGTTGTGTAACAAAACGTCATCATGTCTTCTCCCAATATATGGTTGCATCAGAGAGCACATGACCTATCATCATCTAATAGGCAATAGGCAGCAGACAAACATAACAATTCACATCTTCCTAAAGCAAACTCCACCAATCCAATGATGAATTCAACCCAGAAGGTGTTATCATGTCGAGTATATATCCAATATTGTTCTTGTTGTAATCGAAACAATCGATCGCCCCCTATTTATTGCTCTTATATACCACACTCTTAAAAATCAGCACAGTTTACATACAACGATTCTGTGCCGAATAGGTACACTATTAGGCACTTACAGTGAACAGGAGGTTAAACTTGGGTTTCAACCGGGGGAACTATATACATCAATTTCAATTTATTTACATTATGTACATGCATTGATAGTAGCTCATGAGTTCCTAATTGGGTGTGTGATAGATGGTGTTAGACTGGTGGGTTGAGAGTAGTGCATAAGGAAGAGATGATGATTTAGTGCCTTTCTGAATAGGGTTAGGTCTGTTATAGCTCTGATGGTGGTTGGAAGCGCGTTCCAACAGCTAGGAGCATAGAACTTGAAGGCTCTGTTCCTTGTTTTCATGGTGCATGTTGTTATTTCGCTGGGGATCTGTAGGGTATTGGCTGTGGATGTTCTCCTGGCTCTGTTCGCTGAGATGGGGTGAACAAGGTCTGTTAGGGATGTGGGGGCTATTTTGTTGATGGCCTTGAAGGTTATGATGATTACTTTATAGGATAGCTGGCAGTTGATTGGTAGCCAATGTAGCTCCTTGAGGATAGGGGTAATGTGATCACCTCTGGCAGCTCCGCTCAGGACACGTGCAGCAGTATACATAGCCAACTGTAAAGAGTTTAAGATGTTTTGGGGTAAGCCATGCAGGATTACATTGGCATAATCAAAGTGGGGGGTCACCAGTGCCTGAAAAACTGATCTGAAATCATTGGGTTGCAACAGGGGTCAAAGATGTCTTAGAGTACGTATCTTGTAGTATATCTGTTTGATGGTGTTGCTGATGTGGGCTTTGAAATTGAGCTGCTGGTCTAATATAACGCCTAGGTAGCGGATGCTGAGTCTGCTCGAGAGTTCTGCATCTCTTGTCCTTAAGGTTGGCGGAGGCGAGAAGGATGGTTTCTAGTAACGAATAGTATGTCAGTCTTGTTAAAGTTGATCTTGAGGCTCTGTGAATGGAGCCAGTCAGTTATGTCATCGAAGCACTTTACCAGTTGAGAGAAGTCCGGGTTCTCAGTTGTGAATGGGGTAAAGAGCAGTACGTCATCTGCATAGAGTAGGCATGAGATGTTAAATGAGCGGATTATCTCGCATATAGGTTGCATATAGATATTGAGTAGGAGGGCAGAGAGAGACGAGCCCTGTGGTACACCATGCTGTTGTTGGAAAGGCTGGGAGGTTGTGATTCCTGTCCAAACCTGTTGCCATCTATCGGTTAGGTAGGATTTGCACCAATTCCATGCTGATTTGCATATCCCTTTATCTTGGAGCCGAAGTAGGAGTTGCTCGTGGTTTACAGAATCAAATGCGGCCGCGATGTCTAAGAAAATTAAAGCGTACCCTTGTTTTGATGTTGTCAATCCCAGTGATAAGCATATTGATGAGTGTGGTGAGAAGCGTTTCAACCCCATGAGATTCCCTGAAACCGTGTTGGCATGGGTCGAGGGGGGCTGTAGCATCAACGTGATCCTGTATTTGACGTTGGACAGCCTTCTCAAATATTTTTGCCAGCAGCGGGATGCTCGAAATAGGTCGGTATGATTCTACCCCTATGACCTTTTCTGGTATAAAATCCAAAATCCTTCAACGTAAATCCTGAAACTCATGATGGTATTCATGGCAATGGGAAGGGTGCAGACAATACTTTCATGGTGATCCGGGAACGATGTTCCTGTAGACGCTTTTTTTTTTTATAATTATATAGTTATTGATGTTTTGAAATTATACAACAAAACACAGAACGAAAAAGAAAAATCTCCATAAAGTACACATTAAAGCATGCCAAAAATTAATAAATAAAGAAAAAATGGAAGTTAGCCCACATCAAGGGAGCAATGAATAAATACAAGAGAAATACAAATGTAAAGGAAAACAAGAGACAATAGTCTCACAAAAGCTGCAAACTAAATCTCCAAAACAAGGTCTCTAAAACCCCTCAACCTTCCTCAGCCACAGGGGCAATCATTTCCTTACTAACCAGAAGTTTCTCCAAGTGAGAAGGGTCAAGAAATACATATTTTACCCCCAGCAGTGTAACAAGACACTTACAGGGAAATCTTAAATAAAAGGTACCAGAAAGACCCAGTACCCGAGACCTAAGAAGCAAAACAGCCTTCCTTCTGACTTGGGTAGCTCTGGAGACATCCAGGAAAATCTGAAGTTTCCCACCACAAAAAATAGCATATTTATGTTGAAAATAACTCCTTATTATTAAAGCTTTATCACCACCATTCAAAGGGGAAACAACTAAGGTAGCTCTAGTAGTTATATTCTGCAAATACTCAAGAAAAGCTGAGAGAGAGAACTCCGGGCTAATCTCCAGGATTCCCTCCCCTCCTGTTCCGAGGAAAACCGCACTCTTTTATCGGGAATATAAAACAAACGTGAAATCACAATCTCATTAGCAACAGGTAATAACAAAATTTCTGTAAAATATTTTCTTAACATGATCTCTGGTGAATCTGAGGAAAATTAATAAAATGCAAATTCTTACTATGAAAAGTATTCTCCAGAGATTCCATCTTCTGGTGTAGCAGCTGGCTATCCTTAATAAAGGAAGAGCCTGCTGAACTTAATGTAAGAAAGTAAGAATCCAGGCCGGAAAACTTTCTCTCCATGGTCTCCAGCCTGGCATCCACATGCTGAAATTTTGCAGTAGTCTCCTGGGAAAATACACAAAATTGAGGTACTATAATAGTGAGAAGGGCCTCAGTGCGCGAGACAACCTGCCAAACGTCCTGTAAAGAAACAGAATTCACTACAGAAGAACAAACCTGATCCAAATTACACTGCACAGGAGTAGGGCAAGGAGTCAAATCACTGAGGCCACCAGAAGAAAACGGACCAGTCCCATGAGGAGAGATTTGCAGAATCGGCTGGGGGGAAGGGGGGCCGCTCCAGGGAGCTCAAAGAGACTCCCTCACCTGATGATAATGACTGCAGCCTGGCTTGCTCTAAAACATCAGTCTTTACTACTACGTGTTTGTCCATAGGGCCCAGCCCTGACACAGTTTTGCTGCCTTTTACTTTCCACTTCCCAGGCATTGTGTTATAGCCTATACTTAAGATACTTACTATATAGAACAACGCACACTTTCTTAGCAAACTGCCATCCCATGCCCCTCAGTGCTCCTAAGGGGCTCACAAGGGGCATAACATGCCTCTTGTTACATGCCCCTTAGTGTGCGCCACCAGCCGCGCGCTAGAGAGACAGTTTTTATAAGTCCTCAGGGAGAGCAGTGTTAACCACTTCGCCAGGCTGCAGGCAGACACACACAGATGATTTTTTCAGCGTCAAGCAGCAAAGGAACGGCTCCAAACACAGTAGTTCACCAGCTCAGCTGTTATAGGTCCCCAGGGAGAGCAGTGTTAACCACTTCAATGCCAGGCTGCAGGCAGACACACACATGATTTTTTCAGCATCAAGCAGCAAAGGAACGGCTCTTCCTGTAGATGCTTTTTTATAAAACGTGATGTCTGTCCTACATAGATCAAATTACAAAGACATGCCAGGATATAGACAACAAAAGCCGATTGACATGTGGTATAAAATTTACTGTACACCAACCGATGCTGTAATGGGTGCTCCCAACTGGGGCCTTCCACTGTAAGCGCACAAAAATCACATGTACCACAACAAAAACGACAGTCATTTGTTGACTGATTAAATTGCTGCAATACCTGAAGAGCTATGAACTGACTGGAATTCGTTTGAATGTTGGACATACAGGTGTATAGCAGTAACATCTACATCAACATTATGAAGGACAGCTAAGTGTTTCGGCTCTCTTAATGTTTTCTTTCCATTTTCACTGGGGGGTTTGTATATCCCTTAAAGAATGATGAGGGTTGCGTCCCTATAAAAATAGAAAAAATGAGCGAATTGCCACAAGAAGGTGGATCCTTCACAGCAAATAATCATGTCCTAGCAATGTCCCAGTTTTTATACTATTTCCTTTTTTAATCTGTCTTATTTAATTAATTTTGTGTGTCAAATATATGTGCATATATACAGTAATCCAAAGCCATTTCACTGGTCACTTTTTTTTAGGAGATATGGGACATTAAGGGGTTGAACTGCAAGGATGCCAATAATATTGATCACAACTGTATTTCTGTGGCCAATAAGAATTCAGTGCCCAATGCAGATTCTTGCATATTCCGGGTAACAAAGCAAAGCTGAGTTCTGCTCTGCTATAGGATCCTCAGGACGGAGCATTTGGCATTTTAGAAGCCTTTTGCTATGCTTGTGAATAAATGAACAAGAAATACACATAAAATACGACTGGAAATGTTTTCAAGAATTTATTTTTCAATTTTAATGTTTTTTTTTTGCTTTAATTAAAATGTTTGCACTAGAAGTCACAAATTACCATGCTAGATTATATTCCTCCTTTTTTGGTGGATTGTAAAATTTTAACATTAATTTTTTTCTCAATCTAATCATTTTTTATTGTACTTATTTGAAACCGACTCCTTTTAGCATGTATCTTTATGAATTCTTAAATAAATAAGATTTAGAAGAAAGGAATGTGTCACCTTTTTATTGACTGTTTCAGCAAGTGAAGTAGTGATGATGGGGGGAAACGCAAAACCTTGAGTAAAAAGAACAAATTCCTATGCATGCTGGTTAATATGCATAATAGCAAGAGCATATATTGCAAGCCTCTTTGATACAAGTGTTTCAGCAAGAGGCTTATGAAAGTGAAGTTTGATAACCCCAAAAAAGATAAAGCAGACAAAATGAATTTGACATGCCTGAACATCAGGAACAGCCTTTTACAAATTCAGAAGAAGCTGTTATTTTATAACACAGCAGTTTACTCCTGCTTCTTTAAGTGTTCAGCTCAACTGGATCCAACCTCCATGGGGTTACAATACCATGAATCTTCATTTTCCTTTAACTCCCATCTAGTCCAGCCATTGCAGTGACTGTTCTTGGTATATACACAGTCTACATCTGGCTAACTGGTGTCACTATTAAGCTAGTCTGGGACTTGGCCCTCTGTCAAGGTTACAAATGCTGCCTTTGCAACAGTCCGAGCTCTGACTAACTTGGGAAGCAGACACTGGGCCCAAGATTCTAACTTAGGTTTTATGCATAGCACTACTCAGGCCAGACCATGATACTACTAGAGATTCTGGTTTGTTGATGGTCTAAGTTAAATAGGAAATACATTTTCTGCAATGTTATAGCAGAGTGGATGACTACTGTAATCATGCAGCAAAACTTCAGTACCCCACTCTTTCAACTTTTCCTCCTCCAGGTTTACATGCCCCCTTCCCAAACTCCTCTGTGCAAGAACAATCATAGAGCAAGGTTTTGTTTTTGTTTTATTTCCCTAGAAAACAGTTTGTTGAGGTATAAGGCTACCTGCTTGAAAATTAGCTTTAAATTACCAAAATACCACTGCAAGGTGACATTTTACTTATCAGTTACTGTTCTTCCTTGAGTCCTGCTAGACCAGTCCAACAAGTAGGTTGTGATCCCCTACCAGCAGATTGGTGGAGACAAAAGCAGAGGATTCACTCCCATGCCTCCACTGGCCTCAGCCACCAGAGGTCTCCTCAGTATTGGTCCCAAAGCTTATGGGAGAAAATTGGCAAGCCTCATATAACCTTTATCATGGGCACCAATGAGTAATCATAATAGAGAACTATGAACAGGAAAGCATAAACAGAAGGCTATCGGTAGAAGAACCTACAGAGCCATTTACAAAAATCACAGGGTACCGCAGCTGAAGAACAGAGAAAATACAGTTTCAGGGACGGGCCCTGTACTAGTCTAGCAGGACTCAAGGAAAGGACATTAACTGATAAGTAAAATGTCACCTTCTATATTGTCCCACTAGACCAGTGCAGTCAACTGGAATGTACCAAAGCTATGACTCCACTGGGTGGGAAGAAGACATAGTAGCTCGCAAAACCCTTGAGCAAAAGGCTATATCCACCCATGCGTGGACATCCAAGCAGCAATACTTTGCTGGCCCAGCAAGGGTGACGTGGCAGCTAACAGCACAAAAAAGATGGTCGGACTTAGGAAAAAAAATCATTTATTTATTTTATATTTATTTATTTATACACATTTATATACCGCATCTTCCACAGTTCAGTTGCGGTTTACAGAGAACAACACTTAACAATGCAAGTTGTATTACAAGGAACGTCAATGTTAGTATAATTAACCGAATCTAAATTTACAAGGAACGTCATAATATAATTCTAACAATGTGAACATAACATAATATAACATAACAGAATAAACTATTTATATATATATATATATATATATATATATATATATATATATATATATATATATATATATATATATACACACACACACACACATATATACATATACACACACACACACATATATACATATATATAACCTCCAAGTACTGGAGGAGCACTCTAGACATCCACAAGGCGAAGATCCTCATCCATTCCCCGACAGTGCTCCTTTGAGAAGGAGGGCAAGCAGACCTCCTGGTTCATATGAAAGGGAGAAATCACCTTAGGCAAGAAGGAAGGCACAGGATGAATGGAAACAGCCTCCCTTGAAAAAGACAGATAAGGATCTCGGTAAGACAGAGCCTGCAGCTCGTAAATCCATCTTGCGGAACAAATTGCGACAAAGACGACTGTCTTGAGCATCAAATCCTTCACAGTAGCACGCTTCAATGGCTCAAAGGATGCTGACATCAAGGCCCTGAGCACCAGGCACAAATCCCAGGAAAGGACCACAGACCAAAAGGGAGGGCACAGATGCAAAACCCCCTGGAGAAAACACAAGATATCTGGGTTCAAGGCTAGAAACTTACCAGCCACTAGATCTTGGAAACAGGACAAAGCTGCCACCTGAACTTTCAGGGAGCTAAGGGAAAGGCCCTTCTCCAGGCCATCCTATAGAAAAGCCAAACAGAGATGGCACTTTGGCTGCCTCAGGAGCCAACTGCTGAGTGCCACACCATCGCTCAAAGAGGCACCAGTGTCGCACGTATGCTAGCTTGGAAGACCTCCTCTGGGCTCCGAGCACACTGGCAACCACTGCCTGAGAACAGCCCTTATGCACTAGCCATCTCCTTTCAAGAGCCTAGCCGTAAGCGAGAAGGATCCGTGTCCTTCAGAATGATCAGACCCCTGCCGCAATAGGCTCCAAGATAGAGGCAAAGAGAAGGAGCCTGCAGGAGCCATATCAGGTTGCTGAACCACGCTGTCCGAGATCAATCTGGCGCCACCAGGACAACCCATTCCCGTATCAATAATGGGGCCCGACTGACAGTGCTTAACAGCATCCTGGTTTCTATAGTTATCTACATTGGCACCAAGGCAGTTTTAAATATGCCAGCTCGGTGTCCTCCACTTTCCAAACTTGTCTGGTCTTGCTGCTACTAGTGCACATAATGACAAAGAATCGCTACAAATATTCTCTTAAAGTGACATATGTTTCATGATTATCTTTCTTTAGTCCATATTAGGGGTGGAACTTATCTATTATACACAGGGCCGACTATGGGTCTGCTCTGTACCGGAAGCTTCCATCAAGTTCAAAGTGGATGAGACCCCGGCAATCAATGCCACCAGTTCCTCCTTCTAGAATAGGCAGATCACTCTAGCCTCTTCACAATCTTCTAAAGGTGAGAATACTACTCTGTGAACAAGTAGGAAATAAGCCCTCACGTATTAGTGATGCCACTGATAGAGCCCCGCATGGAATACTCCCCAGCTTCCAAAGGAATCATTTGGGAGGTACACTGTACCTGCCTTCTTGCTTGATGCAGTGCCATCTTCTTTTTTCTGTGGAGTCCCTAAGATGTGTTTCTGTGGTCCAGAAAAAGGTTTTCTCTTTGGCCCTTGTGGGCTGGCTTTTTTTTTTTTTGCCACCTGTCATCGGCTTAGTCGGTTTTACCGACTTAGATTTTCTTTTTAGAAACATGACGGCAGAAAAAGACCACATGGACTATCTAGTCTGCCCTTCCATAATCAACCACTACAACAGTCTACTTTTCTTGTTTTTGTTTTTTCTTACTTTTTAGCATCTTTACTCCTTTGGGGTGGTCTTTCCCCACCCATGGCAGCTCTCCAGTTTAATTTTGCCGAGGTGATATTTTTTTGCATGTCTAAGCCAGCTAGTGCCTTTAAGAAATGCACCAAGTACGGCAAGACTGTTCTGGCCATGGACCGCCACAACTGGTGCTTACAATGCCTTGGAACTGACCATCAGCTGGCATCCTGTGAGCTTTGCTTACAGATGATGCAACGAGGACTGAAGGGTAAGGAAAACCAGGAGTCCCTCTTCGGCTAATCAGATTCAGCATCCTCAGCCCAATCCCCATTGTCAGTGCCTGCTAAGGTTACGGAGGTATCCAAGGGGAAGGAACTACATGCCCAGTCAGAGCAGCTGGGGCCCAAGCAGCAAGTGGAGATGCTGATGAGCCATCGATATTCAGGTGTTCAAGTGCTTGGGCTTCGTAAACAACTACCTGAAGTCACATCTCCAGCCCAAGCAGCAGCTAGGTTCATCGGGCCCCTCCTCAACACCACTCAGGCACGGGCCTTTCTATCAGCCATCGAAGTGGGGAGAAGTGTGCAGCGCCAGTGTCACACAACAACCAGTGGGATGTTGAGAGTCCTTGGCCACATGGCTGCCATCGTGCATGTCACCCCTCAGGCCCGTCTCTTCATGAACCAGGCCCAGTGGACCTTAAGCAAACAATGGAAACAGGCCACTTAACTATTTTTATAGGGAACATGGGCAATGGAGAGTTCTCTCCAAGTTATAATGCCCTGTTCAATGTAATTTCAGTTTGTTCAATGTAAACCACCTTGATATCATGAAAGGCAATATATAAGAAATGTTATCAAACTGGAAATAGGAAGGTAGGTGCACATGCATGTTGAAGCCTCTCAACTGCTTTCAAAGGAAGCTGGAGAGGGTTCCTGTGTGGGGCTTCATCAAGGACATCACCTATAGGAGAGGCCTTATTCTTGCTGTCCACCGAGAACATATGCTACAGGTAATTACATTCTCTCAAAGTACTAAGAAACATGGCAGAAAGTTATTTCTCATTGGATGCCTCAGGCTTGATTAAGAATTACCAAGAACACATTGATAAATTACCCATCTTGTTACAGCTTATGCATGCCAGAAGGCGGTGCAATGCAAGTACTATCCTGAGCATGAGCAGTAAATTTGAGAGACTAAGATCATACTCCCCACCCCCCTGCTTTAGAAATGAGATTCATGTCTGATGGTATGCATAAAACTAAACTTTTTGGAGGAACTATACCCAATGAGTTCAGGTAAGTGCTGTGTTGTAGTTTCAATACCATTGCAGACAATGCCCAATCTCCTGCTAAAGCACCAAATATGAAGAAAACCTCACCAAACAGAAAACTATTACTAATTGGAGATTCCATCATCAGAGGCACCAACTTGGGAACACAGTTCAAAGGAGAGAAGATAGTCATGTGCCTACCAGGCTCTTCAGCCAGCAGGAATACAAACCAAGTTGTTGAAATACTTAGCGCAAAAAGTGAGCACTCCAAACCTGATGTTATTATCCACTTGGGCACAAATGACCTGGCTAGAAACAGTGCCTCTACAGCCCAAAAGGACTTCCAATCTCTGGGAGAGAAACTCAAGCCCATTGTTAACACTGTTGCATTCTCAGAAGTTCTACCTGTTCTTGGTAAGGGGACAAAAAGGCTGCATCGCATTAACAGCTTTAATACATGGCTCCAGACCTGGTGCAAACAAGAAGGATTCAGATTTATTGGCAACTGGGGCAACAGATGGACCAACAAGAGACTATACTGTGCTGATGGACTACATCTCTGTCGCAGGGAAAAGAAAGCTAAGTGAAAAATTCAGGAAGTATGTGGATATGCATTTAAACTAGGAAAAGGGGGTGACGGTTGTGGAAGGTCAACATCTGCATGCCACCCCCTGCAAAAGCAGAACAACATCAGAAACAGCCACACTCTTAAACCGCACATCAAAAACAAGTGGGAAGAAATGGGCAGAATAAAATCAATGCAAAATACACACAAGCCAGGTAAATGCTGGAAAGCAATGAGCACAAATGCTCGAAGCTTAGCCAAAAAAATTCCAGACCTGGAAGCCCTAATGGTGGAAACGGATTTGGACATCGTGGCCATTACAGAAACATGGTTTAATGAATCGCATGATTGGGATATAGCCATAGCTGGCTATAATCTATTCAGAAGAGACAGAGAAAATGGAAAAGGAGGAGGAGTAGCCTTGTATGTCAAAAGCAGTATTAAAGCTACTGAAATGCAGGGAACTAGGGAAAAGAAGAAGCGCTCTGGATTGCATTGGAAAGAGGAGATGGCACTGTCATCCATATTGCTGTAGTCTACAGACCTCCGACTCAAATTGAAGAGAGAGATAATGAATTGATTATAAATATTGCCAAGATAGCAACAAAGGGGGAAGCGATCATATTGGGTGACTTTAATCTACCTGATGTGGATTGGATTACTCCTTCTGCACATCTGGAAAGAAGCAAAAAAATTGTGGATGCTCTCCAAGATGCATTACTTAGACAAATGGTGATGGAACCAACCAGGGAAAGCTCAACGCTGGATGTACTGCTCACCAACAGTGATAACGTGTCGAATGTCTGCGTGAGTGCCCCTGTGAGCAACAGTGACCATCACACGGTGTGGTTTGAGATAAAAGCCATGATACAGGCCAATCATAGCAAGCTCAAAGTCCTAAACTTCAAAAACACTGAATTCAATAAAATGGCCGAGTACTTAAAGGAGGAGATAACGGGGTGGAAGGAGATAAGGGAAGTGGAATTGCAATGGACTAAAGGCGGCAATAAAAGGGGCAACAGATAAATATGTAAGAAAAGTAAATAAAAACAAGAGGAGAAGGAAACCTATTTGGTTTTCCAAAGAGGTGGCTGCTCAAATAAAGGCAAAACACACAGCTTTCGCAAAATTCAAAAGCTTGCAAACAGAAGAACACAGAAATGAATACAGGATCAAGCTCAAAGAGTCTAAAAGAGAAATAAGGATAGCAAAATCAAAGGCAGAGGAAAAGATGGCTAAAGATGTTAAAGGTGGCAACAAAACTTTCTTCAGGTATATTCGGGAAAGGAAGAAGATCAGAGTTGGAATTGCAGGACTCAGAAGTGCTGGGAAAGGACTCGTGGAAAGTGACACTGAAAAAGCAAAATTGCTAAACAAATACTTCTGCTCTGTTTTTACTAAAGAAGATCCTGGAGATGGACCAGCTGTGACTCCAAAATATAAAAATAGCAATGAAGTAGATACCACACCATTCACAGAAGATGAGGTGATTGTCCACTTTCAGTTTAGCAAGTTGTTCTAAGCCATGGGACTGGATGGGATACATCCCAGGATGCTGAAAGAGCTCAGAGAGGTTCTTGCAGGACCGTTAAAAGGATGTCTTCAACAGATCCTTGGAAACAGGAGTGGTTCCTCAGAACTGGAGAATGGCTAATGTTGTACCTCTTCACAAAAGTGATGACAGGGAAGAAGTGTCAAACTACAGGCCCGTGAGCCTTACCTCGGTAGCAGGAAAAATAATGGAGGCGCTCCTCAAAGAGCGAATAGTGAACTTTCGCAAAACCAACAGGTTGCAAGATCCAAGGCAACATGGTTTTACCGAAGGATGGTCTTGCCAAACAAATCTGATTGAGTTCTTTGATTGGGTGACCAAGGAACTAGATCTGGGGCATGCAATGGATGTCATCCATCTGGATTTCAGCAAAGCCTTTGATACTGTTCCTCATAGGAGGCTTGTCAATGGGTCCCAAGATGGTACACTGGATTAAAAATTGGTTGACTGACAGACAACAGAAGGTGATGGTACATGGAGCTCACTCGGATGAGAGGAAGGTGATTAGCGGGGTGCCTCAGGGTTCGGTCCTGGGCCCGGCGCTGTTCAATATATTTGTGAGTGATATTGCTGAAGGACTGAATGGAAAAGTCTGTCTTTTTGCAGATGATACAAAAATTTGCAACAGAGTGGACTCCCCCGAGAGAGTGGTTAACATGAGGAAAGATCTACAAAAGCTGGAAGACTGGTCTAATGCTTGGCAACTACAATTTAATGTGAAAAAGTGCAGTGTCATGCACTTGGGTAGCAGAAATTGAAGGGAAAAATACACGAAAGGGGGTGAGAGGTTGATATGCACAGTTCAGGAGAAAGACCTTGGTGTGATTATCTCTGCTGATCTCAAAGTGGCAAAACAGTGCAACAAGGCGGTGGCAAAAGCCAGGAGGATGTTGGGCAGCATATAAAGAGGGATTACCAGCAGAAAGGAAAAGGTACTTATGCCACTGTACAAGTCACTGGTGAGGCCTCACCTGGAATACTGTGTTCAGTTTTGGAGACCATATCTTGCAAAAGATGTAAAGACTGGAAACTGTTCAGAGAAAGGCGACCAAAATGATTTGGAGCCTGCGTCAGAAGCCTTATGAGAAGAGAGACTTGAAGACCTAAATATGCACACTTTGGAGGAGAGGAGGGACAGGGGAGATATGATTCAGACCTTTAAATACTTAAAGAGAAATGATAAACAAACAAACCTCTTCCAAAGACAGGGAAGCTGTAAAACTAGAGGGCATAACATGAAGCTGCAAGGTGGTAAATTGAAAGGCAATGTCAGGAAATATTTCTTCACTGAAAGGGTGGTGGATGCTTGGAATGCCCTCCCGATGGAAGTGATGGGGGCAAACACGGTGATGGAATTCAAAACGGCATGGGACAAACACAGTGGATCCCTTTATAGCAACAGGATAAAAGCAAAATAAACAGTACCATCTAACTTCTGAACTATCTAGCGTCTCAACAAATAGGGGTGTCCTACATGGAGTGGTGGGTTCACCCCTAAACAAAACATGGGGAGGGGTGGCCTGCACAGAGCGACAGGTGCACCTACTCTTGCCATCTTGCTGGGCAGACTAGATGGACCATACTGGTCTTTATCTGCCGTCACTTACTATGTTACTAGATCCCCAAGAGGTGGTAGCAGGAGTGAAGCCTGGCATAGGTTGTCTCTAATCCAGAGGTTCCCAGCTCCAGTCCTGGAGGGCCAAACACCATTCAGGTTTTCAGGCTGTCCCTAATAAATATGCATTTGCATGCACTGCCCCCATTGTGTTCAAATGTATCTCATGCATATTCAGTAGGGACAGCCTGAAAACCTGAATAGTGTTTGGCCCTCCAGGACTGGAGTTGGGAACCTGCTCTAATCCTTACACTAGCCATGATCAGAGATGCACATTTCCCAAAGCTGACATTTTACTTACCAGTTAATGCCCTTTCCTTGATTCCTACTAGACCAGTCCAGACAAGTGCATTGTGTTCCCATTCCAGCAGATTAGTGGAGACAAAAAAAAAATGAAACGCCTAGGTTTCGATGACATCACTCCGATGCCTCTATTCGCCTCAGGCACCAGAGGTCCCTTCAGTATTTGTCAAAAAGCATATGGGACAAACAATGTGATAAACCTCATTTGTGGGCAACAATGAGTAATCAATGGCAGAAAACTAATGTACAAGAAAGCATAAACAGTAAAACTGTCTGTAGAAGATGAACCTGCAGAGCAAAGTATAAAAATCATAGCAGACCCAAGGGTACTGCAGCAGAACAGAGCAAATATTGTTTTAGGGGTGTGCCCTGGACTGGTCTAGCAGGACTCAAGGAAAGAACATTAACTGGTTAGTAAAGTGTCATATTCCATATTGTCCTGCTAAACCAGTCCAGACAAGTAGGGGTGAAGACACAGCAGCTCACAAAACCCTTGAGCCAAAGGCCATGTCTGCCTGCATGTGGACATTCAAGCGGTAATGCTTGACAAACCTAAAATGTGATACCCTTGTTGCTGCATAACAAATGTCTGCAGGGGCTACAGAGCTCTGCTCAACCCACATGGATGTTTGTGCTTGGGTAGAATGGGTACACAAATCCTCCAGAAACAGCCGGTTCTGCAACAGATACACTGAGGCAATGGCCTGCTTAATTCAGCACCCCAAAGCCAACTTGGCTGCTATGTCACCCTTGCACAGGTCAGCAAACAGCACAAAAAGATGGTCAGACTTACAAAAGGCATTCATAACCTCCAAGTACTAGAGAAGCACCTTCTGGACATCCACAAGGCAAAGATCCTTATCCTTCCCCCAACACTGCTCCTTCAAGGAGGGCAGGCAGACCTCCTGGTTCACATGAAAGGGAGACGGCACCTTAGGCAAGAAGACAGGCACAGGTTGAATGAAAATGGTCTCCTTTGATAAGGATCTCAGCAAGACAGAGCCTGCAGCTCAGAAATCCACCTTGCAGAACAAATTGCAACCAAGAAGACAGTCTTGGAGTGTCAAATACTTTAAGGTGATGCGCTTCAATGGATCAAAGGGTGCCATCATCAGGTCCTGAGCACCAGACACAGATTCCAGGAAGAGATCACAGACTGAAGGGGAGAACAGAGATGCCGATCCCCCTGGAGAAAGTACGAGACATCCACGTGCAAGGCCAGAGACTTAGCAGCCACTGGACCTCAGAAGCAGGACAAAGCTGCCACCTGAACTTTCAGGGAATTGAGAGAAAGGCCAACAGAGGTGGTACCTTGGCTGCCTCAGGAACCAACTGCTGAGTGCCACATCATTGCTTAGAGGCAGAATAAACTGCAACACCTTCTGACTCAACTCCCTCTTCTCCAGGATCCTGAGTGTGCTGACTGAGGAAGTCTGCTTCCACATTGTCCACCCCAGCAATGTGCTGAGCCAGACAAGGTTAAGAGGTTCTTCTCAACCCAGGCAAAACAGGAGGGCCGTCTCCAGAGCTACCCTGACACTCCTTGTGCCAATTGACAAAAGCCACTACTGTGGCATTGCCTGAAAACACTCAAACCACCTGGCCCTCGACCAGGGGCTGGAAATGCAAAGAGACAACCTAATGACCCTCGCCTCAAGACTGTTGGACCACACTGCTTCCCTGTGGTTCCAACGGCCCTGAGTCATATAGTCTTGGCAATGAGCTCCCTAGCCCTAGAGACTGGCATCCGTCATCAGAAGGATCGAGGAGAAATCGTCCAGCAGCTGCCCTTCGTCAGATGACCGGGCTGCTGCCCCCACCACAGGATCGATCTCTCCATCAACGGCAGAAGGAGCTTGCATTTGAACTCCTGAGAACTTGGGGACTGCCAAGTCAACGGGGACTGCTGGAATGGTCACATGTGAGCATACACCCACAGCATCATTTCTATGGTTGCTGTCATCAATCCGAGAAGCTGAAGATAATCCCCGACTCTGGGAGCCTGCAGAACACACAACAGCACCAAACAATCCAACAATCATTTGACTTTCTCCTCTGGCAGGAAAAAAATGGCTCTTTCCCCTGATTGATCACCCAGCTGAGACTCTCCAAAAAAGGACATTACTTGGGCACCACCCGAGATGCTTTGGAAAGGGAATGGGTCCAGATGAGCCAGCCATCCAGATAAGGATGGACACAGATGCCTTGGCACTGCAGCGCCATGGCTGCTACCACTATGATCTTGGAGAATGTCCTTGGGTGGTGGATAGCCTAAAAGGGAGAGCAACGAACTGAAAAGCACTGCAAAATGCAGATACTTCTGATGATCTGCCTAGATTTGGATATGAAAATATGCCTTGGCCAGATCCAGAGAAGCTAAGAACTCTCCTTGGCACACTGATTGAATTACGGAGCACAAGGTTTCCATCCAGAAGTACAGGGACCCACAAGTGCTTGTTGACCCCCTTGTGGTCCAAAATAGGTTGGAAAGAACAGTCCTTCTTGGGCACCACACAACAGATGGCATATCTGCCCTTGACCTGCTTGTCTGGTGGGATGGGCACCACTGCCTTGTGCCAAGGGGGGAAGGAAACATCTTTTGGTTTTTACTTGCTTATATTCTGGATGGCCTGAGGCCTATCCAACAAACTCTTTGTCTGCTGCTACTGTTTTGAAATGCTTGCTTACTCAGTTTATTCCCTTGTGGGGTGTACCTTTGGTTTTGTCTTCTGATCAGGGTCCCGCATTTACGGCAGAGGTCTGGAAAGGCATAACTGTATTTTTCGGCCTTCACCAGCAACTTCATCCTCCGTATCATCCACAAAGCTCTGGCCAAGTGGAACGGATGAATCGGACGCTGAAGGCGCTTCTCCGGTCTCTGACTCATGATTGGAATCAGGATTGGGTGGAAGCTTTGCCGTTTGCTTTGTTCTCAGTCCGTAATTCTCCTCAGAGAACTCGACAAGGGCTTACCCCTTATGAAATTGTGACAGGACGTCCAGCCACCACTCCAGCACATGTGATAATTCCACCAGATCAATTACCGGATCCCCAATTACTGCGCAGCGACTTATTATCTTATTGTAAATATCTGTACCAAACGCTGGTATCTCCTTCCTTTTTGCAGCTTACAAAGCAGGGAGCTCAGTCACAATCAACCCCAGACGTGGACCCAGGAGACTGGGTACTCATCAAGGATCCAGCACCAAAGTCGGCTCTAGCAGCGAAGTTTCTGGGACCGTTCCAAGTGTTGCTGGTGGGATATTCGGCATTGAAAGTGAAGGGGCGAAAGGCGTGGATACATCTGGACCAGTGCAAGAAAGCTCCGTCCCCTGGATAAGACAACTTCCTCCTAGGCCAACTGCTGAAGAATTAATTGAAATTGAACTGGACTCATTTCCTCCAAGTTCATCTCCACTTGACCAAGAGAGTGACTGTGAAGTTGTTGGACAATCACAACTCTAATCCAGAATTGGTTATTGATAACTGGTTAATATGCATATTCGCAGTAGCATTGGCATTGTTTTTGTTTTTCTGGATTTGGTGTCTATCAGCTCTTTTGACAGTATCGGAAGCATAGATGAGTTGATAAGGAAGTTATCGGAAAAGCCAACAATGCCCCCTGAACAACAGGCAATAGTAGATAAGATGCTCCGGGAATTGGAGCTAGTTACTACTCCCCCTCCTGCGATTCCGGCTCATACAGTTCCTGAGTATGATCCACATGCTCCTTGGGCAAAACATGGTACCTTCTATAATGTGTTTCATTCTCACATCTATTCCTTAATCCAGCATTTTAATATTTCCAGCTGTGCAGTGTGCTTGCCTCATCCAGCAGCTACACAGTTTGGATTTTTGCCGCGACCTCGACCTATTTCTTTGCAAGAGCTGAAGGAATTGTCTGTGAATAAAACACTATTTAATTTTACTATCACATGGCCAGGAGTAACCCCTGCTCCAAGAATTATATCAGCCCCCAGCCAATGGCTGACCCTCCTTTTTGTTTCCAGAGAAAAGGAGCATATCCTGTGGGTGAAACTCCTTTGTCTAAATGTCAGACTGTCATGACTAACAACCATATCCATTTAGTGTTAGAATCTACTACAGCAAGTTCTGTACAAGCCCTTTCAAATTTAAAGGTAGTCAATGTCATTCCTGACCCCAAGACTCGTCTTGATCAGTATGAATTACAATATTATGATCAGGATGGGTTCCCAGCATATGGGAAGTATAGATTGCAGAATAGCAAAGATGGTTTGTCATCTGGGTATGTTGACAATTATGTGTATCCCTATTTAGGATATTATCACCCATGGTTAAGAAATATGGGGCCTGGAACTGATGTTCTAATCACAGAACCTAAAGATTTTAAAATTTGGCCTGATGGACTACTTGCCTTGGTAGGTCACTATTTTGTGTGTGGAACTTTAGCTTATGTTCGATTGCCTACTGATTGGTCTGGCAATTGTTATATAGCTACCCTTGACTTACCATGGAAACTGGTCCCTTATGAGACTTTATTAGGGACGCCCCCAAGTCGTCAGCACAGAGCAACAGATGACTCTAGTGCTGATATACATGCAGCAAGAAAATTACTAGAGGATACCACTATGTTAACCCAACAAGAAGTAAGCACCTTCACGGGAACAGTATGGCTAAGTACCTTTGGTGCCATACATCCTACACAACGTTATGGTGAGCAATTATTGCGAATTTATGCTTTAATTGAAGTAACAGCCCAAGATTTGACTGATGCTATTACAGTCATGCAAGGTACTGTAGATAAATTGACTGCCTACTCTGCACAGAATAGGATGGCTCTAGACTATTTGCTAGCCAAAGAAGGAGGAGTCTGTAACGTCATAAGAGAGCACTGCTGTACGTTCATTAGTTCACAAAGTAAGGTAGTCTCAGGTATCCTAGAACAGGTAAGGAAAGAAACTCACTTCTCCAAAGATAATATAGAAGGAACTTCTGATTCTGTCTGGCCCTGGTTTGATAACATGTGGAGTGGCTTGTCAGGTCCAGTAAAAGAGATACTGACAGGCCTGTTTGGTTTCCTAGTAGCCCTCCTACTTTTAGGAATTGGTTTTGCTTGTTTTATGAAGTGTTGTACTACATACCTGTCCAAAACTACAAATACTATTGCAGTTCTGAAATTGAAAAGTGTTCCTAGTACTGGAGACTTGCTTAGGGAAATGCCCTTTTATGAAGAATGTGGTTCTGGGCAGAACCAAAAAGAGAGGACTGTAGACGAGGAATAACTCTACTAGGCCCCAAATGTAAATTGGATATAATCAGTGAGGTAGAAGAAACAGTTGCAGATAAACAAACTTGTACACCTATGACCTATCCAGGATATGCAGACTTAGAGCTGTCAGATTCAGAGACAGACAGCCGATCAGGATCAATAATATCTATTGGAATAGAACCAAAAACAGCCATACATGAAACTATACATGAGACAGGATTATAGACCTAAGAAAAGACAGGTCTGAATTACATTTAAAACTCTCTTTAAAAGACATTTCTGCTTTCATTGAATTAAGCAACTGGAACTTGTGGCATTAGCAAATAGAGTTTGTGTAACAATAGATATTAGGTCAGATTGTAGTTCCTTAATTAAATAGAACAGAGGGTGAGGGTGCTCATCCTGCAAGCGGATAGGTTAAAACAGTTACTGGGTCAGGTTGCCCTGATCTTGTGAAATTGGCTTTAATTCACTTAGTAAATATAACGGATATAGCTTAATAGAAGTCAGCAAATACAATAAGTAACTAATTAGCTTTTACTAATAAAGTGAAATAACAGCGACACCTACTGAATTTAGTAAATATAGTCATGAGACATAACTTCTGCTTTTTATTAATAATGTTGTCTATGTTAGCAAAAATAATGTACACGTGGAATTTGGAAAGTACCAGATGTAATTAAAGATTAACTGAATCAGCTGATATCTCCTAATAAAAGTCAGAGCCCTATCAGACCATCTTTGAAGAGGCTAGATGGATATGTCAAATTAGACTCCATGTGTCTCTTCCCTATAGAGCTCAATAGAGATTAATTAATTAATTGTGTCGTATCTTTTCTTCCTGTTGAGTGGTATAAAGGATATAAAGAATCCAGGTATTGTGTATGGGATTCCAGACCCCAGCAGGGTAAGAGTCAACAGGCACAGCAACTTGTCCAAGGTAGCCTGCCCAGGGACACTTTTGCTCGCAGACTCACAAGGGGAGATGACGAAGTCATCCAGAATCAGCTCTTTACACTCTGGGACATAGCTGAACTGAATGGTGTCTAGCATCCAGCGATCCTTGGTATGCCACACTTGGTCAAACCAAGGTCCATCAAGCCCAGTATCCTGTTCCTACTGTAGCCAATCCAGGTCACAAGTACTTGAAAGTTCCCAAAAAGACACACAGGTTCCACAATGCTTGTCCCAGCACAAGCAGTGGATGTCCCAATTCCTCTTTAAATGGTTTACAGACTTTCCCAAACCTTTTTTAAACCCTGCTACACTAACAGCTTTTACTACTTTCTCTGGTAATGAATGCCAGAGTTTGATTACACATTGAGTGAAAAAAAGATTTTCTTATTCTTAAATGGGTTACATTGTAGCTTCATTGCATGTTCCCTAGTCTTTCTACTTTTTGATGGTGTAAACCAACTGAGCTACGTTTACCCGTTCCACTCCATTCATTAATTTATAGACCTCTATCATATTGCCCCTCAGTCCTCTTTTCCAAGTGGAAGAGCCCTAACCTTTTAAGCCTTTCCTCATAGGGGTATATTTCCATCCCCTTTAACCATTTTGGTGGATCTTCTCTATACCATTCCTGAAAGAAAAGGTGAAGTCTGCCTCTAACTGCAGGAACCAGGGAATGGGCCCCTAAACCTTCATTGCGTAGCTCAGGAGGGTCATCCTCTAGATTGTGCAGAGTCCCTGTACCTATATGCACCATGAAAGGACTAAGAATGAGACTGAAGCGCAGAGTGAAGCATCCTGAGAATCCAGCCAGCGTGCCTTTTGTGGACTGGCAGAAGCTGATGAGAAAGAGGCACCAGCCTGCTTCTGAGGCCCCTTGGACCTGTCTTCTGGGAGGCAATAAGATTTTGTTCTGCTCTGCTCAGGTCCTTCACCAGCTTCTCCAAAGAGAAGCTTCCCTTAAAGGCCAGTTGGGCTTTGGAAGATGTGTCCGCTGCCCAGTGCCAGAGCAAAATAGAATGTGGTGATACCATCATCAGGGCATCATCCCTGGCAATCAAATGTACCAGGTCATACATGGCATCAGAAAGGAAGGCAGTAGCATACTATAAAAGAGGGGTTGTATCATCTGGCAGAAGATACTGAATCCATTGGAGCAGGGCTTGAGCTGTCAAGCTTGTACATATGCGCCTGCTGCATGATGGCAGCTGCCATGGTGAGCTGACTTTGCCATAATGAATCCACCTTGTGGTCCAGAAAATCCTTTAAGGTTGGTCTGTCTGGTAACCACCATGATCTGTGCATCCACCTTGGGAATACAATGCACTCCTCTGGGAGGGTGTAGATCTTTTTATGCACCCTTAGCCAGGGCATCAGGAGAGTCCCATTCCAACCTGATCAAATCCTTGATCACAGCTGGGAAAGGGAAGACAGTAGTGGACTACCGTACCTCTTGAAGGCGCAGGTGTACCTTCTGCTGTTCTGTGCCAGAAGCTTCCTTCAAATTCAAGGTGGATAAGACCCTGTCAGATAAATGGCACCAGCTCCTCCTTCCAGAATAGGTAGATCATGCCAGCCTCTTCACAATCCTCTGAAGGTGAGAGTACTTCTTCATCTACATCAGAGCCCAATACTGAGCCATTTGAATCCAAGTCAGTCAAAATCTCAGACTGCTCCCAGTTGTTCCCCATCTCCAGAGGGCACCCCTCTTGCCAGGGACACTTAGCTAAGGGTAATCAAACAAGGCTTCCGCTCTCAGACTTCCCCACATGAGACTTTGGCCTCTGGGTGCCCCGTGTTACAGTGTCTGAATTTCCCTGCCAGAAGGACCAGGCCTGCTGCAAAAAAGAAAATAAAATCTGTGAAGGACAATCTTAAGTCTAGAAGCTCTCTTAGAAATGACCCCCCCCCCCAAGGGGACACAGACCACATAGAGGATGATGAGCAGCTCACAGCATGGTTGACAGATCCTCCGGCTGGTTTGATATCTTTAGCCATAGCACCATCAATCATCTTCTGCCCTGAGATGACTGATGGAGGTAACTAACTGCATCCCTCAGCTGGGAGAGGGGAAGCAGGCCCTCCAGGGATGACTCAGAAGCTACCATGCAAGAAGAGCAGAGATGAGGCACTTCGCTTGCCACATGTCAAATAATGTTTCCCAGAAGAAGATATGGAGAGTTAAGGCAAGTATCACAACAGCATGCACTAAGGCTGCAGCAGCCCACAGCTGTGTTTTAACTCTGCTTTTATTGTAACATGTGTTACAGATGTTAGGGAAGGAGCAGCTTGTGTGGAACATGGCCTAGGGCAGAGGTACTCAAATCCAGTCCTGGAGGGCTGCAAACCAGTCAGGTTTTTGGGATATCCCTAATGAATATGCATGACAGATTTAAATACAATGGAGGCAGTGCATGCAAATATCTCATTCATATTCATTACAGATATCCCAAAAAACCTGACTGGTTTGGGGCCCTCCAGGGCTGGATTTGAGTACCTCTGGCCTAGGGCCACACAACCACCACATACACTACAGGTAAAAATGCCACTAACGCATCCAGAAAACAGCAGGAAGCCCCCATACCGTGCCAATGGTCCACCCTGCATTGCATCACAGAAAGACTGAAGTGGGAGCTTCCAAACAAGAGCAAGGAGGTGAAGCCTTGGTACTTGCCCACAGAGCTTCAGGCAGGGAATCCATGCAAGGTTCAGCTCTACTCCTCTGAAAATGTTTTACTGGCTTTGCAGCACTGCATTTAAGGTGGGTGGCTCAGGCACATCATTCTGAGAGCGGGGGAGGAGGATAAGGATGTCAAGGTTGTGCGAGGCTGCTACACTTCTTCAGAGCCTTCTAATTTTCTGGCCACTCAAAAGGCTCTTATAAATGGGTGAAGCTCAACCAATTTTCTCTCCTCCTATGGTTACCGAAAAGACTGCAGTCATGCTCAAGTGTGTCAGTCACCCTTCAAGGTGGTCCTTCACAAGTGTTTTATTAATGTTTTCCTCTCAATCTTCAGATTTTTTTTTTCTTCATACAGGAAAAAAAAAGAAGCATCCACCATCTGGTGGAGACAAAGAAATAGTAAAGGGACCTCTTATGGCTGAGGCAAATAGAGACATAGGTGTGAAGATTGGTGGCAACAAAGAACTAATGAAAAGCCCAATCTGCTGGTAAGGGAACACAACCCACTTGTCTGGACTGGGCTAACAGAACAATATGGAAATTCCCGTTTACTAATTTCAAAAAAATATACATTGTATCTTTAGGGGAAAATAAAGTATCCAAATAACTCCTCTCTTGGTCCCAGTGTGTTTTCTGCTTTTGTCAGACTTTGTATAAATTTTCAGGATTTTTTTTTTAAATCCATTTTCCATCTCGCCTCCTGTCTTCTTCCATTATCTCTCTTTGGTAGTGGTCTGTGCTGGAATCTGGCCCTAAAGCTCTACCACAGTGTTACCTAATACAAGTTTAGCATAGAATTTTTGCTCACTTGTGCTGTTAGAAAACAGAACGCAAGTGAGCTCTGCCCAAAAAATTGTACAAGGAGAGCAAGACAAAACAGCTACATTAGCAGTTTTGGACCTGTGCATATGGGCTGGATTGCTAAGAAGAAGGAAAAAAAAAAAAAGGTCATTTGTGGTGAAGCATAAATTTTCATCTCAGATACCCAAGGCAGAACCCCCCCCCCCCCCTGAAAAAAGCATTGTTGGCTAGGTGAGTCTAAACCCCCTAAAACGTTCCCTAGTGATCAGATATTCCCCCTCCCTGGGAACATTCCTGGTTGGTGGGGAGGAGTGATGGCTATATAACTCCTGCCCCAGAACTACCCTCTTGAAAAATAGTGTCGAACTCTGCATGGTGGCAGGGGGATGATAATCACCACAAGCATTTAGTTTTCTACTGGAAAGGCATAACCTATGGGCCTGGACCGGGCCAGCCAACATTAAAGAAACAAATTACAAGCAGCAAAATACACACACACAACACAATATACCAACCATTAATAGTTACTGAATTTTAATCATTTTTTCTTATGGCTTTATTTTCTTCATAATCAAGATTGTCACCGTAAAAGTGCTTGGAGGCAGTACAGATTTTAAGGCAAGGATGAAAATTGCTTCAGCTGCAAGTTTAAACTATTTACAGAAACAAAATATAATACAGTGCTACATTCTCTGGAAGACTGGGAGAATATGCTGTGTCAGAAAAAAAATCATGATAAAAGAAATCAATAGATAAAAATGATCATTTAATACTGTATACACAGACTTATGCAGTCAATACAATAGACATCTGATATTACATTTAAAACTTTACAGAATGCTTGGTAAAACACATCAGCTTTACATTTGTTTGTAAACTCTGCATTCAACCTACATCAAGCAGGGAAGGCTTTGAAATTCATAGATATTACACTGCTGCTTATTTTCAGGGTACTACAGGAACCAGCAGGATGGCAAACGTGCAAAACAGCTACTTCCACATACAACTACAATGAAACTTTGAATTGCATTATGAAAGTAGCTGAAATGAGGACAAAATTCTCAGATACAACACTTTTTATTTTTGTATATAGTATAGGGCCTACATCTTTTTCTTCTACTTTTTGAATCTTCTCCTAGGAAGCCAGCACCGACTATTTGCTACACAAGCTGTAACAGCCACTAAGACGGAGGGTTAGATGGTATATTTCACATAGGCTAGAGCAGAGTTATGAACCTCTAGTCTTGGAGGGCTGCAAATCAGTTACATTTTCAAGATGTACCTAATGAATATATATGAGGTATTTGCATGCACTGACCCCAGTTTAAGCAAACATACCTTATGAGTAGTCTTTAGAGACATCCTGAAAACCAAGGTGGTTTGTGGCCTCCAGGCTTAGAATTCAAGGCCCCTGGGCTAGAGCCCAAGATGATGTAAAGTTCCCTTTCACCTGGTTAGGTTGAAACACATGTATTTTATTAAACTATTTCAAACTTTCTAAAATTAATATAAAAATTAGACTGGCTCCCTATTTTATAAAAATACATAGGCAACTGTGTGTCTTAAAATACTAGCACAAATCCTATTGCAGGGCTTGACAAATCCCAGGTGTCAGGGCGCCATGGTGACCAGAAATTTGCACTGGCATTTACTTGCTCCCTCCTACCTAATAAATAAATCACAAGTGCAGGGTAAGAACCCCACTCAATCTGCCCAAGGGAGATAGATCACTGTAGGTAAAAGAGAAGGGGATGGCTCCAATCGCAGCTCGCATGCAAGCCATCTCTCCATGGGAGATCAGATCCTCACAGGCAGACAGCTTGCATCTAGGCTGTGATTGCAGCTTTCCCCATGGGCAGAAGGCTGATATTGCAGCCTGGAAGGCAGAAGTGAACTGATAGAGACAGCAATTAAAACAAACAGAGGGGAGTGAAACTGCAAAAACAAAAAGAGCCAGTAACAAAAACAAAATTTAAAAAGACCAAAGGAAAGAAAGAATGAGGGAATCTAGGGCAGAGGGGTGGGAGTGCTAGGGGGAAGGGAAAAGGGGATAGAGTCTGGAAGAGGAACAGAGAATGGGGAGGGGGAATGAGGAAGAGTGCAAGGTGTTGGATGTAATCATGGGGACAAGGAGGGCACAATGTATTTGCTGAAAGTTGCATCCCCCCCCCCAGCACACATACATACCCACAAGCACCCCATCTCCATAGGACAGACATACACCCTAACTTCACACTATGTACACACACAGGCAGCTCACCTCTGCACCACAAACCCACTCACCAACAGACATGGGCACTGCAACCCTGCACCCACCACTATATCCCACAGAGATAAGCAAACCACCATTGCACCACAAAGACACTTGCTCTCTGAAGCTGTCACTATTATCTAAAAATGATGTGCCATGTAAGAACGCTGCCGTGGGGTGGGGAACAGATGACAATGTAGTCAGAAGCACTGGCTCCTAAATCCACTGTCCTACTGGAATTGCTGGTAAAATGAACCCATATACTTTTACACCTAGTTGGAAGATGGTGTAAAATGTATAGACACACAAGCACTTTATAAAGAACACGTAAAATGACTGAGCAAGTTCTACCCACAAAACATGGCTCCAGCCCAGTCATGTAAAAGTGCATGCATTCCTGGCCTTATGCATACTTTTGCAGGGGGAGGGGTAGTTTTCCTCATCCTGCTAGACCAGTCCAGACAAGTGGGTTGTGTACCCATACCCAGCAGATGTGGAGATAAGGCTCTGCAATTTTTTTTGCTCTAAGAGCACCATGTGATTATCAGCCTGTGACACTAGGAGCAAAGTCAGTATTCGTACCAAAGCACAGGGCAAGGAATCAACCTCAGTGCACATAATGTGGATCAAAAAGAAACATAACTATGAGCTTCCACAGAAGACTTGTCAGAAGAGGAGGAGGCCACAGGGCCAACCACAGAGTACAGTGGGCCAAAACAGGTTCCAAGGGCAGGTCCTGGACTGGTCTGGTCTAGCAGGAGTCAACAAAAGGACATTATTTGTTAAGTAAAATATCACCTTCCATATCATCCAGAAAAGTGAGACATACCAAAGCTATGCCTCCACTGGGCAGGAAAGAGACAGCAGCTTTCAAGACCTCTGAGCCAAAAGCCAAGTCCTCCCAAGCATGGATATCCAAGTAGTAATGCTTGACAAAAGGTGAAAAGTGATGCCACCTACTGAACTCCACTCTGCCCACGAGGACGCTTCTGCCCAAGTGAAATGGGTATGCAAACCCTCTGGAACCAGCTGGTTCCACAACAGATACGTGGAGGCAATGGCCTCCTTGAGCCAGCACCCCATTGAAGACTTAGCTGCTGTGTCCCCTTTACATGGGCCAGCAAACAGCACACAGATGGTTTGACTTCCGAAAAGTTAGAAACCTTCAAGTTCCAGAGCAACACTCTTGAAATCTACCATGTGAAGGTCCTTATCCTTCCCACAGCACTGCTCCTTCGAAAAGGAGGGCAGACAAACTATGTGATTCATATGGAAGGCAGATACCACCTTGTGCAAAAAGGAAGGAAGGGAGGAACAGATCAAATAAATACTGTCTCCTTCAAAAAGAATAAGTAAGGGTCCTTGCATGATAATGCCTGTAGCTCAGAAATATGTCTTGCTAAGCAATTGTTATCAGGAAAACAGACAGACAGTCTTCTGAGTCAGGTCCTTAAGGGTAGCCTGCTTAAAGGGCTCAAAAGGTTCTGACAAAGCTTGAAGCACCAAGCAGAAATCCTAGGAGAAAATAACTGATCACAGGGGTAGGTGTAAGTGCTAAACCCCCTGGAGAAAGCAGGCCTCATCTGGGTGCGGGCCATGGACCACCCCACCACCAGACCTCTGAAGCAGGATGAGGCTGCAACCTGAACCCACAGGGAGCCAAGGGAGAGGGCCTTTGTCCAAACCATCCTGAAGAAAGGCAGGCAGGGGACAACAGATCCACCACATCAGGCATAGCCTGACAAGCACTGCACCAGTGCTCAAAAAACCACCAGGCCCTCACGTTAGACCAGACTGGTAGAACCTGCATGGAAACTACAGCAGAATAGCCTTTATGGACTAAGCGATGCCATAAGCGAGAAGGGAGCCAGGATGTCTAAGAAGACTGGCCCTTAACCCAGCAACCCATGGACTGAAGGCAAATGCAGAGGTGGTACACATCAGGTCCCTAAACTAGGGCCTCCATAGCCAATCTGGCACCATGAGAACTATCCAGACCAGATGACCCTCTATACATCAAAGCAGATTCCTCCATTGCTGCTTGCGGAGGTAACATGTACAGCAGACAGTGTTGTGGCAAAGACTGAACTAGAGCATCAACTCCCTTGGAGCCTACTTCCCTGTAGCAACTGAAAAATCTGCTTGCTTTGGTGTTGGCCTGGGTTGCCATTAAACCCATTTTGGGACATCCCAGAAGTGCAGAAACTGCTGCAATGCTTCTTGACTGAACTCCCACTACCCAGGATCACAGAGGTGGACTTCCTCGGCCACCACTCCTAGGTTGTCTCCACTGACAAAATGTGTTGCGCCAAAAGAGTTAGGAGGTTCCTCTCCACCCAAGAGAACAGGAGAGCCATCTCCTGGGCCACTCTGGCTGCCTCCTTTTTGATTTACACATGCCACCACCATGGCACTATACAAGTACACCTGGACCACTCTCTGTTCTTGGCTTAGGTCTGAAAGTGCAACAGGGCCAGTTAAATGACCCTCACCTTGAGACAATTGCTGGCTTACACCGTCTCCCAGTAGCCCCAACAACCCTGAGCTTTTCAATTCTTGCAAATGAGCCCCTCAACCAAACAGGCTGGTATCTATTGATATTAGAAGCCACACGCGACATCCAATGGCAAACCTTTCCTCAGATGTTGCGGCCGCCACCACCACCACCACCACTACAAGCTGGACCCCACCTCTAGCAGGAGGAGAAGCCAGACTTCAAACTCCTGTGAGCTCAGAGAGCACAGAGTCAACAGGGACCTCTGAAGCGGTCTCATGCCTAAGGCACCCTCTTAATTGTTGTCGACGTCACGCCAAGTAGCTGAAGATAAATCACACAACCTGAGAGCCTGCTGAGACCGGAAGGAGGGCATCTGGTCCAACAATTTCCCAACTCACTCCTTAGGCAAAAAAAGACTGCCCAGCCAAGTGTTGAGACACGCTCCCGGGTATTCCCATGACTGGGACAGATTCAAGCAGCTCTTTCCTAGACTGATCACCCAGCTAAGACTCTCCAGGAAATGCACCATATAGGCTGAAACCTGAAATGCTTCAGAGTGAGACCTGGCTTGAATGATCCAATTATCAAAATATGGGTGAACACAAATCCCTTAGTGCTGCGACACAGTGGCTACCACCATCATGCTTTTGAGAACGTCCTTGGAGTGGGTAGAGAGGCCAAAAGAAAGAGCAAACTGAAAATGAGAGCCAAGCACAGGAAGATGCCAAAAATGCTGCTGATCCCGCTGGATCAAGATGTGGAAATAAGCTTTGGCTAAAGTCAGAGAAACCAGAAATTCCCCACCATGTACCAATTAGATCACAGACCACAGGGTCTCTATATGGAAGCACAGAGTGCACAGATGAGCGTCGACCCCTTTGAGATTGGAGTATTGGATAGAAGGATCCCTTTCCTTCTCAGGCACTATGAACTAGATGAAGTATCTGCCTTGGCCCTGTTCTGCAGGGGGCACCAGCACTATCGCTCACAAACTTAGCAGTTTGTCCAACACGGCCTGGATAGCAACCCTATTGGCTGCTGAGCCACATGGGGAGATAAAGGCATCCAGGATTGGCTCTCTGCCCTCTAGAACATAACAGTGTTGAATGGTGTGCAGCATCCAGTAATCCTCAGTGACTCAGGCTCACTGCTGGCAGAAGAGGCATAGCCTACCACCCACCGGAAATTGCCTCCCATGGTCCAAGGGCCCCACCAAGGTCCGAGATAGGGACCAAAGCCAAGAAGAGAAAGGAGCAGGGCTTTCCGGGCCAGTATTTTCAGGAGTCCCAAGACCCTCAAAAACATAGAAAAACGTGAATACACCAAGGAGGATGACGCTCTTGAACATTTTCCAGGTCCTTTTGGCCTATTTGTGAAGGCAATGAGGCTTGGACTTGCTCTAGTCCTTACCCAATTACTCCAAGTTGTACCCAAAAAGAAGCTTTCCTTGAAAGGCTAGCTGAGGCAATCAAGCCATGGAAAACGTGGTCTGCCACCCAGTGGCGAAACTTTATCCAGCGCCATGCCACTGTAGAGGGCAATGTCCCTAGCTGCCAAGCAAACAAGATCATACATAGCATAACAGAAAGACTGTGGCCAATTACAGGAGGGGCGTAATGTTTTCCAGAACGAGGGACTGGATCCACTGCAGCAGGGCTAAAGTCATCAAACCCGCACACAAAGCCAACTGATTGTAGCTGAGGCAACTGTAAACAGATATCTCAAAGATAAAGTACTCTTTGGACTGCAAATTGGACTCTATAGCCATACCACCCTCAACTGGAATGGTAGTCTGCTTCATGACTTATGCAACCTGAGCATCCACTTTGGGCATCTTGACCCACACAGAGCAATCGTCCTCTGGCAGGGCATTACTTTTGACATGACATAACGTGTCGCCTAGATGTAAACAGTTACCCCAGTTTTATCCAAGTTGTAGTACCTGTTCTTTGTAAACACAGATCAGCTTGCTGCACTGTGCTAGTCATTCTGTTTCATGTAAACCGCAATGATGTTGAATAGCACGATATAAAAGAGACTGTAAATAAATAAATGCCTCTTGTTCACCTTCAGCTGCTTGGCAGGGAAGTCAGGTAAAGTCCACTTCAAACCAATCATGTCTGAGAACATTCAGAAAGGGAAAGACTATTGTAGATTTCCTTGTAGGAGTGGGTGGACTGGCGGCCCTTGTTCCATCATTTGCGGGTCGGCCCATTTGAGAGGGATAAGCCTTGAGCAATCAACACTACCAGCTTGTCCTTCCTGAACAGACAGATAATAGCAGCTTCATCATACTCCTTTGAAGGAGAAGGTGCCTCATCCTCAATATCCAAATCAGCTACTGAGATATTAGGACTGGGGTCCAGGACCCAATCAAGGGATAGTTGGCCTGAATCATCAGATTTCAGCCTTTGTTGGGTTTATTTAGGAGACGGGCCCTGAGGCAGACTCAGCTCACCACCCACCCTGCTCCGAGACCGAGCAGAAGAGATCAAGAGTACACAGACACGTCCATGCCCGATTTACCATACCAGAGTGATCAAGCATATGCTGGAGGAAGGAGGCAAATTCCAGAGAGGAAAACCAGGAGCTCCCAGCTAGAAGTAGCCATTGCTATCTTGGAGTAGGAAGTCACAGCCAGATCCCTCCATGAAGGGCAACAGTCAGAAGTGCAAACACCTGAGCTCAGGTCATGCAGATCCTTAGACATGGTGCTGCCTACTACCTCGTATGGAGACACAAAATTGGGACACCTGAGTCCCTTTGCTTGGAAAGGGAAGAGGGGCTTTCTAAGCTCACATCTGAAATTTCCAAACAAGGAGGTGCAGTTTATCAGAATCTAGTGACAAGGCTCTCCGCTTTCCATAGACCAGAAAGAGGCAGCTACTCAGAATAAAGTTGAGCTCAAGGTGCATCCAGTCAGTGTGGTAAGACAATATTTGCATGCACTCACCCCACGCAGGCAGAAAGTGTGCACTTGGGAAGGAAGAGCATCTCAGTACTGCATAAGTGGGGAGATCGTGTGGCCATTACCATGTGGCGAGAACACCTATGTAAACAATGCAGCAAAGAGCAAGAAGCGCTAGCAATGGGCAAGATGGGAAAACACCACAGTTACCTCAGCCTGATGCAATTCCCATAGCCAGAGGTGGTCAGAAGCCCCCACAAATACAGTTATAACGGGCAGAGACTGTCTTGGAAGCTCTAGAGAAGGAAAACCTGTGCCAGGCTCAATGCTACTGATGCTAAATCTGCAGTCACATACCTCTCTAGAGCCTTCATTAATCTTTGGGGGCAAGCTGGTGGGAAAGGAGGAGGGAGTGGCACTGAGATTGTGTGAAGCATCCTTTCCGATATTTGACTGCTCAACAGGTCCTTAACAGAATAGGGACGCAGAGCTGAACCAAGTCCCCATCTCCTTTGGCTACCAAAAAGATCACGTCTAGTGGAGCTTTGCATGTCACTCAGTGAGAGAGTCAACCACAGGTGGTCATTCTCTAGCAAAATTAATCTTTCCTTCTTCAATTATCAGTAAATTTTCCTTACCTGTTCAGATTTTCCCCTGAGCTGAAAACATCTTTAAAACGTAGTATATAAAGGCAGATAAAAACCAGCATGGTGGCAGGAGTAGGTGCATCTGCTGCTCCGTGCAGGTCACCCCTCTCCATGCCTTCGTTTAGGGGTGTACCCACCGCTCTGTGCAGGTCACCCCTATTTGTTGAGATTTAAGAGAGATAGTTAACTTTAATTTTATCCTGTTGCTATAAAGTATATCCCCCATTGTGTCTGTCCTATGCCATTTTGAATTCCGTCACAGTATTTGCCCCCACCACTTCCATCAGGAGGGCATTCCAAGTATCCACCACCCTTTGTTTACTCCCTTGCAACTTCATGTTATGCCCTCTAATTTTACAGCTTGTCCATCTTTAAAAAAGGTTTGTTCATTAATACCCTTTAAGTATTTAAAGGTCTGTGTCATATCTCCCTTGTCCCTCCTCTCCTCTAGTGTATATATATTTAGATCTTCAGGTCTCTTCTCATGTGTCTACTGGGGCAGGTTCCAATCATTTTGGTCACCTCCCTCTGAACAGTTTCCAGTCTTTTATATCTTGTGGGAAATGGCCTCCAAAACTGAACACAATATTCCAAGTGAGGTCTCACCAGTGACTTGTATAGCGGCATTAGTACCTCCTCCTTTCTGTTGGTAATTTCTCTCTGTATGCAACCCAGCATCCCTCTGGCTTTGGCCATCACCTTGTCACGCTGTTTCGCCACCTTGAGATCCTCAGAAACGATCACTCCAAGATACTTTTCCTGGTCCGTGCTGCGAGAGCCAGAGGAGAAAAAGTTAACACAGTAACACAAAGAAAAATAAATTGAAAATGTCTGACTGCTGGAATTGTATTGAGATGCGTAGGTGAGCTTTCAGAGGTATGTGACATCATATGGAAAAGATGTGAAAACACACTTATCAGTAAATGGTGGACATAGAGAGGGTAAAAAGGCAATCATGAGAGCTAAACATGCCAGCTTAGCATGAAGAAGAACATATGCCCCCCAGTATAGTTGTCAGAATACGGGGTAGGAGAGAACTAAGCAAGAAAACCAGGAAAAGAACTGAGTGAGGGGGGCAGAGGTCGGATAACAATATAAATCTGACAAGGCCCAGAGTGATAATTGCAGACATGGGTCCAAGAAAGGTCAATGGAGAGGGGCACAGATATGAGTAGAACATCATCACACAAGTGGGACCCCAGACAGCTGGAACAAGAATGAGCTAATTAGAGAAGAATGCCTGAATAGTAAGAATCGTCCTGAGCAAGGATATATAACATGACAGGACCAGATACACGATGAATCAGTCTGCTTCGCAGTGGAGGCTGTGGGGGAAGAATGGATTCCCTGGGTTCTCTATGGCCCCAGTATCTCTGTTGTCACGTCAGAGTTTTGTGTGCATGACAGTTTGTCTTGTGTGTGTGTGTGTCTATTACACTGATTTCTTGTGTCCAGGAAAGCTTGTCATACTAGCTGTTGAGTCAGGAAATAAGATAGAATCATGTAGGCAGGACCAGACATTCTGACTTCTAATTGTTTATAAATCTGCATCTAAGACAAGACAGAATGAACCCGTTTGCTTGCAGTGAGAGGTGGCAAGATCTATAATTCCACTGGACTGTTTTCCTTTTAGTTTTCTGTTTCTGTAAGATAGGGAATAATAAAAGGATCCTTTGGGAAGAAAAATCTGTGAGATAGTTATTACCATGTACGAGCGTGTTGTCCTGCAGAAGGTGAGATTTTATTGGGAAGTGTAGGTCCTCTCTGTGATGTTTCTTTTATTGGGAAGTGATATGTCTTCCCCGAGTGGTTCCCCTTCTGGACGGAAGGAAGGTGTCAGCTTGGGAACTGTCTGGCCCTCAGTCCAGCTGACCCTTGGTTCCGTACAGTGCATGCGAACGTCTCGCCGCTTATCACATATAATTCTCTTGAATTTCTGCATCCCAAATGTATGGCATTGTGCTTCTTCACATTAAATCTTAACTGCCAAGCATTAGATCATTCTTCCAGCTTTTGTATATCTTTCCTCATATTATCCACTCCCTCAGGGGGAATCCACTGTTGCAAATTTTCAAGTCATCTGCAAAAAGATAGACTTTTCCATTCAGTTGTTCGGCAATATCACTCAAATATATTGAACAGTACCGGTCTTAGGACTGATCCCTGGAGCAAGCTACTGATCACGTTCCTTTCATTCAAGTGAGTTCCATTTACCATCACATTCTGTCATCTGTCAGTCATCTTATTTCTGATCCAGTTCACAACCTTAGGACTCATCCCCAGGCTGTTCAGTATATTGATAAGCCTCCTATGAGGAACAGTATCAAAGGTTTTGCTAAAATCTAGGTAGATCACATCCATTGCATGCCCTTGACAACATCTGCTGGAGACAGAGCAAAAAATTCCAGAGGCTCCTTATGACATCACTGTGCCATTATCAGTCAGAGAAATACTGGCTTTGCCCGTAGTGGCTCAATCTTCCCCTATCAGCAGATGTGGACACAACTCACTTGTCTGGACTGGTCTAGCAGGATGATATGGAAGAGGCATTTTAAAAATGTATATACTGGTCCATATGAATAAGAAACCTTTATAAAAATTACCACCTAAAGAAGTTTTAGAGTAGGGCAGTCTGGCCCTGTTTTTTTTTAATGGAGCTGTCATATTCTCTCTCTCATATTATTTATTTTATTTTTTTTTATTACTCAGAAACTCCTCCCAACAAACAAAAGACAATGTTCAATCTAGCTGATAAAATGGTGATAAAGAATGCCTGCCCTGTGCATATTTAAGTATTCCCAATATCAGATCTTCCTCTTTAATCCCCCGAAAGGCTGCAGGTAAAAGACATTCTGATATAAAGAGCTCAAGTAGTCAAGCTGAAGGAACCATCCCCTGTAATAACTAACCACTGAGAAAATAAGTACACTGTTTATAAAATGACAGGCATATAATCTTTAAGCATGTGCACATCATACATTTTAATTTGGAGGAACATATTTTTAAGAAATACAAACCTTTAGTTTGTGCACGTGACTTGCAATAAAAAATTGCCTGGATATACCGAACCTGCTCAGTATACTAAATTATTTTTGATGCAGTTATTACCCAGCAGCTTTAACACACAGCTTCCATTTTGAATTACTTGAGCAAAGTTAACTTGTTTTCCTACTTTGGGCAGTCAGCTAACATTCATAAGCAATAAGTAATTTCAGCAAGTGACCTGATAAAGCAGGTAAAGGAATCACAATGTAGCATAACTATTCAATCCTACCCATTCTCAAACTTTAAAGTATAGTTAATAAGCTCTTATGCAATTAAATTCATTACCAGAACCAGTATGTTTCTCAGACATGCATGAGCAACAGATGGTGTACAGGTAGCATGAAGTATCCATGCTCAGGAGAGAGAGGACCTTGTCATCACAGCATGTACAAAAAGTATTTATATTGTGGTCCAAGGTGTTGCCGCAGATAGCCTTTAGTTAAAGACAGCTACCATGATTGCCAGACTACAGACGTTGTGTGTGGGGGGGGGGGGGGGGGGGGAGCGCAGTAGCCTTTGAACACATGTTCATGGGTGACTGAAAAAGTTGCTAAAGCCAGAAACGTAACACAAAGTAGCAGTAAATTGTTAGGTGGTAAAGAGAATGAAATGTTTACTGGACATGCTCAAAAGCATTGCTGATTTGGCATGATAAAAAATGTTTTAAACATAATACTGGATTCTTTGACAAGTTGGTGAGATTTCAAGCAGTTTGGTGTGAACTGACAGTTCATTATTTTATTCCTAATTGAGTCTTCCTACCAGAGGATCATCTTTGTGATGTAGTACCAACAAATATTAAATAAAACACGGAGCTATAACAAAAAAACTCGACCAACCACACTAACATGTAATTTAAAAATTAGGTTATATTAGTAAAAATAGGTCTGTGGTGCACATCCTTAAAATCTGCATTAACACATTCTGTAGGATACAGCCATGATGCTGTGTATCCCAGTGCTAAACATCCACATATAATCCCAAATACTACTGTTCAACTAACTTAATTGCTAAGCCATAGAGCTGAAATTACGCAAAATACTGTTCTGTCTTGAAAATGTTACAGTCAGAGCAATAAAGTTACCTTGTTCAGGAAAGTGTACATGAATTGCCTACACAAAAAAAAAAGTAAAAAAAACCTCTTAGGTTGCTACTTAAACTTTGTATTGTATTTGGTCCTTTGTGATTAGTATTTGGTGAAACCTAACAGTTAATAGCAAGCTACTTGCTTAGTAATATCATAACACAATTGACATATACAGTAGATATGGGGCAGGAAGTAATTAGTATATCTAGGAGAGGGTCAATATTCAGTTGCCATATCAGAAATGATTCACATTTCCATTAATTTATCTATTACCCATCTCTCAATTTTAAAACTCAGCCAAATCAGATCCAAAGCATGTCAGTCTTTCTCCAAGTCACTTATTTAACTATTAAGCAACTGGATAATTTGATATAAAATGTTCCAACATAACAATGGGCAACTTTTCTGTAGCTGTGTTTTCCCAATTATTGCCTCTTAACAGATTCTGCCATTTTTGCATTTCAGAAGAAATATCTTTCAGTCTACTCTATCACGTGATATTAGCTTGAGTGCATGAGATTGCACAAAGCATAATTAATAAGGGAATGTATCCTAGTCTTTCACATTTTCTACTTATGACTATTCAAACACTAAGGGGAGGTTAAGCTACGTGCTTGTTTTTCACAAGGTCCTATCATTTTTACCTACCATAGATTATCTGTTTTGAAAGTCTGAGAACACTTTGAAACAAAAAGGCAACCGGTTATAGAGGAAAAACAATGAGCTGATTATTAAACACAGATCTAACCGTGAGCATATTAAGAAGGAGATACCTTTATTTTCTTATCTTTAAAGTTCTCAAAATGATGTTGAATCCAAACAATCCATTGATAATCTAGTGTTCTGTAGCCATAAAAACGTATTGCCTACACATCTACTAGCAACAAGGGTCAGACTTCATGGCAAGTTTTTCCTGGTAAAACAAATCCTTGTGGTTTCAGACAAACTTTGTCCAACTGGCACCAATATATATAGCTGCTAGTACGTTGACTTCCAGCTTCTCTCTTTATGGAAAAGAGCAGTACTGTAGGTAGAATGTTGTATTTTCCTCTCAGATATCTGAGAAAAGCTAAATTTATATATTATATATCTGACAAAGAAGCCGTCCTCTGGAGTAATTCATGCTGGCTAACTGCCTGAAGAGCAGGGTCAGTACTAACCTTTCTGATTGTCCTAGGTGGAGCGGGGGGTGGGAAAGATGGAGTTTGTAAAACATCTACATATAGTTCATCTGACTCTGAATTATGCTGAAGCACTCTCTTCAACAGTGGTTTAAGCAATCCAACAGTGAGCTGGTTTTCAGTATTGCTTGAGAATGGAGTGTCATCTTTTGATTTTGGAATGTGTTTTAAGATAACATTAAGGATGTCAACTGCTGTCATATCTCTAGGGCAAATCTCCCACAGCTTACCAAGGTAAGGGTCCAGCTCCCTGTGTTGGGCAAACTGTGTCAAAAGAGTAGTGAAAATGTCTTTATGAACTACTGGACTTAACTTGGAATATTTCTGTGCAACCTCAACAACTCGTTTCCATTGCCTGGAATGGATTAATATATTTATAGCCTGCATGATAGCTTTAGGTCTCTCACTACAAAGCAGAAGTTCAATCTCTATGTCAGCATCATTATCTGTAGTGTCATTTCGCTTTGTCAAGACTGAGAGTGCCCTCTTGTACAAGGGAACATTTTCAGAACTCTCTTTACTACCATAATTCCAAGTAAAGCTAACTTGTTGGCGAGTCAGTTCTGCTACAAAACTGGGCAGCCAAATTGGTTTAAATTTGTATAAGGACCAGCATATCAGCTCAAATAGTGGAAGTACCCCATTTAAAGTGACCTCTTGCAACAAAGAAGGAATTGGCCCCAAAATTTTCTTCCATACATCAGGTATAGCTCTAGCCACCAATTTGCCATCTCCATTCCACTGGAGCTGCAAGTTCTTCTTTATAGATTTCCAAGCTGCTTTAGGGAAAGTATTGAAAACAGTGTTGATATAAACCAGGTTTTCTCTATCCAAATCTGAATTAAGAAGACGGCTTATCTCCTGGTCCACCAAATCCTCACAATACTGCTGGCTGACACTTTCTGATGCATCAATGATGTGCAATTTAAGAAGCTCCAGACTTAAGTAGCTCTGAAGCTCGCTGCTCAAAGTACTCAATAAATTTGTATAAGACTGCTGAAGATGCTCTTTAGCATTTTTTTTGTTTATATAATTTTGTAAAATGGATGCCAAAGCAATTGGAGCTTGGAACATACCTCCACTTTTCAGACTCTCCACAGTCAGCTTTGTGTTACTGAGACTTCTCCTCTGATAATATTTACAGGCTTCCTCAAATACCATTTCTACCAATGCTGGCTCCGACCTGCAGATATCCCCCTGATTTTCAGTACCATCATTAATGAAATGGATATTATAAATGCCAGTTTTTGTAAGGAGCTGGATATCACCTTCTCTTAAAGGCTTCAGGAATAATATCTCATCCGTGTTCAATATCTTTTTCTCCATCAGCCTCCCAGTATTTACATCAATGAGGTATAAAATTCTATCTAGCACGCAAGCCAACGTATTACTATATATCTGCATCTGGACCTCCTCTTTCGGGACGACAGAGAGCTCTCCAAAGCTATACACATGTCTCACAGCCCCGTTTCTCTGCAGTAAATCAACGTCGCCTTGTTTGCCCAGCAGCAAAAGCCCTCCGCAGTAAGAGAGCGCCAAACTATGGATATCGGCGGCTTCTATGGAAGACAGGAGCCCAGCGCACTCGAACAAGAGCTTCTTGAAATCCGACTCACCAAGTGCCGAGCTTGTACTGTGGACAAAACCTCTGGAGGGGGCAGCGATTGTGATTTTATCTTCCCTGGGTGACCAGACGAGAAGGAACTTGGAGAGGCCGCCCACGGTGGTGGCAGTAGGCACTAAGAAGACATCACGAGGAGAAGACAGGAGCCGATATTGCGGACTGTGGTGCAGGACGATGTTCACGGGACCCAGAGTCACGTCTCGGCCCTGCACGGCCAGCGTCCGCTGACAAACGCAGTAACTGAAGGCATTCGCCCTGCTCGAAGCGGCCGAGCTGGCTTCGGACGGAGGCCTCTCCTCACACCAAATGATGCCTCCCGCGTGGCTGCAGACGGAGACAACACGAGCCCGGGCGCTCCTGCACAGTGCCAGGGTCTGTAGCTGACCCCAGCCGCCGGTCGCGGCCTGCCGGTACCGCCATACCTCTGCCCGGCCATTCTCCCAGACGATCACCAGCACCCAGGGGGAGTCCCTCGGCCGCGCCGCACCGCTTTCTTCTCCTCCTCCGGCTTCCACGAAGAGCAGCCCAGCGACGTGAGAATGCTGTGGCGGCCAATTCCTCTCCAGGCAGCTGGCAGCCTGTACGTAAAGCGCGGTCCGCTGGAGGCGGTCAAAGGAGAGCAGCCTTCGCTCTGCCGTCAGCACGAGCAGCAGGTGCCCACCGTCTGGGCTGGCTCGGAGCTGCCACAACAGCTCAGGCCGGACTTGCAGAACTTCCCGCAATTGTTGGTAATGGCTGAAATCACTAAAATCCGACAGCTGCTCCGGCGCCCCGAACTTCTTCATGACAGCACGCGACAGCCGCTTCCCTCAGGACCCACATCTAAAAGCACCAAGGCGGGAGGCACATCCCGAACGTAATAGCCAGCTGTAACCTTCTCTTCCCAGGAAAGCCCCGCCAGGCTTATTTACCCCGTCCTATCCTCTCTCGCAGCCCCTCCTCCTGACATCCTGAGAATTTTCAAGCCCGGAAGTCAAGTTATTTATTTATATCCGGGCGTTTTATAATATCGCTAAAAATCAGACCACTACTTCCGTCCCTGTAAAATGAGGTGTACGTCGGCGGGGCTGAAGCCATAGGCCGGGCGGAAGAAAATATATTTCTAAGGTTATAGTGTCATCCAGCTTGCTATACACCAGATTTGTACCTAGCGGCCCAACACCAAGAGGGTTCTAGGCCCGAAGAAGGGATTTTTGTTTTATTTTAGGCTAAGACTTGTAGTTATTTAAAAACATACAAGAGAGAGAGAGATTGTGACGTCAGAACCGAGCCAGCTGGTACCTCAAGTCTCCTGCGCCAGGACCAGCAGAAAACGGTGGTGGTAATAAATAGGTTTCTGAGTGTCTCGCGCTAAGAAGGGGGGAGTGGGGGGCGGGTCGTAGCGTGACAGATGCTTCTGTCTTCACCGCCTGAGAGGAGGTGCGCGTGAGCTGTTTTGCCTCAGTGTGCGGTGTGAAGGAGGGGGTGGGAAACCAGCTGGTGAGTGAGGTAAGAAGAACTCAGGAGGCTGCAAGGCCCCTTCCCCTACTCAAGGCATCCTATGTGTAAGGCCGCGGTTCTATTTTAAGTAAAACATATCTTTCCCGCCTCGCTGGCTTTGCGTCATTTTCTCTGACCCAGGACAGGCTCTTTCACTTCACCCTGACCCGACCGTAATTTTAAAGTACCGAAGGAACATACCGAGAAGGAAGGGGATGGGTTACTGGTTAGTTAAAGCAATCAGTAATGGTTGTTTGCAGGCCGGAGCATGCATGGTAGAGAAAGTTGTAGTGTAGAGCTGGTGCCCTAAGTGTTCTGGGCCCTTAAATGCAGCGCTGCAGTAGTAATAGTAAATCCAAAGAGATGTTTGCTCTTGAAGAGAAAGGATGACGAATTTAGTTAAGGCCTTTCCACTTTCAATCAGGTACAGCAAGTATTTTCCTGTTCCTAGAGGGCTTACAATCCTGACCTGCTGCACATCCAAGCCTATGCAGAAACTTCATACTAGAGCACAGTCTTAAAGCCAAGGTTTTGTAACCCAAGTCTACCACAGAGGTTTTGCTGTCTGATGCTGAATGTAAACAGCATGCAAATAAATTGTGTGCAAGAAGTCTGCACTAAACGAGGAGAGCAAGCCAGATGCATGTGCACATGGGTCTGCCTTAGCAGCACTTATATCTCGCATGTGTTGGCATGTTACCTGGCACATAAACAATAATATTATTCTGTGTGGAAGTTCTGCTTAGAATAATATTGGTGTTTATGTGCCAAATAGTACTCTAGCACATGCATTGTTCTAGCATATCTCCCCTACCTTTTTTTTCATCATTCCCTTTTGCAAAGTCAGAAAAAAAATGTGGTTGTTGTATTCGCAAGATAGAGAAGAAACTGGTTTAAATTCCTCACCAGTGTTGACTTCAGACCTTATTTTAAAATCCTAGTGTTGAGCTCAGCTTTCTGCACGCTTCTCTGTATTTGCAGTGGATTATCATGGATAAGTGTGTTGTGCACTGCTTTTGCTCAAGGCTTTGTGCACAGTTAGCTTGTGCGCAGAACTCCTATCTGCACTGGTAGCAAACAAAATTGTGTGCAAAAACTGAGCTGATCTGTGTACAAAGCCTAGCTCACTTTATTACTTCGGCCCCATCATGTATCATGCATTGGGAGAAAAGTTAGCCTCCAAATGAAAACAATTATTTCTTTTTAACTCTGGAAGTGCTTTGGGTACTTCAGGTCAGTTGCATGTGAGCTTAGATCAGGTACCTTCATTTTAGTGGAGGACTTTTGAAGTTTTAGATTCTGGATCCCCGATTACTCAGGCTCAAGCTTTTGTTACATACAGATTATAAATGGTCTTGCGTCATTGGACGTGCTTCTTTTCACTATATTTTGAATTGTGTTGCATTTCCTAGGATTCCATCAAATCATTCAACTTCTTGTTATTTATGTATTCATTTACAAATTTTATATTCTGTATCATCTACATTCTGAGCAGATCATAATAAGAAATACAGTACTAAGTAATGTAGCATAAAACATGAACCTTCAATGTAAAATAACATGATGATACAAACAAAATTAATAACATATACAATAACACAAAAGTAAGTCCAGAAAAGGAACAAACCATTTAACAGGAATTTGCAGCTAACCACATACATAGTAAGGTGAACTAAGGCTGTGCATGGTTACACAAGTCTGGAAGCAACCTATTTAGCAGAAAGGAAAGCTTGGATAAACAGGAAAAATCTCAATTGTCTGTCTAAAAACAACTACATCATGCTCTTAAATGAATATCAACAGTTAAGGTGTTCCAAAATATAAGTTGTGCCACAGAAATAGCTTGAGCCCACACTACTGATCTTCCAATATGTTTGTATTTATATGTTGCCTTTCAACGAATATCAAAGCAACTCACAGCAAGATCAATTAAAACCCATTACTTTAAAATGAACTTGTAAATTTAAGTTTAAAAATGATCTACAAACTCCCAGCTGTACTTTGAGTTCAACAGTTTCATCCTAATCAATTCTCCATTTGTTGCAGAGATGAACATGTATATTGCCATATTGAAATTGTGTTTAGTGTAAACTTTCTTTATCTATCTATATATACATATGCACCTATAAATAATCTTCCTGGGTTTCAACAACTTGCCCAAGGCAATGTACAAAGATAAAAACAAAAATTAGAAAAATCATAAAAACAAATAAATGCATTCATACATGCTCTGTAATGACAAAATGAATCCATCAAACTAGCTTCTACCAGCAGTAATTCAGGACCATGGATTCCTCCCTATTCCTGTCTGCAAGAATTAATTCCCAGTGTCCTCCAAAAGTTCAGCAAACAGTAATGTATTTACGTATGTTGTAAATTGCTGCATTGAATGGTGATTATAGGAGAAGATTGGTCCATCGTGAACATGTGTGGATGCTTAAGCTTAAATCTCTTGAGCCTGAAAGACTTAACCATTCGATAAACTGGTTTGCTGTGCTCTGATCATGTGACCATGAGGTGATGACGTATTTATGAAGGAGCGTTTGTGATGCAGTAAGTCAGCCTGGTAATTTTTTTCTCCTGATGCAGATAAGTGGAGTAATGCTTATCGAAACACAATATTGTGTTGTGATTTGTTCTGTATGAGACTGTTATGTATGTTTTATTACTATTGTAGCAGCAAAGCGCAGACAAACCAATAATACCAGGAGTCTGTTCAGAAGGTCCAAATCATTTATTTGTGCACAAGTCTCAAGCAAAGTCAATTTCAAAATGGCTGAGCAAAGTTTTCTAGCAATACAACAACTTTTATAGACTTCTGTTCCATTCTAGGTATAGAAAAACACTTCATTAGTCCCGGTACTCTCCCGTACCTCCCGTACCCCTTCCATTGGTCCCGGTACTGATAAGGTTATCCAATTATGTTCCTTCAGTGGGCTCAGCACCTGCTTACCCCCCTTTCAGTCCCAATTACAATGGCCAGTTCATCAACTTGTTACTTTCATACTCTCAAGGCCATAGAGCCAATTTGTGCATGCAGGGGAGCAGGGCTCTGCAACTCATCTGTCAGCAATCTCAATTAAATCCCTTGCAGATGTACTTTTCTTATCAGTAATTTTTAAACATATTTTTCTGTATTTTTCCATCTTCCAGTTCTGCTTATCTAAGTTAGTTTAGTACTCTTGCTGAGTTCTATCCTACAATAGCAGCATGTTGGGGAATGCGTAATTCCTATGAGCCTCTTCACAGGCTTCATTTACAGGTCAAGCTAGTTAGGCCTGCCTGCTTATGTCAGACACTGTGGATCACAGGCCTGCACCTGCCACACTATGGCTGTATGCCCGACAAGTTCAGTCATGATATGAGAGCAATTCAGTACAAGCTTTTTGGGGCTGTTATGCTGGAAGGTCAATTTTGACCAGTTTAAGCTCTGCCATTTTGAGAAATTGTCTTGGTTTTTTCAGTAGTAAATAATTGTTCCTCTTGTTTAGCTATTATATATAACGTGGAGGTTAGGTTTGCTTGTGCATTGAATGGTTTAAGCAGTTTTGTGGGTTTTAAATAAATAAACTCCCCTAATCATAGTAACATAGAGGCCTATTCCAATCAGGCTGTCCAGCCCCTGTACGTCCGGGCAGAATCGGGCCATGGAGCGCTAGACCTGATTCTGATACTGCAGTCCCTGCAGGATCGGAATCTGATCTAGCGCCTGGATGTGCAGCCTGGGACCCGATTCTGCCTGGCTGTATGTCCTGGCGACTACCTGTCTAGTGTCCTGTCGCCATGGCACCGCAGCTCCATTCAGGAGCTGTGATTGCCGGCTGCCGCAGATTACTTCCTTTCCTCACAGCCAGACCCTCGATCCAGCCTCCCATGGTCAGGGTCCAGCTGTGGGGAACTTCCTCCACTTCTGCCTCACCTGTCCTTGCCGGCTGCTGAAGGAACGCCACATCCACCTCTGAATTGGAGTAAGTCCCCCATCTATTTCCGAGGCACCGGATGTACAAGGCCAACCTCTGAATCTGCCCTGTACGTCTGGGACTGCGGCCTGCCCTTGCTCCGCCTCCAGAACGTCCCCTCCCGCCCCCCTCTAGGCTTTTGCCAGGGCCAGAAGGGGGGGCGAATAAGACATCATCCACGTTATTCGTGGGACAGAATGACCCCCCATAGTAAATTACAGCAAATAAAGGCCAACATGGTCCATCTGGTCTGCTCGTAGGGCAGAATCTGCGGTGCAGTGCAGGATATTTTCCCTATGCATTTGGTTTTCAATAATCATCAAGCATATTGCATTGAATTAAGTCCCCAGCCATCCGTGGAACTAGCAAGGCTGTCCTTCTTTCTGCAACAGTCCAGTCCAGGGTCTCCTACCTACAGCAAGTGAGCCCATTCACAGCACAATTATTACAGCTGTGCCATATGGCATATTGTTTTGTTTTGTTTTTTTCGCTGTTCCTTACTGTAGAGACAGGGAGCCCATCCACAAACAGAACTATTATCATTGTGCCATGTGGTGGCTTTATTTGGCGCTTGTACCTGATGCACAGTGCAGATTTCTTTCTTCATGGTTTCTTAAAAGTGAAACCGTCATTTCACATCTGCTTTGAGCTGAGGTGCTCTTTTAGGGATCTATTATGTTTATCTCGCTCCTTTTTATTTATTTATTTAGTATACATTTGTATACCGCTACTTCCAGCGATCAGCAGCGGTTTGATTACAGATTGGAAATTGTCAAATCATGACAGGAAATTTTTGAGGTATAAACACATTGATTAGACAGGAAAGCACAGCACACAGAGAACTATTTTACAGGGAACATGGGCTATGGAGGGTTAAGTGGCTTGCCCAAGACCACAAGGAGCACCTGTGGGACTAGAAACCCCAGTCCTTCCGGCCCAAGATTGCTGTCCTCTAGTGGGATTTGAACCCCCGACCTTCCGGCCCGAAGTACCTTGCCCCAACCACTAGGCCACTCCTCCACTCCTCCACTTTTTGCATTCTAATACTGTTTTCCTTGTCGTCTCTCCGGGCCAGTCCAGGAAACAGTAGGGTAGTCAACCTCCTTCAGCAACCGAGGACTGAAAACATCAAAACTTTGCTGACAGCTCACCTTGCTCCCCCTGGTGTCAGAGAGCCAGTCTTAGCAGCTGAAGGACGTCTTGCTGACAGGCTCTGAGAGAGGGAAACGATTTTTACCTGATGTGTCTCCTTGCTTGTCCTAGCTGGGTTAGTTATGGGAGTTTCCGAGGCATCATTTGATTTTTTTTTTTTTGATTCTGGAGTTTGAAAAAAAAAACCACAAACTCAGTATTTGAGGGGGATAAAGAGACCGTTTTCACTCCTTCCTTCCTTGTCGGTTGAAGGGGGACAGTTGACTCTACAGCGGTGGAGGCAGAGCCTGTCTCGTTTCACCGCTCCCCTTCCCGATAGCAGAACACGTGTCTGGGAGCCCCAGAGTCCTGTCTTCTGCTTTAAGACTCCCGTTCTTCTGGGCCGCGAGCAGCGGTTCTGGGACGCTGGAGGAGAGAAGTGTGCTATCTCAGGTGCGTGTGTTTGTTTTCCTTTGCGGGCGTTTCTTGCAGGGGCTGTGCGGGACCGCGGGGCTTCCGTTGTTAGTGACAGTGCTTGGTTCCGTGTTTTTCGCGGTGGTTTTGGGCTGCGTGTGTTTTTCCCCGGTCAGGGCCCTGGGCCGGTGTGATGGAGGAGTCTGCGGGAGCTTCGGGTGCGGAGAAGCCTCAAGTGGTTCTCCAGAAGGCGGGAACGGCGGCCATTTTAAAGCAGGCTGCCATTTCTCCTGCGCTGCCGCACAAGTCTGCCAAAAGGAAAATTAAGTCGAAGCACACTGATTCAGGGTTAAGAGAGGATCCCGTGCGGGTGAAAGCCGTTCTGGAGGATTTTACAAGCCTTTTCTCTCCGGACTTTATCCTCTCCATGCATAAGGCGTATTGCCTGAAGCTGGAGCAGGGGCAGGGCAGGGAGGTAGCTTTGTCTCTGCCAGTGCCGCCTACTCCTTCGGCCTCTCTGGGGGATCCCGGGGAGGGTTCTTCCAAGGCAGGGCTTGTGGCAGACAGTGGTCTAGGGGAGCAGAAGCTCAATCTTTTTGGTCCAGAGGAGGGAGAGCTTCTCTCAGAGTCTGGGTTTGATTTGTGGCCAGAGGATCTCGAGGAAGGAGAGTTTTCTTCTGGGGAGGATCCTAATCTTTTCAGAGTGTTTAGGAAAGAGGAGCTAGGAGTGCTGATTGTCCAGTCTTTAGCTGCTTTGAATATTGCCCTGCCGGCCGCTCAGGCTGAGCCTTTGGAGGATCCCTTATTACAGGGGTTTCGGGCTGAACAAAGGTGTTTCCCTGTCCATAGGGTCATTAAGCAGATGACTGAGTCGGAGTGGGAATTCCCTGAAGCTTCTTTGAGAGGGGCAAGAGCGCTCGGCTGCTTGTATCCGCTTCCTCAGGATGAAAAAGAGTTATTGCGTATGACAAAAGTGGATGCCTTGGAATCAGCGGTTACTAAGAAAACCACTATCCCAGTAGAGGGTGCAACGGCTCTTAAGGACCTGCAGGATAGGAAGTTGGAGTCCATTCTGAAGCAGGCTTTTGATACTACTGCCCTGGCTTTAAGATCTTCTATCTGTGGAGCTTATGTTTCCAGAGCTTCCATTAGGTGGCTACAGGCGGAGGCTAGTCCGGTCTTGGAAGGGTCTTCAGCACCGGAAGGTGCAAAGCTGGAGTCGGCGGCGGCTTATCTCGCCGATGCGTTCTATGATTTGGTTCGGATGTCCGCTAAGGCCATGGCGTCAGTAGTGGCTGCTCGTCGTTTCCTCTGGCTGCGAAACTGGGCTGCGGATGCGTCTTCTAAGTCTCGTCTGAGTAGACTGCCTTATAAGGGGAAGCTCCTCTTTGGGGAGGCCTTGGACAAGATTGTAAAGGATTTGGGGGACTCCAAAGGGGGCCGCCTTCCAGAGGACAGTCCGAAAGGGACAAAGCAGGGTTTGTCACAGTGTGGTCAGAGCAGAGAGGTTCGGAGGTTCAAGGGTCCTCGGTTTTCCCCTTATCAGAGGGGGCGGTTTCTTCCTAGGGGCCAGTCCTTTCGGGGTGCTCGAGGATTCGGTCGGGGCTTCGCCGGACAGCAGTCCAGCGTCCCTAAGAAGCCGCAATGAAACGCAACAGGTCCAGGTGGAGACGCAAATAGGAGGTCGGCTGCGTTTCTTTCTCTCCGCCTGGACCGCCATTACCACAGACCGCTGGGTGCTGGACATCATTCGGGACGGTTATTCCTTGGAGTTCGAGCAGTCTCTGCTGGCAGCGTTCGTGCGGTCGTCGTGCGGAGTGGCTGCCAAGGCTTTGGCGGTGCAGCAGACGCTTCAACGGTTGCTGCAAATTCAAGCGGTCGTCCCGGTTCCTCCAGACCAGTGCGGTTTCGGTCGATACTCCATTTATTTCGTGGTGTCCAAAAAGGAGGGATCTTTTTGGCCTATTCTCGATCTCAAGCATGTGAACCGCTGTTTAAGGGTGCCGCATTTCCGCATGGAAACGCTTCAGTCGGTCATTCGGTCGGTGAGACCGGGGGAGGTGCTCTCGTCTATCGATCTGACAGACGCTTATTTGCATATCCCTATCAAACCCCACCATCAAAAGTTCTTGTGTTTTGCGGTGCCCATGGGCCATTTTCAGTTTCAGGCCTTGCCCTTCGGGTTAGCCACGGCGCCGCGCACGTTCACAAAGGTGATGGTGGCTGTGGCGGCGGCGTTACGGAAAGAAGGTATTCTCGTGCATCCTTATCTGGACGACTGGCTTATCAGGGCGCGCTCTGTTCCGGAGTCGCAGACGGCCACCGCAAGGGTGGTGGCCTTCCTCGAGAGTTTAGGATGGGTGGTCAATCGTGCGAAGAGTCAGTTGACACCGGTGCAGTCCCTAGTATATTTAGGGGCGTTGTTCGACACCGCCCAGGGGTCAGTTTTTCTGCCAGAGATCCGAATTCGAAAGCTCTTGCGTCAGGTGTCCGCCTTCCTTCGTCTCCAGGCTCCGTCGGCATGGAGATACTTGCAGCTCCTGGGCTCTATGGCGGCGGCTCTGGAGTTGGTGCCTTGGGCAAGGGCCCATATGCGACCGCTTCAGCACTCGTTACTCTCCCGATGGTCTCCGCAACGCCATCCCCTCAGCCGGCGGCTGGCTTGTCCGGTAGAAGTGGCCAGCAGTCTGGAGTGGTGGAGCGATCCCGCGCATCTGAATGCGGGGATGCCGCTAGCCATGCCGGATTGGGTGTTGGTCACCACGGATGCCAGTCTCTCCGGCTGGGGGGCGCATTGTATGTCTCAGGTGGCACAAGGCCGCTGGATGGCGGAGATGTCTCAGTGGTCCATCAATCAGCTGGAGATGCGTGCGGTGGCGCTCGCATTGCAGAGCTTCCAGACGTTGGTCTGCGGCAAGGCGGTTCGTGTGTTCTCAGACAATGCGGTCACCGTGTCTTATATCAAGCGGCAGGGGGGCACGGGCAGTGCTGTCTTGCTGAGGGAGAGTCTGGCGCTCCTGTCGTGGGCAGAGGAGCATCTTCTCGCTCTATCAGCGGCACATGTAGCAGGAAAAGACAATGTGCAGGCTGATTTTCTCAGTCGTCAGCTACTGGATCCGGGGGAGTGGCGGCTAAACGACGCCGTCTTTCACGAAATAACGACGCGCTGGGGTCAGCCGGTTATGGATCTGATGGCCACCTTTGACACTGCCAAAGTGGTTCGGTTTTTCAGCAGAACCAGGGACCGCATGTCCGAGGGTCTGGACGGCTTGGTTCAGCCCTGGCCGACGGCAGAGCTTCTTTATGTGTTTCCGCTGTGGCCGATGGTGGGGCGTGTAGTGCACAGAATCGCTTGTCATCCAGGGACGGTGATTCTTATTGCCCCAGATTGGCCGAGACGAGCGTGGTATGCGGATCTCGTGCGCTTGCTGGTCGATCATCCTTTCCGGTTGCCATGTCGAATGAACTTGTTGTACCAGGGTCCGATTCTCATGCCGCAGGTGGATCGCTTCTTGCTTACGGCTTGGCTCTTGAAAGGCAGCGGTTGAATAGGAAAGGTTTTTCCGCTGCAGTGGTCAATACTATGTTACAGGCTCGTCGGTGGCCTATATTCGGGTTTGGAAAACCTTTGAGCGTTGGTGAGTCAGGCATGGAGTGCAAGTGGCGGCGGCGGGAGTGCCGGACGTTTTGGCCTTCCTCCAGGATGGGCTGGATAAGGGCTTAGCGTGCAGTACCCTGCGGGTGCATCTGGCAGCTATCGCGTGCTTCCGTGGTAAGGTGCAGGGTCGCAGTTTGACGTTGCAGCAGGATGTGCAGCGTTTTTTCTGGGCTGTTAAGAACGTGCGGCCGCCTCGTCGTCCGGTGGTGCCGTCCTGGGATTTGAATTTGGTTTTGCGTGCCCTGACGTGCCCGCCGTTTGAGCCAGGAAGGACGGAGTCGCTTCGCGAGCTCTCGTGGAAGACTGCCTTCTTGGTAGCATTGTGCTCGGCTCGGCGGATTTCAGATTTGCAGGCACTCTCCTGTAGGGAGCCGTATCTTCAGTTCTTGGCAGAGAAGGTGCTGCTATGTCCTGTGCCATCTTTTCTTCCCAAGGTGGTGTCCAGTTTTCATGTGAATCAGTCTATTTCGTTGCCTACATTTCGCTCGGCCAGAGGGGCTGAGAGTGGGGTGTCCCTGCATAGGTTAGATTTGGGGAGAGTGCTTCACCGCTATCTTCGGCGGACGCAGGCTTTTCGGAAATCAGACAGGTTGTTTGTGCTGTTTGCCGGCGCGCGTAAAGGGGAAGCGGCCTCTAAGGCCTCGATTTCGCGCTGGGTGAAACAGGCGATTGCAGCTTCGTATCAGGCTGGCAGGAAGGAAGCGCCGTAAGGGCTGAGGGCTCATTCGACTCGGGGGCAAGCGACGTCCTGGGCCGAGTGGGCTTTCGTGCCTCCGGTGGATATTTGCCGAGCGGCGACCTGGTCAACCTTGCATTCCTTTGCGAAACATTATCGCTTGGATGTTCAAGCGGCGGGGGACGCAAAGGTTGGCGCAGCTGCGGTTTTGGCGGGGCTCTTGGGTCCCTCCCGTGTGTAGTTACTGCTTTGGTACTACCCTAATGTTTCCTGGACTGGCCCGGAGAGACGACAAGGAAGATGAAATTAGGCCTTACCTGCTAATTGTCTTTCCTTGAGTATTCTCCGGGCCAGTCCAGGACCCTCCCAGAAGTTAAGGGGCGTAGTTTCTTCTTCTGTCCAGGGGCAGCTGCGAGGTTGCGCGTTCAGTAATGTTTGGCTCGAACTGTCTTCGACTTACAGGATTGGTGGGTCCTCGGGTTAGCCTGGGGATCTGTTTGCAGAGGATCTGGCTATGGGGCTCCCGTGGTGTTCGCTGGCACGTGTTCGGATGGGGGGACATAGCTTTTTAGTGGGAGATTATAGTTCATAATGATAGTGTTCATTTTTTTTTGTTTGGCTTGGTTTTTTGCTTCACTGCTTGGATATTCTTAGACTGGCTCTCTGACACCAGGGGGAGCAAGGTGAGCTGTCAGCAAAGTTTTGATGATTTCAGTCCTCAGTTGCTGAAGGAGGTTGACTACCCTACTGTTTCCTGGACTGGCTGGAGAATACTCAAGGAAAGACAATTAGCAGGTAAGGGCTAATTTCATCTTCTGCTTCCACCATCTCTTTCAGAGAGGGCATTCCAAGCATCCACCACTCTTTCTAGGAAAATATATTTCCTTATCGTTCCTCCAGTCCAGTCCCCCACTTGTGGGTATTTGCCTCCCACTAGCAGCTTGGAGACTGAGCATGTCACAGCCTGTGACCTCACCATAGATAGCTGGCTGGCACTTCCCACCAGCTCCAGTATCTTAGTCTTCAAGAGGTGATCCCAATAGTTGGGACTCACTGGAGGAATAACTAAAATATAGAAGAAAAAAAAAAACAAAAAAAAGGAAGGCAGTAGTGTCCTTGTTAGCTTAGTGTGGCTTAGAACTGATCCTTGCTCAGTAAAGATATATTTATTTATTTATTTTATTTATTTACATTCTCTTATATACCGCGCTATTCTGCATCAGTGCGGTTTACATTGAACAAACAAATTACATTGAACAGGGCATTATAACTTGGAGATAACTATTTTACAGGGAACATGGGCTATGGAGGGTTAAGTGGCTTGCCCAAGACCACAAGGAGCACCTGTGGGACTAGAAACCCCAGTCCTTCCGGCCCAAGGTTGCTGTCCTCTAGTGGGATTTGAACCCCCGACCTTCCGGCCTGAAGTACCTTGCCCCAACCACCAGGCCACTCCTCCACTCCATATATAAAAAAAAGCAACCTCGGGTAAGCTGGGGCAAGCAGGAAATCAGAAGGGGAAGGGATTTCTCCCTGTTGATAGAGCCTGCTGGCAACACGAGGGTAGACAGAGGCTGGAATTGGCAAGATTTATCCTTGGGGAAATGTGTGCGGTTTTGCTCTGAGGTCCAATTTGCTGGCATTCACAGCACAGCTGATCGGCTGTCTGGGAAAGTCTCTACGCAGGATGACTGTTGCGAGTAGCCAGACAAAAGCTATTTTCTGTTGTGGTTTTTTTTTTCACTAGGCAAGGGGGATGAGAGGAAGCAGGGGGTGAGTTTCACTCCCTCAGTTTGAGCGGGAGCCGCCGCCATTTTCTTCTACAGGGCAGTCACTTTGGGGAGAGCTCTGGGGTCAGTTCGGACGCTGGGGACCTCCTCATCCGTGTGTGTTTTTATTTTAATGGTGCCCCTCTGGCTTAGTTTACTTAGTGAATTTCCTGGAAGGTTTAATAAGATAAAAGAGAATTTCTTTTTGAAGTACAGAAGATACTAAAAGCAGAGGCACCCCTTTTGGGGAACAGAGCATAGGAAAGCCTGTTTGCCCTACCATTGGAGTTGGGAGGCTATTGCGTCTCGGTCAATCGCAGGATGCCCTCAAAATCAGTTTGCCTCAGTTGTGGCTCCTGGAGGGGGCCAGTCTCAGTGTCCAGGGTGTGCTGCGACTGCGAGACAGAGTCCATGGGCCTGGAGCAGGGTCACAGGGATGACGGGGGAGCAGATGCCTGAGGAACCTGGGGAAGGTACTTCCCTGGGGGACCCTTCCTCCATAGCCATTGCAAAAGAGGCCTCCCAGGACTTGAGGTAGGACAACCCCCGGCTCCCTCAGCCTCTACCTCAACAGACCCCTTGGAGGGGAAGCTCCCAGTGGCGTTTTCACGGGAATTTGTCCTCCTCATGCATGAGGCCTTTTGCATGCAGCAGGATGATCAGCTGGGTGGTCAGCTAGCAGGCATAAGTTCCCATAGCAGCGAAAGAAAGCATAGGAGCCCTCATTGTGAAAGGTGTGGAGGGGGAGCCAGAGTCTTGCAGGAGGCGAGCTGAGTGTGACCTCTGAGAGGATAGCTCCCCAGGGTGGGTAGACCCTGGAGGTCCCAGAAGGGGAGGACACACATGATTCTGAGCACTTGGAGCTCAAGGAAGGGGAGATACCGCAAGGGGAGGAATCCTGAATAATCAGGGTCTTTTGGAGGGAGGAGCTGTCTGCTTTCATAGTGCATTCCTCCAGAGCTCTGTCAGACGGCTGCCTAGGGTGAGAACTTACACAATCTTGACGATGCATATATTCATATGATTCTTGCAAGGTATTGTGGGTATTGTAGTTCATTCACTCCCAAACACAGCTGATGACAATAATTTGAGTTGTGAAACCAAGTGGTAAGATCAATAAAATACTTCTTTTATTGATGGGGTTTAATTCACCCAGCACATGTATGCTTGATAGCACTATAAATGAAGTTACTTGCTTGCAGTGTTTAAAATGGATAACAAAAAGTCACAAAGTAAACCAGAAAACAACCTTCAGCTTGTCAGGCAATTAGCTAATGTTTTCTTAGCAAATAATTACCAAATACAAAGGCACAAAGTAAAGAATAAACTTTGCTGGTTAGGTTAACTTCTGCTTATTTTTCCACGCCGATCTCAGCAGTGATTCTCCCTTGCTCACACACACAATCAGGTGCAGCCCTAATTACTATCAATGGACCAGCTGAAAGCCTTTAGCTGGCTGGCTGCTACTGTGTGAGCCCAAATCCTGCTTTAAGAGCTGTTTGCAGTGGAAATAAAGAGCAAAGTTAGGTTTCTTTGTGATGGCTGATGTGTTTGCTCATAGCAAACTAGCAATAGCATTTAGATAAAGAACAGTCCATGTAAATAGTTTCATCTGCTGTATTTCCCCCTGCATCAACAATCATAGGGTCAATATCATACATTGGCACAGATGAGTCTTTCATTAAGGCACTATCATGAGAATGCTTATTCCCTTGCTGCCATTCTCTATTATAGATAGGGTCTGGATCAGTGTTCATACCTGAGCCTCTCCTGCCATCATAATTCCTCTCTGTAAAGCCTGGCCAATATGTAATCCAATTCTGATGTCCAGCCTTCCAATCTTGATCCCTGGACACTGGATCTCCTCTCACATACCTTCTGGCCTTGGTCTGAAAGTCCCTTCCACATGCAGTCTTCTCTCTTCCAGGTAGCCACTGGTGATTCCTATCTCTGCCACTCCATTCCTCTGGCTGAATCCAGTCCAATGGACTCTGCTGGCATTTGGAATACCTCCCAGTATGGGTACTGCCTTGGAATCTCCCAGACCTTCCAATGGGCTTTCTTCTCTTCCTTCCAGAGAGTTTCCTTCTCTCTCTATCTGCTTGGCTTTTGCTGAAGCTGTTCTTCCAACTCTCCTTGAAGCCAGGCTGGAGCTTGTAGTAACTGTTATCTGAAGAATAAGCTCTATTCTTATTCTGTCCTAATGTGTGCTGCTCCCTAACACAGCGCAGCTGTGTTGAATCAGGCCCTGCCCTTTGAGATGAGTGCTTAGGGATTGCCTCATAGCTCTCTTGATTGCACACACATTCTCTCACTTCAGCCTCCCTCATGGCTGCTGGAAACCTGGTGCATTCTGGGACTGGTAGTCTTTTATGTGAAAACTCTGTTTTCTTGCTTCTACCAGAACTGACAGGTTGCTTGTTCAGAGTCACATCATCTTTTCTATAGCTCCTACCTGAGCTATGATAAGCTTCCTTATCACATACCCCCCTGCTTAAGTTATTACGGACTGGTTTTACTGGTGAAACTTCTTCTCTACAGTCCGTAATACGGGAAAGTGCATCCGCATTCTTGTGTAACTTCCCGGCACGATGTTCAACCTGAAAATCAAACGCCTGTAAGGCCATGTACCAGCGTGTCAACCTGGCATTGTGGTTCTTCATTTGCTGCAACCACTTAAGTGGGGCATGGTCCGTGACCAACTGGAACTTTCTCCCTGTAAGGTAAAACCTTAACGCCTCCACTGACCACTTGATAGCCAAACACTCTTTTTCTATCGTGGAATACTTTTGTTCAGCCAGTGACAACTTCCTGCTCAGGTACATCACAGGATGCTCCTCCCCATCATGGCACTGGGATAGGACTGCTCCTAGCCCTACATCCGATGCATCGGTTTGAACCAGAAAGGGTTTCTTGAAGTCTACTCCTTTCAGTACCGGTCCTGTACACAATTTTTCTTTTAATACTGAAAACGCTTTTTCAGCTTCTGGTGTCCACTTTATCTGGTTTGGACAATTCTTTCGCAGCATATCCGTGAAAATGGCACTTTTCTCTGCGAATTGCGGTATAAACCGGCGGTAGTATCCAATAAGTCCTAAGAAACTTCTTAGTTGTTTCTTGGTTGTTGGAGGAGGAAAATTCCTGATGCTATCTATTTTGCTTAATAGAGGTTTAATTTTTCCTCTTCCCACTAGGTGGCCTAGGTATTTTACCTCCCTATTTGCAAAGGCACACTTCTTCGGGTTTAAAGTGATTCCCGCTTGCTTCATAGAGCACAAGACTGCCCTGATCCTCTTCAAATGCTCCGCCCAGGTGTTACTATGGATTATGACATCATCCATGTATGCAAAAGCATAACTTTGGTGGGGTCGAAGTACCTGATCCACTAACCTTTGGCAGGTAGCCGCTGCTCCATGCAGTCCGAAAGGCATCCTCTTGAACTGGAAAAGGCCAACGGGGGTGCTGAACGCAGTTTTCGGCTTCGACTCCCTGGTGAGCGGGATTTGCCAATATCCTTTTGTCATATCAAGGGTGGTTAAGTATTGAGCCTGTCCCAGCTGGTCTAGCAGCACCTCAATTCTTGGCATTGGATATGCATCAAAAACTGATATGGCGTTTACCTGCCGGAAGTCAATACAAAATCTTAAGGATCCATCAGGCTTCGGCACCAGGACTATGGGGCTATTCCAGGGACTCTTTGACTCCTCTATTACCCCCATGTCCAACATCTCCTGGACTTGTGCCACTACCTCCTGTCTTTTGGCTTCAGGCAAGCGGTATGGCCTTTGACGAACCAATTTCCCAGGTGGAGTTATTATTTCATGGGCCACCAAATGGGTCTCCCCAGGTATGGGTGTCAACACATCTGGGAATTCCTTAAGCAACTTCCTAATTTCTTCCTGTTGTACCATTGTCAGGTCCTCACCTATTTGGGGCTCTGATTTTTCTTTACAATCAGATACCTGGGGTCCCAAATCTTCCTCTTCACTCACCTCCCTCTCTCGGGCACAGGTGGCAGCTAAGCTTTTAACCCCTTTGACATCAGTAGAACCAAAGCCTTTGGCTCCACGTTCAGAATTCTCTAGGGATGTGACCTCCTCCACAGGTGGAAAACCCAGCCTCTCACAAATCAATTGGGCAATTTTGTCTCCTGTCTTCACATGATACTCATTCTGTCCAAAGTTAAACAACAGAACTTTAATATTGCCCCTGTAATCGGGATCAATTACTCCCGCACCCACATCGATGAAATATTTAAGGGCTAATCCGGACCTTGGGGCTACTCTCCCATAACATCCAATTGGTATTTCCACTTGGAGACCGGTGTCAACCAGGGCTCTCCCTTGGCTTGTTACAATCACATTTCTATGCTGCACAGGTCAAACCCAGCAGACTGAGGGGTTGCCCGCCTAGGAGCTTGGGCCTTCTCAGAGACCTTATGGTACTTTAGGACGAATATCTGCTTTGGGGTAGCTTGGTCTTCTGGACGCTTAACCATCTTTTTAGCTGGGGTCTGAGGACTTCCAAATAAAGGCCCGGGAGCTACTACCATTAAACCTTCTCCCTCCTTTTTTCCTAGTCCTTCCACTAGACCCTGCTTAAATCTTGGCCAGTCTCTTCCTAGAACCAAATCAAAGGGTAGCCTAGGCACCACTGCTAATAGGACTTTCTCTTGTTTCCCTAGGCACTTAACCTTTAGCCTATAGGTGGGATATGATGATGCAGCACCATGAATGCATCTGATGTGAACTTGGCTTTCAGGGGTTCTAGGCACAAATCTTTCTTGGGCCTCTATCCTCTTCCAAAGCCTTTTTGACATCATACTCTGGTCTGCCCCAGAGTCTAATAATGCATTTGTGGTAATTCCTTGCACATCAACCATCAAAAGAAATCCTTCCTTGGGCTGTTTTAAATCCAGACCCATTAAACTAGTGTGTGTCTGGCATCTCTTCTCTAAGTGTCCCACTTTTCCACACTTAAAACATTTTTTTCTATTCAACTGTGTCATCTGGTTTGATACAGTACATTCATTTTCTGAAACATTCTTAATTATTCTCTTTTCTAATACAGCACATCTAGCCTCAGCATCCATCTTTAGAGGGCCACCCATTCTATGGCAAGCCTGCGTGGCTTCCAAGAATCTCTCTGCTAGCATGGTTGCCTCTCCAAGATTTTGGCAATTCTGCTGTATAAGAAAAACATTCAAATCTTTAGGTACCCCAAGCATAAATTGTTCCAGCATTATAATATCTAATAACATTTCTACTGTCTTTTGCTCAGGCTCTAACCATTTTACAGCTAGACTTCTAATTCTCTGACTCAGAGCCCTGGGTGTCTCACCCACTTTCAATGTAACAGCTCTAAACATTCGCCTATACTCTGACATAGACAACCCTAGGCGATCTCTAATAGCTGCCTTTACATCCTTATAAATCAAAGCCTGGGCTGCTGGCATTGCTCTGTAAGCTGCTAGTGCCTCACCAGTTAATGAGGCTGCCAGCCTTACTGCCCACTGGGTCTCTGGCCATGCTAAAGCCTGTGCCACTCTTTCAAAAGACTCTAGAAAATCATCAACATTATCTTCTGGAGTTAATTTCCCAAAATTAAATGCCCCAATCCCTTGATTGAGTCCCACATTGTCCATATGTGGTGTACCAGTACTAACTGCTGGTCTTGCATCTGTTCCCCTTTGGCTCTGCAGCTGAACTAGAGCTTGCACCAGATCAAGCACTGGTTTCTGCTGTTCCATTAAGGCCTTCACAGCAGTGTCCTGGGCCTGCTGTGATAGCTCCTGCTGCTTGCTGAATTGGGCTGCCATCCACTGAGCCATCTCCCTCGGATCCATCTTGACCCCTGCAAGAAAAGAGAAAAAAAAAAACCAAAGAGCAGCACCTTCCAACCAGGTGTGTTTTTTTTGTTTTTTTTTTTCCAACTTTTTTTTTTTTTTTCAATTACCCCCTGTGCTTACACACATCCACCACTAGACATGCCCAGGTACATATTACCTTGTCTCAGTGATGAATCCAGCTTTGCACAGGGTCTTTTCCTCTGGGACAGCTTCCTGGAACAACCACTTTTCCTCCAAAGTGCAGACGAGGGAAAAAAATCTTCTTATAGCCTTAAACTTGACTTTTATTTGTAATCCACAACAAGTAAATCCTCTTGGTGCAAGAGCAATCCTAAAAACTACGCCATTTGTCAGACGGCTGCCTAGGGTGAGAACTTACACAATCTTGACGATGCATATATTCATATGATTCTTGCAAGGTATTGTGGGTATTGTAGTTCATTCACTCCCAAACACAGCTGATGACAATAATTTGAGTTGTGAAACCAAGTGGTAAGATCAATAAAATACTTCTTTTATTGATGGGGTTTAATTCACCCAGCACATGTATGCTTGATAGCACTATAAATGAGGTTACTTGCTTGCAGTGTTTAAAATGGATAACAAAAAGTCACAAAGTAAACCAGAAAACAACCTTCAGCTTGTCAGGCAATTAGCTAATGTTTTCTTAGCAAATAATTACCAAATACAAAGGCACAAAGTAAAGAATAAACTTTGCTGGTTAGGTTAACTTCTGCTTATTTTTCCACGCCGATCTCAGCAGTGATTCTCCCTTGCTCACACACACAATCAGGTGCAGCCCTAATTACTATCAATGGACCAGCTGAAAGCCTTTAGCTGGCTGGCTGCTACTGTGTGAGCCCAAATCCTGCTTTAAGAGCTGTTTGCAGTGGAAATAAAGAGCAAAGTTAGGTTTCTTTGTGATGGCTGATGTGTTTGCTCATAGCAAACTAGCAATAGCATTTAGATAAAGAACAGTCCATGTAAATAGTTTCATCTGCTGTATTTCCCCCTGCATCAACAATCATAGGGTCAATATCATACATTGGCACAGATGAGTCTTTCATTAAGGCACTATCATGAGAATGCTTATTCCCTTGCTGCCATTCTCTATTATAGATAGGGTCTGGATCAGTGTTCATACCTGAGCCTCTCCTGCCATCATAATTCCTCTCTGTAAAGCCTGGCCAATATGTAATCCAATTCTGATGTCCAGCCTTCCAATCTTGATCCCTGGACACTGGATCTCCTCTCACATACCTTCTGGCCTTGGTCTGAAAGTCCCTTCCACATGCAGTCTTCTCTCTTCCAGGTAGCCACTGGTGATTCCTATCTCTGCCACTCCATTCCTCTGGCTGAATCCAGTCCAATGGACTCTGCTGGCATTTGGAATACCTCCCAGTATGGGTACTGCCTTGGAATCTCCCAGACCTTCCAATGGGCTTTCTTCTCTTCCTTCCAGAGAGTTTCCTTCTCTCTCTATCTGCTTGGCTTTTGCTGAAGCTGTTCTTCCAACTCTCCTTGAAGCCAGGCTGGAGCTTGTAGTAACTGTTATCTGAAGAATAAGCTCTATTCTTATTCTGTCCTAATGTGTGCTGCTCCCTAACACAGCGCAGCTGTGTTGAATCAGGCCCTGCCCTTTGAGATGAGTGCTTAGGGATTACCTCATAGCTCTCTTGATTGCACACACATTCTCTCACTTCAGCCTCCCTCATGGCTGCTGGAAACCTGGTGCATTCTGGGACTGGTAGTCTTTTATGTGAAAACTGTTTTCTTGCTTCTACCAGAACTGACAGGTTGCTTGTTCAGAGTCACATCATCTTTTCTATAGCTCCTACCTGAGCTATGATAAGCTTCCTTATCACAGCTCTCAACATGGATCTGCGGGTACCTGAGGAGGAGGAGGACTCACAGGAGGACTCATTGCACCAGGCAGTGTGAAAAACTCAGACAGTGTTGCCTTTTCATCGCGTGATCAGGCAGATGATTCAGGATGAATGGGATGTGCCGGAGGCAAGTCTGAGAAGGACGTGGGTTTTGATCAAGCCAGGGACTTGTTCCATTCTCCCAGGGTGGATGCAGCGGTGATGAAGAAGTCAAATATTCCAGTTGAGGGTGCCTCGATACTAAAGGACATGCAGGGCAAGAAGTTGAAGTCCCTCCTTAAGCAGACGTTTGATATTAATTCTTTGTCTCTTCAGGTGTCAGTTTGCGGGGGCCTTCATGGCGTGTGCATGCTTGCGCTCGACTCAGTCTTTGCTGAACACTGCAGGAGACTCTCAGCCTTTGCTGCCAGTTGGGAACAGCATACTTGGCAGATGCTTTTTATGATTTTACAAGGGGTTTGTCCAAGGGTATGGCCTCAGTAGTGGCAGTGTGCCGCTATCTGTGTTTGCAAAACTGGTCAGTGGATGTCTCCTCGAAGACACGGCTGAGTAAGTTCCCATTTAGGGGCAAGCTGCTCTTTGGCGAAGATTTAGAGAAGTTGGTGAAGGACCTAGGGGAGTCCAAAGGTGGGAGACCCCCTGAGGATAGCCCAAAGCTGCTGCCCTCCGCATGACTGGGTAAGGGCCAGCCAGGGGACTTCAGGCATTTCTGGGTGGTGCGCTTTGCCCCGTTCCAGAGGAGAAGATTTCCCTCTCGAGGACAGTAGAGATTTCTACTTCTCTGCTACCTCTTCTGCCAAGAAGCCACAATGATGCCAGAGCAGTTCAAGGGGTAGTGGTTCCTGTAGGGGGTCAGCTATAGAAATTCTATGCCGCTTGGGCCAAGATAATGACCGATCAGTGGGTTCTTGAGATCATCCGGGAAGGCTATGCCCTGGAATTTGCCTGTCTGCTGTGGGAAGCCTTCGTAACATCCCCCTGCAGGGTACCACGGAAGCTTGAGGCAGTGAGAGATATTCTGCAGCACTTGATTGTGTTAAAGGCGGTGATGGAAGTGCCAGAAGACCAAGAGTGTGGTCAATACTCCATTTACTTCATGGTCCCCAAAAAAAGAAGGTTCTTTCCGGCCCATATTGGATCTCAAACATGTGAATCAATGTCTGAGTGCCCTACTTTCATATGGAGACACTGCATTCCATCATAGTGGTGGTTCGGGAGAGAGAGTTCCTGACCTTACTCGATCTCAAGCCGGCAGACCTGCACATTTAATTTTGGCTGGAACATCAGCAATTCCTGCGTTTTGCAGTTTCCAAGGGTCATTTCAAGTTTCAGGCCTTACTGTTCAGTCTGGCCACATCGTCGCACATGTTCAGAGGTCATGGTGCCGTGGTATGCAAACCTCATCAGGTTGATTGCCGATTGACCTTGTGGCTCCCAGTTCGTCAGGATCTGCTGGTGCAGGGACTGGTCAGAATGTCCCAGGTGGGTGGTTCTCACTTATGGCCTAGCTCTTGAGAGGGCTTGATTGATGCAGCAGGGTACTCGCCCGCAGTCATTGCAGTGATGCTGAAGGCCTGCAAACAGTCCACTTCCCTGGCATATGTCAGAGTGTGGAGATTCTTTGAGGACTGGTGAGTGGACTGGGGAGTTCAGCTGCTCTCAGCATCTGTTCCTGAGATTCCGGCCTCTTGCAGGGAGGCTTGGAGAAGGGATTAGCCTGTAGCTGGTTGCACGTGCAAGTAGTGGTCATTATCTGTTATTGCGGTAAGGTTCCAGGGGTGTCCTTTGCTTCGCATCCTGACATTGCATGTTTTTGCACGTGGTGAAGCACCTATGTCCTCCAATCAGGGCCATCATGCCCCCTTGTGATCTAAATGTGGTGTTATCTGTGTTGACAAAGGTTCTCTTCGAGCCCTTGGGGGGGCTAGTAGGGTGAAGGACCTGACCTTGAAGACAGTCTTTTTGGTGGCTATGTGCTCGGTCAGGAGGATTTCTAAACTCCAGATGTCGTCGTGTTGGGAGCAGTTCCTCCTTCTTTCCAAGGAGAAGGTGGTGCTGAGGCCGGTGCCTTCCTTTGTGCTTAAAGTGCTGTCGGCATTTCACATCAATCAGTCAGTCACACTTTTGGGGTTCGCGGGTGAGGAGGACCTGTTGCTTCGGTTGCTGGAAGTCAGGCGTGTATTGTGCCACTACCTTAAACATACAAAAGCCTTTCGCAAGTCAGACAGGCAGTTTGTTTTGTTTGGAGGCCCAAGAGCAGGAGAAGCAGCCTCAAAGGCATTCATAGCATGCTGGGTGAAGGAGACCATCGCCCAGGGTACCCCCTGCAATATAAGACAGTGTACCAGGGACTCTGGGCACATTCCACCTGCACACAATTGGCATCGTGGGAGGAATCCGGCCTGGTGCCGCCAGCATGGTTGTCTTTGTATACCTTTTGTGAAGCACTTTTCTGGGTCGCCAGGAGTCAGGACTGACTCGAAGGCACACATTGCATTGTGAAGCACTATCGTGTACAAGCAATGGGGCATGCACAATTTGGAGCGGTGATGCTTCAGGCCGGTCTCACGGGTCCCCCTCCCAAAAGTGATACTGCTATGGTACACCCCACAAATGGGGGACTGGCCTGGAGGAATGATAGTACCTGTTAATTGTCTTTCCTAGAGTTACTCCAATCCAGTCCCAGACCCTCCCTGTTTTTCCTGTTGTCTCTAGAATGGGTGGTGTTCCCGGGCCTGAAGAATTACATCAGAGAATATTGGGGTCCGGAGGTGGAGCAGAGCACTTTTGAGGGCAGTTCTTGCAACAAATCCGTCCATTTTTCCTTCCTAAGGGCAGATGCTGGAGAAGAAGGTGAGGCATAACTGTTTTGTAAATGGGTTACTATTGAGTTTTTCTACCTGTTGCGGTGTTCAAGTAGGTAACGGCTGAATTTCATTGTTTTAACAAAAATAAAAGAAGGAAAAATGCTCAATTGTTGCTCCTGTGAATCTGCTTTGTGAATAGGATACTGGAGATGGGTCAATAGTTAGAAGGACGGGTAGGACCTAGTGAAGGTTTCTTTAGGAGAGGTGTAACCACAGCATGCTTGAAGGCTGTAGGGAAAGTTGCAGTGGAGAGAGATTGAAGGACTACAGTGGAGGAGATGGAGCTAAGGATATGGGTGGGAATAGGATCAGAAGAGCAGGTAGTGAGTTTGGATGAGGAAAGAAGGTGAGTGGTTTCCTCCTCAGAGATCACAGAAAAGAAGAAAGGAGGGGGGGGGGGGAAGTTGGGAGTGAGGAGGGGGAGTAGCTGACCTCGTGGGGAATTGGAGTGTGATTTTGTGGATTTTGTCATGGAAGTAGTCGGCCAGGTTTTGGGCAGAAAGGGAGGGAGGGGGTCAGAGGCAGAGGCACCTTGAGGAGGGGGTTGAGAGTTGTAAATTGACGGTGAGGGTCAGAGGCAAGAGAGTCAGATGGACGTAATAGTTTGGCGAGTGCTATGGCTGACTGGAAAGAGACAATAATGAATTTGAAGTGTAGAAAGTTATGGCTGATTGGAGTGGGGATAATGAGAGAGAGACCTAAGGTGATGACTGAGGGAGGCAATGAGAGAGAGAAACCTTGGGGTGATGGCTGATTGGGGGGGGGAGCAATGAGAGAGAGAGACCTGGCGTAATGGCTTATTGTGTGGGGGTGGGGCAATGAGAGAGAGGGGGAGACCCAGGGTGAAGGCTGATTGGGGGGAGCAATGAGAGAGAGAAACCTTGGGGTGATGGCTGATTGGGGGGGGGAGCAATGAGAGAGAGAAACCTTGGGGTGATGGCTGATTGGGGGGGAGCAGTGAGAGAGAGAGACCTGGCGTAATGGCTTATTGTGGGGGGTGGGGCAATGAGAGAGAGGGGGAGACCCGGGGTGAAGGCTGATTGGGGGGGGGGCAATGAGAGAGGCCCAGGGTGATTGATTGGGAGGGGGCAATGAAAGAGAGAAAGACCCAGGGTGATGGATAATTAGGGGGCAATGGAAGAGAGAACTGGGGTGATGGCTGATTTGGGGGGGTGGTCAGTGAGAGAGAGGGAGAGATTCTGGGTGATGGATGATTAGGGGGGGCAATGAGAGAGAGAGGTCCAGTGTGATAGCTGATTGGGAGGCAAAGAGGCACTGAGAGAGAGAGAGAGAGAGATCCGGGTTGATGATTGATTTGGGGGGGGGGGGGCAATGAGAGAGAGAGACTGGGGGATGGCTGACAGGGAACATAAGAACATAAGATATGCCACACTGGGTCAGACCAAGGTCCATCAAGCTCAGTATTCTGTTTCCAACAGTGGCCAATCTAGGTCATATGTACCTAGCAGTTTCCCCAAGGGACACAGGTTCCACAGTGCTTGTATTGGTTCAAGCATTGATATCCTGGGTCCCTTCTTAATAATGGTTTATGGACCTTTCCTCCAGGAACTTGCCCAAACCTTTTTTAAACCCAGCTACACTAACAGCTTTTACTACATCCTCTGGTAACAAATTCCAGAGTTTGATTACACGTTGAGTGAAAAAATATTTTCTTTTATTAGTCTTATATAGTTTACCCTGTAGCTTCATTGCTTGTCCCCTAGTCTTTCTATATTCTGATAAGGTAAACAGTCGATCTACGTTTACCCGTTCCACTCCGTTCATTAATTTATAGACTTCTCTCATATCTCCCCTCAGCCGTCTCTTTTCCAGGTTAAAGAGCCCTAACCTTTTTAGCCTTCCTTCATAGGGGTATCCTTCATAGGGGTATCCCATAGGGGGATAATTAGAGAGAGAGATACTTGCTGAATGGGGGGGTAATGAGAGATAGAGACATTGACTGATGGTTGTGGGGGGAGGCTATGGGCTATTTTTTTCCTTCATGTATAATGATACTATGGTGATGTGAAGCAGAAAAGGAATTTCCCCCAGTTGCTGGCAACGCACTTATTGTGGGAGGGGGAGGAAGAGAAGGGTTGCTGCCACTGTGTAATGGCATGTTAAGTGCCTGATTTTATTAAGCTTTCCTTTCCCAAAGAAAATGTAAAAACAGTAAATCAGATCCTTAAAAAGGAGCTGCGATATACCTTTTATTTATTTATTGAAAAGTTTTATATACTACCTTATTGGTCAATCAAAGCGTTTTACAAGTAACATAATTTAAACAAATTACATCATAACAGGATTAACTATGTACAACCAATGTTAATTAACTGTGTTGTAACAGTGCAGACCCCGAACAACCCGAGAAAATGCAGTTCAGCATAAAGGAACACAGAAAAAGTGACAGGGTAAACAAGGAAATGTCAGATGGTTACCGTGAGCAACCTAGAAACACGTGCAAAAGCCCAATGAGGACACACCCAGCCAGCAAAGAAAGGGAATTCATTTTACCTGACAGGGTTCAGCTGGGTGGGGGTGAAGCAAGGAAACACTGGGATAAAATAGGCTCCCAGACAATCAGAGAGAGAGAGGAGCTGAAGCAGCCACGGACACACTCTGAGGGAATACAGCAAAGGCAGCTAAAACCCTCCGGAAGGATCATATAGTGATACACAGCACAACTTGGATGGAACACCTCACGAGAGTAGAAGCGGTCCTTAGGGCGTTGAGAAGGGCTGGCCTCACATTAAACCCGGAAAAATGTTTATTCGCCACAAGGGAAGCGAAATATTTGGGGCACCTAATAGGAAGAGGCCTAGTAAAACCCCTGGATAGTAAGGTAGAGAGTATTCGGGAGTTCACCAAGACCTATAACCAAGAAACAAATGCGCAGTTTTCTTGGGTTTAAATAGGCTACTACCGCCGCTTTGTGCCCCGTTTCGCAGAAGAGAGAAGAGAGCTTTCTCACGGAGATGTTGCAAAAGAATGCACCAAACCAGGTCCGTGGACCCCAGAAGCAGGAAAGGGCTTTCGAAACCCTTAAAGAGAAGCTGTGTAGTGCCCCTGTATTACGGGGTATAGATTTTAATTTACCCTTTATCATACAAACTGATGCGTCGGGACACAGGGTTGGGGGCGGGGTAATGTCCCAAATATTCGAAGGGAACGAAACATCCAGTGGCATATTTGAGTCGAAAAAACTCTCGCCTGCGGAGAGAAAAATTATGCCACGGATAGAGCGGGAGTGTGTTAACTATTAAAATGGGCCGTAGAAACCCTCCGTTTCTACCTTACGGGGAGAAAGTTTTTGTTAGTGAACGGATCACGCTCCTTTGAAGTGGCTCATTTAATGAGAAACAACAATGCCCGATTGACCCGCTGGCATTTGGCCCTTCAGGCCTTTAATTTTACAGTTCAGCACCGTGCGGGGAAAATGCTGGAAACGCTGATGCCACTTTCAAGGATTACTTGCTGTCCGCTAAAAAACTCTACGGCAGCAAGTAATATTTAAGGAGGGGAATATGTAACAGTGCAGACCCCGAACAACCCGAGAAAATGCAGTTCAGCATAAAGGAACACAGAAAAAGTGACAGGGTAAACAAGGAATGTCAGATGGTTACCGTGAGCAAACCTAGAAACACGTGCAAAAGCCCAATGAGGACACACCCAGCCAGCAAAGAAAGGGAATTCATGTTTACCTGACAGGGGTTCAGCTGGGTGAGGGTGGTTCAAGGAAACACTGGGATAATATAGGCTCCAAGACAATCTGAGAGAGAGAGAGGAGTGAAGCAGCCATGGACACACTCTGAGGGAATACAGCAAAGGCAGCTAAAACCCTGGGACGCATGGAGCAGGTCTGAGACTGTGACAATGAGGCGTTGGAGCAACGAGAGAGCCAGCGGGACGGTCAGAGGGGACCCGAAGACCTGAGTGAAGTGCTGAAGCTGAGAGATATCAACAGCCAGATAGTGTGTTTGAGCCAGAGAGAGTAAGAAGACTGCAGTTGCAGGTTCCAGTGCACAGAGTGAATGCAAGAGTGATTTGCCATATGAAAGAAGACAACCCTGGAGGTATGGAAATAGGCACATAAGGTCCCACTATCTAGAGGCTGAAAAATATCCCTTCTTCTGGTTTAAAAAACCCTGAGAAGGAAAAGGTTTTTTACTTACCAGATAAAGCTGAAGAGTTTTGTAGTCATTGTAAGCTCACAGCTCCTGTGAAACTCCGTCACAAGCTCTCCACAATCTATCTCAGCTGGGTTACAAAAGGGAAGCCTGAACCGGCAGAGAAATTCCCTTAATTATCCCACTAGCAGAGCAAACCAGGAGTTGAGCTATATTCTAAAATACCAGCAGGGGCAGTGCCCTGAAAAGCTCAACTCTAGAATACATGGTAATTCCAGAGAGACACTAGCTCTAAAGGAAAAGAGGAACTTCCTGTCTGACGAGGTTAAACCAGCCATTCTCCCACGTTACTGCTGAGGTCAGAATGAACCTTCAGTCAGCCGGAGTTAATGGAATATCAAAATGCAGAAGAAAATGATATGCCAGAATTGATGGACTGCTCTTTGACCTTGATTGAAACCTGAGTTCTCTCTCAGATAAGTAATTAGTTTGTGTCCTAGCTTTAGTGTTATAAGCAACAGGCTGCAGCTCTCTCTAAGTAAAGCAGATATAAGCTGTGCTGTCAGCTACAGGAGAAAGAACCATATTGAAATATTTAAGCTGTTTTGTTGTTTTGGAAGCTGAAGGAAGCAAGTTCTGTTTGCTTTTGTTACTTTATGTTATATGTCCAAGCAAGGCATTTGATTTATGTTCCTGAAGATAAAGTACCCTCAAGGGATGGGGAATAAAACCCTTTAATTTGGAAAGAAGTGTTTTGTGGTTTATCTCAGTGAAGGCACAACTACCACCCTCCAGAGCCTTGCAATACCAGTGGCTACCGCTTGGCCAGAGAGGACACGACAGTGTACAGTATAACTAGTTGCGTTTACTAACATTCAATGACTGTTTACAATAAGAGTGACGACGGATATCTATAATGCATTTAGCAGGTACATTGGATGTATTGAGTGCATGGTATGCTTATGTTGGGTGTGTACTTGGGTCTGCTTGATGTGTCCTATAGTGCTTGGTAAAGAGTGGTGTCTTGATACTTTTTCTAAGTCCGCAAGGTCTCTTATATTCCTTATTTTTGGTGGGAGGGGGTTCCATAGGATCAGGGCATAGTAAGTGGGCTTCCTATCCCTAGTTAGGAGCAAGTACAAAAATCTAGTCATTATCTTCACAACATATCACCCTCGCACCTTACCACATTAATAAACAGAATCCCAGACCCTAGGCAGAGAAGGGGATACCCCAAATCTCCCTGTCCCTCCCAGCTGACTTCCACAAGACCCGAACAACAAATCAGCGAGCAATAGAGCCTTCACATATTATGTCCCGATCCTATGGAACGCCCTCCCACCAAAAATAAGGGATATAAGAGACCTTGTGGACTTCAGAAAAAGTATCAAGACACTACTCTTTACCGAGCACTACGGGACACATTAAGCAGACCCAAGTACACCCCCTAATTTTTTGGGCATGGCACTGTGACTGAGGTCTCAGCAGCTGGCTCCTAAATTTTTAACCTGGCTCCTAGATTCCAAAAAAATTGTCAAGGCCTGTTATAATATATCCTAAAGATTTCTTATCACGAACTTGAAAAAATAGCTTAAATAACCATTTATAATTGACTTCAAGAAACATAGTTACCAAAAGTGTAGCCTTTTCAGAAACATCAGGAAGCAATTCAGCACAAAGATTGACAAAATAAGAATTAGAATTCATTTTAGATTTTGAGTTAGAATTGGGGAGGAGGGGGAATAATTCTTTTCTGAGTATGTATGCTTGCATCGTCTTGAGAAGGCAAATAATATGCTAACAAAATGGAAGGTAGAGAAGACTCTGGAGCCTCTAAAACTAGTTTGATAGCTTTTGAACAAATTCATACCAGAAATATTTGAAAATTCAGGAAAATTCATTATTCTTAATATTTGGTCACTTAGAAAGATTCTTCCTCTTTCAAGTTTATGCAAAAAGGTGGTATTGTCCTTAATCACTGTCAAATAGTCCTTTAATTGCTTTACTTCTTGTACTATAGCAGCTGTTTGTGAAGAAGCTGCCACCTAAAGTTCACAGGATTGTAACCTATTGTCAAACTTTACCACCACTTCAGTTAGTAACTACTAATTTTTCCAAATTGGCTAATGCCTGCAGAATCATTGCACTGGAGGAATCGGTGCAGAATCAGTAGCTTGGTCAATAATTAAAGTTTGTCTCAAGTCTTTGGTTACCACCTTCTCCAGGGCTGTGTGTCAGTAGTTCTATCAGGTTTTCTCATGAAACTCAAAACAAATCTGCAATGGTGATAAAACCACTAGCACAAGTACAAGCCAGTTCTGGAGCCTCTGTCAACACTGCTGTGGTGGAAAGTTTCCCAGCAGCCTGCAAGACTGCACCAGAATTTTTCAAGGGCACTGAATCATGCCGGCACAGATGTGCTGTTGAGACATGTTCAGTGACCATATCAAACAACAAGCCAGAAAGAGCTTCAGTGTCCTCAATAGAATTTAGCAATTCTTCTCTGAGAGAGACTAGGAGCCGTCCAAAGGGTTCCTGATAGCCGAGAACAGTAAGCAATCCCGTGGTGGATCCGACACAGGAATCAACATGTGAAGATTACCACGGGGACTGGAGAACTGTTGGGGGAAATCACTGACTTTAGTGTCTGTCACTTTCCAATGTTGTCCCACAAATCTCCATTCTTTTGTAAAAAGGGGAGAATAGACAACTGGCGGGGTTCTCCCACAGGAAGAGAAGAGTTTTTCCATTTGGCTGTGATCTCAGAGCTTGTAGGGAGAACATCAGGCAAGCACAGTTAGAGCATGGCCATCTTGGGTCCATACAGAGGCATGTATTAATACTCTCTTCCAGTTGTTTGCTGCTTCTCCAGAGGATCAAGTGGGAACTGGCCCAGTAGCTATCAACTTGTGCCACACCCCCCCTCCCCAGTGGATGGGTGTACCATAGTTTACCCAAACTATGGTTACACGATGCAGGGTTCCACATTAGGAACCACCACCCAGGAAAAAAGATTTAGGCGTCATTGTGGATAACATGTTAAAACCCTCGGCCCACTGTGCAGCGGTGGCCAAGAGAGCAAATAGAATGTTAGGTATCTTAAGGAAAGGAATGGAAAATAAAACAAAAGATATTATAATGCCTCTATATCGTTCCATGGTGAGACCGCACCTTGAATATTGTGTGCAATTCTGGTCGCCGTATCTTAAAAAGGATATAGAGTTATTAGAAAAGATTCAGAGAAGAGCCACCAAAATGGTAAAGGGGATGGAAAGATACTCCTATGAAGAAAGGCTAAGAAGGTTAGGGCTCTTTAACCTGGAAAAGAGACGGCTGAGGGGAGATATGATAGAAGTCTATAAATTAATGAACGGAGTGGAACGGGTAAACGTAGATCGATTGTTTACGTTATCAGAATATAGAAAGACTAGGGGATATGCAATGAAGCTACAGGGTTAAACTATTTAAGACTAATAAAAGAAAATATTTTTTCACTCAACGTGTAATCAAACTCTGGAATTTGTTACCGGAGGATGTAGTAAAGGCTGTTAGTGTAGCTGGGTTTAAAAAAGGTTTGGACAAGTTCCTGGAGGAAAGGTCCATAAACCATTATTAAGAAGGGACCCAGGATATCAATGCTTGATCCAGTACAAGCATTGTGGAACCTATGTCTTTTGGGGAAACTGCTAGGTACGTATAACCTAGATTGGCCACTGTTGGAAACAGGATACTGGGCTTGATGGACCTTGGTCTGACCCAGTATGGCATATCTTATGTTCTTATGCCTCTAGAGGTGATGGTCACCATGAATGCCAGATGCCTGAGCTGGGAAGCACATTGTCTCTAGGTCAGTTTGTGTAGGGGCACTGATTTCCACAGGAAGCCGCCTGGTGGATCAACAGCTTAGAGCTTGAAAAATTTTGTTTGGATTTAGGAGCCAGGCCAGTGTTTGTGACCCCCTCATACCACCCCATAACCTCCATTTTCCATTGATGTTCCCCTGTTTACAAACTCCTACATGTCTGAGGAGGGCGGAGGATTTTGAGGAGAGATGATAATGCATGTCTTGATATGGTATCGGGCTGAATGAGGCATTTTTAGATAGAAATATATAGTTAGCAAGTGGGGTGTGTGTGTGTGTGGTGCAATGGTGGTTTGCCTGTCTGTACATGGGATATGTGGCATGGGTGCCGGGCTGTGGGGTGTGTGTGTGTGTACTGAAGAGTTGGAGAGCCTCTGTGAGTGAGGCGTGTGATGCGGAGGCAAGGTGCCTATGTGCGTGTAAACATGTATTTGTCTCTTGTTCAGAGGTGAGGTGTGTCTGTGTGTCCTGTAGAGGTTGAGTGTGTGTTTGTGTAAGTGGGTTGCTTGTTTTGTTTTTGCTTTTTCAGGGCAGGGGGATGCACCTTTTGGCATATACAGGTTGTCCTTTTATCCCCATTCATTCATCCCTTTAGCGTCCAAGCCTTGCATTCTTCCCAGCTCCCACTTCAACACCTCCCCACTTTCTCCCCTTTCCTCTCCCCATAGCACTCTCACCATTCTCCTTCGTTTTTTTAAGTTATTACCTCTTTAAATTTTTGATTCCTCACATCCCCCCTCTTGTCTAACCTTCGTTTTTTTGCCTACAGGGCCCCAGTCTGACTGTCCTCTACCTTCAAGTTCCGATTGCTGCCTTCCCCTCCCCTTCTGCCTATGGAGATCTGATCTCCCGCAGGCAGAGAGAAGGGGATTCTCCTCTTCTGCCCATGGGGGATGGGATCGCAGCAGGCAGCCTGCTGTCATCAGGGCTGTAATCGCTGCTTTCCCCTTCTCTTGAGCCAGTGGGAGATCGGAACCCTGTGGGCAGACAAAAGAAGGTCATGTGTCTGTGATTGCAAAAGGAATGGGAGGAATGGCAAGAAAATCCCAGGCACCAGGTTCAGATTTCCTGTCACCATGGTGACGTGATGCCTGGGATTTGTCAAGCCCTGGCTTAGAGCCAGGGTGACTTCACCTGGCTCTGGAGAGGTTTTGGACCCATCTGGTGGACAAGGTGGTCAATATTTCTCAGGCAATGCCACGACAGTGACTTATGTCAATAAGTCAAGGTAGCATGCAGCACCACAGTAGCCTCAGAGGTGGTGGAGCTCTGCCGTTGGGTGGCATGGTATGCAGACTGACCTCTTGAGTCAGAGCACCATGGATCTCGGTGACTGAGACCAAAGTCTGCTTACGTTTTGACCCTCATCATATGGGGGTGGGACCTGCCAGTGTTTAATCTGATTGCCATCTGGGAGAATGGCAAGGTGAGGAACCTTTTCAGCTACAAGGACGATCTGTGGGCAGTGAGATTGGTCGGCCATTTTCAGGAGTCTTCCCCAGGAGGGGCCCCATATGTCTGTTTTCCATGGCGGGCTGTCTCATGCATTGGATTTGGTCTCACCTGGATGGTCATTCTAGTGGTGCCTGTTTGGTCACATAGGTAATAGTATGCTAATCTCTTGAGCTTGTTGGTGGCCTCCCCTATTTTGCTACTTCAGGAGAGGGAACATCTGCAGCAGGGCTCTCTGGTTATGGAGGATTCCATTCTCTTCTTACTTATGGCTTGACTCTTGAGAGGTGTATGCTATTTAAGAAAGGGTACTTGGGAGTAGTAGTTGACATTTCTCTTAGGGCCAAGAGGTTCTTTGGCTTGGAGGCCAGGAAGATGGGCACCGTCACAGTTTTGTCCTTCTTTGGTACAGGTTGGATGCTTACATGCTACCGGAGTGGATTCAGGGCATGTCCCTTGTGATGCACCCTTATGTTCCCCGCTTCCTCTAAGAGGGTGAAACAGATCCATTCATCTATGCAGTTGGCAGCACCACAATGGAGTCTTGTTTGGGTTTTTTAATGGGGGAGAGGCCGGGGGGGGGTTCTTGAAGGTATTGATAGGTTCCTCCTCTGAGCCCCTTTGGAAGACCTTTCTCAAGGATTTGACCCTGAAGGTGGATTTCCTTGTGGCTATTGCTATCTGCCAGTCAGGTGCCTCAGCTACAGGCCTTGTCTTTTAGGGGGCCTTTCCTTGTCATCTTGATGAAGCCAGTTTCTTTGAGGACGGTTCTTTGCTTACTCCCGAAAGTTTTGTCTTACCGTTATCTTCATCTGAGTGTGGTCCTGCTATCCTCCTTGGAGGCAGACCTTTGTTACAAATTCCTTCCATTATTTAGACCATCTCTTTACCCTATTCAGTGTTTTAAGGAGAGGACAGGTGGTGGCCAAGGCCTCAATTGCCTGCTGGTTTAAGGAGGCTATTGGTTCAGCCTACTTTTTTATGTGGGAAACAAGTGCTCAGAGGGGTTGATTCTGTCCAAAGAGGCTAATAAAAACCTCCACTTGTCTTCAAAGGCTTACTTTTTGCTGTTTTTGGCATCTCAACTCTCACCATGGAGGGGGATTAACCTTCATAATACTTAATTTCCCAGCTTGTAGGGGGGGCGAAGCGACGGAGCTCTCCTAAACACGTCCGCTCTCCTCGACGCATGTACCGGAAGTCCAGGTTGACCACTTCTGTTCCTGCATGGCTACGAGGGGCAGGCTGGCATCAGATGCCTTCCTCCTGAACTGGAGGCTGGGCCTGCTCTACGCTAACCCCCCAATTCTGCTGGTGGTGAAGACTCTTCTCAAATTACAGGCAGACGGGACCATAATCCTTTTCACCCCGTACTGGCCCTGGTAGCCATGATTCTCCTTGCTGCACCAGCTCTGCTGTTGGGAGCCTCTCCAACTGGGTTGCAACCCCGATCTAATCTCCCAGGAGCGCGGAACCTTACTGCACCCAAACGTCTGGTCCCTGGCCCTCATGGCGTGGACGCTAAATGGGTAGTCCTGTCAGAGCTTAACTTACCAGGGCAGGTGACGGATGTCCTTCTGGCCTCCTGCAGGGATTCCACCTGCCGTGCCTATGCTTTCAAGTGGCGCAGGTTCTCGCTCTGGTGCGCTGAGAAGGCGCTGGACGCTTTCTCATGCTTGGTGGAGGGCTTGCTTGAGTATCTACTGCATCTCTCCAGTTCAGGCCTCAAGTGCACCTGAGTGTGATTGGTGCCTACAATCAGTGCTTGGAAGAGAAGCCCATCTCCGCTCAGCCGGTGGTGGCCCGCTTCATGTTTGCTACTGTTGAGGCCTCCAATTATGCCCCTGCCATGGAATCTGAATATGGGTTTGGGACATTTTGTTGTCGGTGCCTTTCAAGCTGATTGCTACCTGTCCACTGAAGTTTCTGACCTGGAAGGTTGTCTGTCTTGTGGCTCTTGCCTCGACTCATCGTCAGTGAGCTTCAGGCTCTGATGGCTCACCCACCATACACGAGGTTCCACCATAACTGGGTAGTGCTATGTACTCGCCTGCGCTTCTTGCCTAAGGTGGTTTTGGCTTTCCTCCTCAACCAGTTGGTGGTACTGCCCACCTTTTTTTCCTCGGCCTCATGTGAACAGGGCTGAGGCCCAACTGCATATGCTGGACTCTGAAGCATGCTCTAGTCTTCTACCTTGAAGTGGACCAGTCTGCACTATCACTCTAAACAGCTGTTTATTTCCTATGACCCCAACAAGCTGGGTGTGGCTGTTTCCAAACACACGCTGTCCATTTGGATAGCTGATTGCATATCTTTTGCCTATGCTCGTTCAGGTCTGAGACTTGAGGGTCATGTCATGGCCCACAATGTCCGGGCCATTACTGCATCTGTGGCCAATCTGTGCTCCGTCTCCACGGAGGAGATTTGCAATGCTGCCACATGGTCCTCTATCCACACCTTCACAGCCCACTACTGCCTGGATGAGGATTCTCGGTGTGACAGTAACATTGGCCAAACCATATTCCGACATCTGTTTGGGACTTAGGTTCAACTCCTTCCCACTGGCCTTTCTGTCCATCCAGGTTACTGAAAGAGGTGTGCTGATGTTGATGTCTGCTGTGGACGTTGATTTGGTTGTGTCCCAAAGAGGGATCATACATGCTGTTTGTTCTGGTTCTTGTTGCCCAGTTTGGGCTGGTTTTCTTGTGTTCAGTACCCTGTAGCTTGAGGACTTATTTCCTGCTTGTTCATGGAGAAAGCATAGTTACTCACCTGTGAAAAGCAGGAATAAGTCCTCACAACCTTCCCATCTCCCTATGGAGTTGTCTTTGGCTACTAGCTTTTGTATTCTACTAAGGTTAAGATGTGCCATGGCGGATGGGAAGGCAGACGCGCCTATGCGATGGAGGCTCCCAAAAGCTTCTCGTGGAAGTTGGGGAGTGTTCCCACATGGGGCTCCATCAGGGGACATCATCCATACGTGAGGACTCATTCCTGCTGTCCATGAAGAACACCTACAGGTGAGTAACTATGCTATCTAACAGGATCTCCTGAGAAGCAACAAAGTAATTCACAGGGTTATTTGCCAACAGTGCGTTAATATGTATTCATGATATTAGCATGTGCTATTGGTAAATGACCTCCTTTGTGAGGCTTGAATTCTCTTGGTTTTACATTTTCATAGGTTATTCTTTCTTTTACAGAACTAAACTGCCATTTTACAAATTTGAAATTCAAATTGAATTACCAAAACATTCTAAACTACATAGAAGAAATGGTTTCCAAAACTAAGACTTTTGATTTTTATACCGCTACTCACTTGCGTATTCTTACATTATACTTGCTTAACAAATGAAAAATTCCTTTTTATGTCCTTTGTCATGAATTTTTTTAATAAGCTGTGATGTCTTTTACTAAACTCCTATAAAGTTTATCCAGAGATGATTGTGTTGAGCTTTTGAAGTTATATAGGCCTTTTTCAGATGGGAGTGGTGGGAAAATTCTTTTGTCCTGTGTAGAGTTCTTTTGGCCGAGCTCATTCAGAATGAATACTGGCATTCTGGTTTCACAAGGGGTCCAAAGAAGAGCACAAATACCCGGAGGTGATATCGAGGACGACAGTATGTATTGAGGGCCTAATTTATAAAGGACACCTATGTGAGAGGTCTACAAAAGGAACCTATTTTAAATCTATTTTATAAAAGCAGCGGAGGCTTATGTGCTTTTATAAAATAGGTACCCAGAGCCAGCTCCTGTGGCATGTGAATGCCTATGCACAGATTTACACCTGCTCTGAAGTTTGTCACTGTGTATGTGTTCTATGCTTTTATATATTTTATAAAATACATACATATATTGCAACTCCACTCCTGTTTAACTCAAATTACACCTATACCTAGTGTGTGTCTAAGTATGCACCATCTTGTTGCTGTGCATATTTATTTGTGTGGAGTCTTGTTAAGTGCCGTCGAGTCGGAGTCGACTCATGGCGACCCTCTGGATAGCTATCCTAAATTGTGTTTGGTCTTGAGTCAGGCGGCTCATTGTTGACAGACTGGTACCCGTAGCTGCTGTTATTGTATCGATCCATCTCATTGCTGGCCTTCCTCTTTTGCGTTGACCTTCTATCTTGCCAAGCATGATGTCTTTCTCTAATGATCTCTCTCTGCATGATGTGTCCAAAGTATGAAAGTCGAAGTCTTGTCATTTGAGCTTCTAAAGAAAGCTTAGGTTTGATCTCCTCTAGTACCGACTGGTTTATTCTTTGGGCAGTCCATGGTATACACAGTATTCGCCGCCAGCACCATAATTCAAAGGCATCAATTTTCTTCCTGTCTGTCTTTTTCACTGTCCAGCTTTCACATCCATATGATGTTATTGAAAATACCATGGCTTGAACAAGTCGAATCTTTGTATGGAGAGAGACATCTCTGCTCTTGAGAATCTTATCTAGGTCTTTCATAGCCATTCTGCCAAGAGCAATGCGTCGTTTGATTTCTTGACTGCTTGTTGCTTCTTTATTGATAGTTGATCCAAGTAGGTTAAAGTTGTTCACAATTTCAATTTCTTCTCCTTCAACGATGAACCTGTTGATTATGCCAGTTGTCATGATCTTTGTCTTCTTTACATTAAGGTGCAGGCCCATTTTGAGACTATGTTCTTTGATTGTGAGAAGCAAATGTTTCAGATCATCTTCACTTTCAGCCAGTAATGTAGTATCATCAGCATAGCGAAGGTTGTTGATGAGTCTTCCACCAATCTTCACACCTCTGTTGTCTTCATGCAATCCTGCTTCTCTGATGATTTGTTCTGCATATATATTAAACAGGTAGGGGGAAACTATGCAGCCTTGTCTTACACCTTTGCTTATTTTAAACCATTCTGTTTCTCCTTGTTCCGTTCGAACTGTTGCTTCTTGATCAATGTACAAATTGCGCAAGAGAACGATCAGGTGTTCTGGTATACCCATGCTTCTTAATGTGGCCTAGAGTTTCTCATGGTTTACACAGTCAAAAGCCTTGCTATAGTCGATAAAGCACAAATAGATATCCTTTTGGTATTCTTTAGTCTTTTCAAGGATCCATTTCACATCCGCAATGATGCCTCTCGTTCCTCGCCCTTTCCTGAACCCTGCTTGCACTTCAGGTAGTTCTTGTTCCAGGTATGGTTGTAGTCTCTTTTGAATAATCTTCAGTAGAATCTTGCTGGCATGTGGGATCAGAGCGATTGTTCGATAATTTCCACAGTCAGTTGGATCACCTTTCTTTAGTATTGGTATAAACACAGAATCTTTTCCAGTCAGTTGGCCATGATGTTGTCTTCCATATTTCTTGGCAGAGCCTTGTAAGTGTGGCAACAGCTGCATCAGATTGCTGCAATACTTCTATAGGAATGCCATAAATGCCTGGTGCTTTGTTCTTTGATAAGGCTTTCAATGCTGCTTCAACTTCTTCTTTCATCACCAATGGTTCCCGATCATAAGGTACAGTTTGAAACGGCTGTTGGTCCACTTGATCTTTATCATATAAAAACTCTGTATATTCCTTCCCCCTTTTCTTGATCTTCTCAGTATCATTCAACATAGAACCTTGAGCATCTTGTAACATTGCAATTCGAGGCTGGAACTTTTATCTTTAACTCTCGTAGCGTTAGGAAAGCCGATCTTGTTCTTCCTCTAATAGTTTCTGCTTCTATTTCCTTGCATGCGTCGTCGTAGTACTTTTCTTTGTCCTGTCTTGCTGCACGTTGGAAATCTCTGAGTTCTGCGATTGTCTTTCTTTCTCCTCTGGCTTTAGCTTCTCTGCGTTTCTGGGCAATTTTCAAAGTTTCTTCCGTCATCCATTTTGGCCGTTTTTGCTTTTTCACCTTTTGTAGAGACTTCTCGCTTTCTTGCAACACAACCTTCTTGATGTCATTCCATAACTCTTCCGGAGCTCTGTCATTTGTATCTAAAGCAGCAAATCGATTTTGCAGGCAGTCTTTAAATTCCAGTGGTATATTCTCAAGGTCATATTTTGCTGCATTCATGAGTGGTTTGCTCTTTTTCAACTTTAGCTTGAGTTTGCATACTAGTAGTTGATGATCTGTACCACAGTCAGCTCCAGGTTTTGTCTTGGTTGATGTTACAGAGCTTTTCCATCGTTGACTTCCATAGATGTAGTCAATTTGATTTTTATACAATCCATTGGGTGAAGTCCATGTGTACAGTCGCCGCTTGTGTTGCTGGAAGAAGGTGTTTGAGATGAATAGATCATTGGTCTTGCAGAATTCTATCAGTCTTTCTCCAGCTTCATTTCTGTTGCCAAGTCCATATTTTCCAACTACTTTGCCTTCTTCTTTGTTGCCAACTTTTGCATTCCAGTCACCCATGACTATCAGGATATCCTGTTTGCATATTCTGTCAATTTCAGCTTGTACTTGTTCATAGAACTCTTCAATTTCATTCTCTTCTGCAGCTGTTGTTGGGGCATATACTTGAATTATAGTTGTGTTGATAGGCAATCCTCGTAGACGAATAGAGATTAAGCGTTCGCTGACTGCATTGTATTTCATTACAGTTCTTGCAAATTTCTTCTTTATTATAAATGCAAGACCATTTCTTCTTTGTCTTTCATTTCCAGCATAGTAGACCATGTGATCATCTGATGCAAAGTGCCCGATGCCAGTCCATTTCAGTTTGCTGACACCCAACAGATCAAGTTGTACATGTTCCATTTCATTCTTGACCACCTCCAACTTCCCTTGGTTCATACTTCGTACGTTCCATGTTCCACTGTGTAAGACATCTTTACAGCTTCTGACTCTCATTTCATGCGCAGCTACATCAGCAGTCAGACTTCCCGAGGGCTTTGATCCAACCACATCATAAATGCTGGCTTTACTCTGAAAAGTCTTCAGCTCTTCCCCAGTAGCTAGTTGAGTGCCTTCCCACCCGGGGGTCTCATCTTCCAGCACCATAGCACAATTTGTTTTGTTGTAACTATCCATTGGGTTTTCATGGCAAGATACAGAAGTAGATTGCCGGGCCTTTCTTCCGCGCAGTATAAGTTTGGTGTTGTTGCTGTTGTCACAAAAATGTGATCCTCCGCCATCAACACTATCCCATTCTGCTGCTGCCCAGATGGGTGGTTTGTCTTGGTCTGGCACCTCAGCTGAGACCTGTCCATCTTGGGAGACCCTGCCAATAGTTAAACTACCGATTAGTTTAGCTCTCAGCATCACTGATGCACGCAAGCCCTCACAGCACGACAAGCTGCAAACCAAGTGCAGTCTTATACCTAGCCTTTTCTGTTTATACTCCATTTAAATGGGGCTGACAGCAACAGCAGGCCATCGATAGGGACAAATGTGAATGCTATCTTGATTTATTTATTTATTTTATTTATTTAGTATACATTTGTATACCGCTACTTCCAGCGATCAGCAGCGGTTTTGATTACAGATTGGAAATTGTCAAATCATGACAGGAAATTTTTGAGGTATAAACACATTGATTAGACAGGAAAGCACAGCACACAGAGAACTATTTTACAGGGAACATGGGCTATGGAGGGTTAAGTGGCTTGCCACAGACCACAAGGAGCACCCTGTGGGACTAGAAACCCCAGTCCTTCCGGCCCAAGGTTGCTGTCCTCTAGTGGGATTTGAACCCCCGACCTTCTGGCCCGAAGTACCTTGCCCCAACCACTAGGCCACTCCTCCACTCCTCCACTAGGCCACTCCTCCACTCCACTCCATCTACCTTTCAAATATTGCTATTTTAAATGTAACATTTTAATAGTGGAAAGTAATTTAAAACCGCAAGACTAGATATGTAAATAAACCATTTTTTATTTCATTATTTTATTTAATTTTTGAGATGGTATTAATGTTTGGAGTTTTAATACACTTTGTCTCTTGCTATTATAAACAAAGGTGCTACTCTGCTGATATATACAGGTAGAAATCAATGCAAGCAAAGCATTATTATAGCAGACTTTGCATTTGCTTCATTTTGGTGATTTTTGTTGTCTTTGGCTTAAGTGTAAGTTCAGAGCTGAGATCTGATTGGAATTTCTTTGCTTTTTAGCTGAGATGGGGAACCTGTAAAATATGAAGGGCTAACACTACAAAACTCTTTGGACCCTTAGCCAAGCTAGTAGGAGTAAAGACTGGAGTTCATTAACATGTGCTACCACATTAGTTACGTATTAATGTTGATAACTTGTGTTATTTTATATCTGGATCATTTTATGTAACAGGACCTAGTTACTAATAGTGCATGTTAGTGATGTTAGTACATGCTAGTAACACTAGTACTAAATCTCCTGTTGCTTTTTCTTAACTATAGCACAAGTAATTAAAGAGCAGACTTGAGGAAGGTGTTTTCTAAATCTACAGGGTATATAAAAAATATTTTAAAAAAAGCCCAAAAAAGAAGAAATGAAATTTACTAGGAATAAAACCAAGAGGGCAAATAGTTTGATATTTTGAAGATTTTAGCATATACTTCTGCTTTATAGTTTGCAACCAAGTATGATAACTGGAATACTGACTGTGTTTTTTTAGATGACAGGACTAGTGGCATCATGTTATACCATTGTGGAAAGTGGGCCTGTTTCACTGTATTTTGTAATTTGCTATTGGCATCCTACAGATAGTCGGCAAAGTTTCAATTTACAAGGACTTTTAATAGTATTTTCTTCTGGCAGTCTTGCTTGCAGTCTTGGCAGTTTGTCTGGATATTACAGTGCAGTGTTTGAAGTTGAGAATTTTTCCTTTATGCATATAATGTATATAAGCTATGTTCTTATTCCCGGTGGGCAGCTAACCTAGTTTTTTCTTGGTCTGAAATCATTTATGTGCACGGAGAGATAAGAGAATGAAATAGAGTCCATTTATAAGTCTCTGAAACGGCATTATTTTATTAAGTGTGCATAGGCGTTATCGATTTTTGTTAGAAGCTTGTTGCAGAGCAGGCACCCAGAAACATTGCAAATTAGTGTGTGGTAAGTGCAAGTAATTCATTATCCAAGCATTATTTAGAAGCATGCAGAAAGTTGTGCACTCTAATGATCTTTGCTCCTAAATAATTTGTAATTTGAGCTAATAAACTGATCTGTGGAAACAAGCTTAATATCTGCATCTCTCAGGCTAGCCATGGTAATTAAAAAAATTGTTTTGTTTTCTGTTTTTCAGTTTGTCTTTTTCATGTTGCAATGTCCTTTTGTGAGTGGCACAATAAAAGCAAAATGATGATTTTATTTTTTTTTCAATTTGTGGTATATTCAGCATATGAGAAAACATTACATTTCTTCTCCTTCTCACCCTCTCACCACCCTCTTTCTTTCCTCCCCTCCCCTCCCCTCATAGGCAGAGGCCCAAAACAACACTAAACTACACTTTCCTTATCATTCAGCTAGAGAGACCATTCCAGACAAATAGGTTATGCTGCCTTACCAGCAGGTCGAGGCAGACGTGAGCAACTTTAAATTTTGTCATCACTTGGTATATCTTCTGGTTCAGCACTGAGAGAAGCCAGTATTGTCTACCAGCAAGTGGTAAGTTATGTGGACTGGTAGAGCAGTGAGAGCTAGACCTGACTTTCCTTTCCCACACTATAGTGCAGAGGCTTAGGACTGAGTCAAGAAGGGCCCAGAGGCTCAAACCACAGGTATGCCCATGTCTCCTGGAGCAGACAGGCTTCCTCAGCCCACATTGTTTCTTATAAGTTACTCAAAAAGTAAAAATCCAAACCCTATCAGAAGTATCACTATAACAAAGTAAAAAAAAATCCGATTACCAAAAAGTCACCCTATGTTAGAAAATAAATTTTTGTCGGAGATTATCTTCCCAGTGCTGTGTATTCAAACAGAGCACCGCCGTGATTTCTCCTTTTTAATAATAATTTTATCAAAAGCACTTAACTGTAGTAGAAAATTGCCATTGCCGCCAAATCGACTGTCCTCTGACGTATATAGAACACATGAAGTGCCACGACCAATGGAGTAGCTCGCTGTAAAGGGGAAACACCCACCATCAGGGAATCCCCCTCAGAGAGCTATAACAACCTTAGGTAATGGTATGCCAGTCAATTTGTTGGTTTAAACCCTTTGGGGTCACTGAGTCCAATCGGTGAATCCAGCGCTGTTCTTGATATTGCAATCTTTGTTCGCGATCACCCCCCCGGGGATCTAGTGGTATAAAATCTAATACACGCCATCGTAATGTGGTAAAAGAATGATCATGCTGTAAACAATGATCTACCATAGGCGCCGAGAGGGATCTCGTCCTCAATCGTGATGCATGTTCTGATGATCTAACCCGAATCCGATGTTTTGTTCGACCCACATAATACAAAGAGCACGGGCAGATGATAAGATATATACTACAAATTGAGTATCACAATCAGTGTGCCAGTTTGTTGTATATATTCTAGTCGTATGGGCATCCATCCATTCAGGTCCTACCAAAGATAGGGCACAATAGTTACAACCCTCACAGACAAAGTGACCTTTATCCTCATGGCAAACCTGTGGCAAATAGCTTACTCCAGGGGTACTAACCTCCGGGATCTCCTCATGAGGACAACGGATGTTCAGGATCAACCACAGGTTTGATATCCTGGGTCCCTTCTTAATAATGGTTTATGGACCTTTCCTCCAGGAACTTGTCCAAACCTTTTTTAAACCCAGCTACACTAACAGCCTTTACTACATCCTCCGGTAACAAATTCCAGAGTTTGATTACACGTTGAGTGAAAAAATATTTTCTTTTATTAGTCTTAAATAGTTTACCCTGTAGCTTCATTGCATGTCCCCTAGTCTTTCTATATACTGATAACGTAAACAATCGATCTACGTTTACCCGTTCCACTCCGTTCATTAATTTATAGATTTCTATCATATCTCCCCTCAGCCGTCTCTTTTCCAGGTTAAAGAGCCCTAACCTTCTTAGCCTTTCTTCATAGGAGTATCCTTCAATCCCCTTTACCATTTTTGATGGCTCTTCTCTGAACCTTTTCTAATAACTCTATATCCTTTTTAAGATATGGCGACCATAATTGCACACAATATTCAAGGTGCGGTCTCACCATGGAACGATATAGAGGCATTATAATATCTTTTGTTTTATTTTCCATTCCTTTCCTTATGATACCTAGCATTCTATTTGCTGTCTTGGCTGCCGCTGCACAATGGGCCGAGGGTTTTAACATGTTATCCACAATGACGCCTAAATCTTTTTCCTGGGTGGTGGTTCCTAATGTGGAACCTTGCATTGTGTAACCATAATTTGGGTTGTTTTTCCCTAGTTGCATAACTTTGCACTTGTCTACATTAAATTTCATCTGCCATTTTGATGCCCAGTCTTCCAATTTATCAAGATCCTCTTGCAGTTTTCCACAATCCTCTTGGGTTTTAACAACTTTAAATAGTTTTGTGTCATCTGCAAATTTGATAACCTCACTTGTTATTCCACTTTCCAGGTCATTTATGAATATGTCAAAAAGCAGTGGACCCAGCACAGATCCCTGGGGTACACCACTATTCACCTTTCTCCATTGGGAAAATTGGCCATTTAGCCCAACCCTCTGCTTTCTATCTCTTAACCAGTTCTTGATCCACAGTAGTACACTGCCTCCTATCCCATGACTCTTTAGTTTTGCCAAAAGTCTCTGATGAGGGACCTTGTCAAAGGCTTTCTGAAAGTCCAGATACACTATATCAACCGACTCACCTTTGTCCACCTGTTTATTCACACTTTCAAAAAAACATAACAGATTAGTAAGACAAGATCTTCCTTGTCTAAAGCCATGTTGGCGGTCTCCCATTAGGCCATGACTATCTACATGCTGAGTAATTTTATTCTTTATGATGGTTTCTACCATTTTTCCCGGTACTGACGTGAGGCTCACCGGTCTGTAGTTTCACGGATCACCCCTCGAACCCTTTTTAAAAATTGGTGTTACATTGGCGATCCTCCAATCTTCAGGTATTAGAGATGATTTTAATGATAGTTCACAGATTACTAATAGCAGGTCTGCAATCTCCTATTTCAGTTCTTTCAACACTCTTGGATGTATACCATCCGGCCCAGGTGATTTGCTACTCTTCAGTTTATCTAATAGTTGTAATACATCTTCCTGATGTATTGATATTTCCTTCAATTCTTCCGCACCTTTAAATACCACTTCAGTCATGAATAACATCCCTACATCTTCCTAAGTAAAGACTGAAGCAAAGAATTCATTCAGTCTCTCCGCTATTGCCTTGTCGCCTCTTAGTGCCCCTTTAACTCCTCTATCATCTAATGGACAAACTGACTCTCTCACAGTTTTTTTGCTACGAATGTACTTGAAAAAATCTTTATTTCGCGTTTTGGTTCCACAGCAAGCTTCTTCTCAAATTCTCTTTGCCTGCTTTATCAATGCCTTACTTTTGATTTGCCAGTGCTTGTGCTGTTTCCAGGTTTCGTCGTTTGGCTCTTTTTTCCATTTCCTGAAAGATGCTTTTTTGGCAACAACAGCCTCTCTGATCTCACCTTTAAACCATGCTGGCAGTTTTTTGGACTTCCTTCCACTTTTCTTAAAGCGTGGAATACAGCTGGTCTGGGCTACCAAGATAGTATTTTTCAACAACACCCAAGCTTGATGTAAGTCTTTAACCTTTGCAACTGCTCCTTTTAGTTTTTTCTTAACTATTTCCCTCATTTTATCATAGTCTCCCTTTCGAAAGTTAAAAGGTAGTACTGTGGATTTCCGTACTATCCCTCCTCCACTAATTAAATCAAAGGCGATCATGCTATGATCACTATTGCCAAGTGGCCCCAACACCCTTATCTCTTGCACTAGATCTGGTGTTCCACTAAGGACCAGTTCTAATATGGCTTCCCTTCTGGTTGGTTCATGAACCAGCTGCTCCAAGAAGCAGTCATTTATGTCATCTAGGAACTTTATTTCCCTAGCATGTCCTGCCATGACACTGACCCAGTCGATACCCGGGTAATTGAAATCACCCATTATTATTACTGTGCTGTAACCTTTGTTAGCTTCCTTGATTTCTTTGAGCATGTCATCATCCATTTGTTCATTCTGGCCCGGTGGTCGATAGTACAACCCCACTGCCATCGCCTTCCCCTTTTTACATGGAATTTCAATCCATAGAGATTCTACTGCAAAATTTGTTTCCTGCAAAACTTTAATCCTTTCTGACTCAATGCCCTCTCTAACAGAGCGCAACCCCTCCACCAATTTGATCAGCTCTATCATTACGATATAGGTTGTACCCAGGTATCACAGTGCCCCACTGTTTGTCCTCCTTCCACCATGTCTCTGATATTCCAATCATATTTAACCTCTCATTTAGTGCTATATATTCTGACTCTCCCATCTTATTTTTTAGACTTCTAGCATTTGCATACAAGCATTTTAGAGACTGTATTTTATTCATATTAATTTGACTATTGGTAGAAATGGGTAATTTGGGATCTTTAAGCTCTGTCTGCTCCATACTTGAGGGCATTTGGGCTACTTTGCTCTTTTTTGGAACCTCTCTGCTTTTGGTAGTATCCTTCAAGGATACATTCTTCCTGACCATCTGCTCTTGGGCGACTGTCGGCTTTCCCCTATTATCTAGTTTAAAAGCTGCTCTATCTCCTTTTTAAAGGTTAATGCCAGCAGCCTGGTTCCATGATTGTCCTTCTGCTATGGTCATGTATTATATACCATTTGATAGGAATATTTAGTCAGAATTTTGGATCCCGAGAGTTTTGGGCTCGGCCTGGAAAGGGTTAAGAGATAACCTCTCTGAGCAGGAATGGATTTTATAATTAAGGTCGACCTATCAGAACGAATTACAACTAGTCCCTTATTACAAGTGTTAAACCCCTGAAGAAACATACAATGAGGGGCTTTTTTTTAATAAATGGAGTGATTTTTGGAGGACAACAATGCTGGGGACTTGTGTTCAAGATAAGGCAACAAGAAATTCAGATAAGCAAATATTTCAAGTTCTAAGTTATAGAAGCCTTTTATAGTTCTTTAAAAAAGAAGGTCATTGATGCTATTATAACATATGAGCTTTATTACAAGGCTCGTTGTTTGTAAGTCTGAGACCTTCATGGGAAAAAAAAGGCAGTTTTGAAGTTATCTATAGTTTCAGATGAAAGCTTGACATGAGCAATCTATAATCATAACTGCTATTGGTGAGTTTTTGGCGTGTATTTCATATTATTTGATTATTCACACTCTGTATAAAGACCTTATTTATAGTGTCTCATGACAACAAGGGATGCCTTCTTTGGCTAAGCTGTTCTTCAAAATCTCTTTCAAACCTAAACCAACTCCTTCCCACCAACCCTGGTGGGATGCCAGAGATCCATGGGAGGAAGGATTCTCACCTTCGACGGTGGCATCTTCAGCTAGGGAGTCCCCATTTGTGAGGACTACATTCCTGCTTGTTCCTGGAGATAGCGTAGTTACTCACCTGTAACAGGTGATCTCTGGGAACAGCAGGACTTTAGTCCTCACGACCCACCCACCTCCCCTAGGAGTTGTCTCTCTCTCTTTTCTCTTTCCTCTTTCCTCTCTCCCTCTATCCTTTTACTCAGCTACAAACTTAACTGAAGAGGACAGTTGGAAAGGCGGGAAGGCAGCGCGCATGTGCTGAGGGATGCTCCCAAAAGCGTTCCTATTGGATGCTGGGGAGCGTTCCCACGCAGGCTCCGTCGGTACCGACGATACCCATATGTGAGGACTAAATTCCTGCTTTTCCCGGAGATCACCTGTTACAGGTGAGTAACTACGCTCTATTAAAGCTTTGGAATTTGTCAGACGGCTGCCTGGGTGAGAATCTTCACAGTCTTGGCAAGTGCATATATCTATATGATTTGCAAGGGATTGTGGGCAATGCAGTTCATTCACACCAGACACAGCTGCTGACAATAATTTAGTTGTGCTCAAGTGTTAAAGCCAATAAGGTATTTATTTATGGGGTTTATTTCTCCCAACACAGATATGCTTGGTAGCACATAAATCAGGTTACTTGCTTCCAGTGTTTAACTTGGAAAAACAAAATCAAAATCAGGAAAACAACATTCAAACTTGTCAGGCATTAGCTAATGTTTTCTTAGCATATATCAAACAACAAACCAAAAGCCACAAAGCAAGAAAAAAACTGTTCTTTTCAGGTTAACTTCTGATAACTTCCCACATAGATTCAGACGTGATTCTCTCCTAGCTCACAAGCAATTAGGTAAGGCTCAATTGCTAGCAGATATCCAGCTGAAACCCCTTAGCTGGCTTGCTTCCTACTGCGTGGCTAAAAATCTTACACTGGAGCTTTTCTGAGTAGATTAAAGAACAAGTTTGTATTTCTTTGTGTTGGTTGCTGTACTTTATAACAGAAAATCACCAAAGGAGTTTAGACAGAGAGCAGTCCATGTAAACAGATTCTTCATCTGCTATCATTCCCCCTTCTTCAACAATCATGGGTTCAATATCCTGGATTGGCACAGATGAATTTCTCAATGGAGCACTTTCAGGAGAATACTTGTTTCTCCAGGACCAAGCAGGAAGTCAGTCCTCACTTATGGGTGACGTTGGCGCCGACGGAGCCCTCGCGGAGCAATTTTCCCCAGCTTTCAAAGAAAGCCTTTGGGAATTGCAGCGCGCATGCGCGGTCCCCTTCCCGCCCAAGGGTGCCATCTTAGCCAGTCTTCTTTTTTCCGCGGAGCCCTACAGACGTACCCGTCGTGTCCCCGCGAAAAAGTTGATTTTCTTTAGAATTACTCTGTTTTTCCATTCGGTTCGACGCCGGTCTTTTTCCCGCCGGACTCGCGACGCCGGTCACGAGTCCTCTTCTTATTTTTCGGTTTTTCTGACTTAGTCAGTTTTCGTTTCGGTTTTTCCCTGGCAGCCCGGTCCTTTGACCTCGCCGGAGCCCTTTTTCCCCCGATGGCTGCCAGTGGTTTCAAGCGGTGTGGTCAGTGTGACCGAAATATGTCACTAACTGACACACATGACAATTGCCTCCGCTGCCTGGGCCCGGATCATGACGAAATGATCTGTGGGCCTTGTGGCAAACTATCCTCCAAAGCGTTGAGAAGTCGGTGGCATCAGCGGGATAGAATCTTCGCTGACCCCAGCCGTACCCGGACCTCGTCGGAGGCCTCCGCGTCCAGGGGTTCCAGCTCGGACCGTCGCTGGAGTTCCTCCGACAGGGGTTCTCCCTCCGGGGACCTTCGACGGAAGGTGAAACCCGCGAGGGCGGCGTCGGTGGACGCTCCTGGCTCCGCGAGGGCCAGGTCGCATAGCCCCGATAGCCGCCCCGGGTCCTTGGAGAAGGAGCACCTCATGAAGCGACCTCGCCTGGAGTCGGAGCTGCCTGCTCGGGTAAGTCCTGTGGTCCTTCTGGACTCGCCTCCACGACAGCCGACGTCGGGCCCGACGCCGTCGGGGCCCGAGTCGGGGGCTGCTGGATCACCTGAGCTTGCACTCAGGTTGACGGCCTTGGAGATCAGACTGTCTGCCTTCATGGACCAGCAGCGGGCACTGCTCGCTGGCGCCGCTGCCCCGACCGCCGGGGCGTCGACGTCGAAGTCGACCCCGGAGACCGAGCCGATCCTCGAGTCGATGCGAACTCGAGTCGATCCTCGGTCGAGGTCGCCCTCGGCCTCCCGTTCGGGACCGAGGTCACCGACGCCGACTCTCTCGGCGTCGGGGCGGCAGGCGCCGCGCCCTGCCCGGGCCGACCCCACCGAGTCCTCGTCGGAGTCGGTCTGGGAGTCTGAAGAGGAAGAGTCGCCTGATTCTTTTCGGACTCGGTGTGTCCCCTCGGACTCACCTGAGTCCGAACCTCGGAAGCAGTCCCCCCCGGAGGATGCCCGGTTCTCGGACTTCGTCAGGGATATGGCCAAGGCTTTGGCCTTCCCTGCGGATCCCGAGGAGGAGCCTGGAGCCGAAGAGCTCGACGCCCTCCAGTATGACTCTCCTGCCAGGGAACACTTTACTGTACCGGTTCCTCCCATGCTGGAACGACTACTCTTCCGCATGTGGGAGAGTCCGGCCACCTCGCCGGTCCTGAGCAAGCGGGTCGATTCTATCTATCGAGTCCGCAAGAGCCCTGGCTTCCAGAAAGCACAGCTACCACACCATTCCATGGTAGTGGAATCGGCCATGCATCGTCTTAAGAGCCAGAAGATGCACTCCTCGGTGCCTCCTGGCAGGGAGGCCCGTAACCTGGATGGCCTTGGTAAGAAGTGTTTCCAGGGCTCTATGCTCGCCTGTCGTGTCCAGACCTACCAGCTATACATGGGCATGTATCTCCGAGACCTGGCTAAAGAGCTAGCCGGCTTCTCCGCTGGTTTGTCCGAGGAACCCTTGCGGAGGTTCCTGGCCTTGTCCACTGGCATTCGGGAATGCTCAAAATTCATGTCCCAAGCAGCCTATGATGGCTTTGAAGCATCGGCTCGAGTGGCCGCAGCCGGCATCGGTGCCCGCCGACAGGCTTGGCTTCAGTCGTCTGACCTTGAGCCCTGGGTGCAGGACAAGTTGGTCGATGTCCCTTGCCGAGGCGAAAACCTCTTTGGCAAGCCCATGGCTGATAAGGCTGCACAAATTGAGACAGAGACTCTCACCAGGACTAGGCTTTCTAGGAAGACCTCCGCCCCTTCCCAGAAAAAGAAGGGCTCGGGAAAGAAGTCCTTTTACCCGAGGAAGGCGACTGCCTACAAACAATACCCCCACTATCAGGCCCCTGCAGCTCCCCAACAGGGCCAGCAGGCCAAGGGACGGGGTAACGGGTCCCGTAGGCAGCAAGCCCCCAAGCCTGCACCACCAGCCCCTTCTCCGCAGGGTGGGGGTTTTTGACTCCTTAAGCATAGCCTCTCCCCCCCCGCTGGCTCCTCCCAGCACCGGAGGCCGGCTGGTTCACTTCGCCCACAGGTGGTCCAGCATCACCTCGGATGCCTGGGTGCTTCAAGTCGTGCGAGAAGGCTATCTTCTCCACTTCCACCAGGTCCCTCCCTCCTATTTTCCGGGAGAACCTCCACGACCCCCTCTGCACAGGGAATTACTCCTTCAGGAGTTAGCAGGTCTTCTACAGGATCAGGCGGTGGAACCGGTGCCCCACCACCTGAAGGGTCAAGGCTTTTATTCCCGGTATTTTCTAATACCAAAAAGAACAGGAGGCCTCAGACCCATCCTGGACTTGCGCAACCTCAACAAGTTCCTCGTGCGGGGAAGGATCAATATGCTTACCCTAGGAATCCTTCTGCCCTACCTCCAGCAGGGAGATTGGCTATGCTCCTTGGATCTAAAGGATGCCTACACGCACATCCTCATCCACCCAAGCCACCGCCAATACCTAAGGTTTGTGGTGGCAGGAAATCATTACCAGTACAGAGTACTGCCCTTTGGCCTGTCCTCCGCACTGCGAGTCTTCACAAAATGTCTCGCGGTGGTGGCGGCCCATCTCCGGCTTCACGGCCTCTATGTCTTTCCGTACCTCGACGACTGGCTCATCAGAGCAGCGTCCGCTCTGGAGGTCACCAACGCCACGCGCCGCACGGTGACTCTTCTGCAGTACTTGGGCTTTGTTATAAACTTCGCAAAGTCCACTTTGCTCCCCTCACAGGATCTCGAGTTCATCGGCGCAAGGCTGCACACTCCTCAGGCACGAGCGTACCTACCGCTCGACAGGGCTCAACGGCTCATGGACCTAGCCGACCTTTTTCGCAGCCAGCCCCTGGTCTCCGCCAGGCGCTTCCTGAGACTACTCGGCCATATGGCTTCCACCGTCCATGTGACCCCCAATGCCCGCCTGAATATGCGGCCTGCTCAATGGTGTCTCCGCCGGCAGTGGCGACAAGCCACAGGCGGCCTAGCAGACCTAGTGTGCGTCTCCGAGCCGCTGATCTTGTCTCTCCGGTGGTGGCTTCAGCGGCCGAACCTGATATTCGGCATGCCTTTCCAGTCACCTCAGCCGGCCCGGGTGCTGACAACAGATGCATCCCTCCTGGGCTGGGGAGCGCATTGCCAAGGGGCACGTACTCAGGGCCTCTGGACCACGTGGGAGTCTGCTCAGCAGATCAACTTCCTGGAGCTCAGGGCAATCCGCCTGGCTCTCAAAGCCTTCTCCCACCTGACTTCTCACCAGTCCGTCCTTGTCCAGGCGGACAATCAAGTTGCCATGTTCTACGTGAACAAGCAGGGGGGCACGGGCTCCTTCCTCCTCTGTCGGGAGGCACAGAAGCTCTGCTCTTGGGCCGTCAGTCACTGCATTCTCCTCAAGGCAGTTTATCTCCCAGGCCAAGAGAATTGCCTGGCGGACAAACTCAGCAGGATCCTCCAGCCGCACGAGTGGCGTCTGGATCCCTTGGTAGTTCAGAAGCTCTTTCTAAAGTGGGGCCTCCCCACGGTGGATCTCTTTGCCAGTCCTCACAACCGGCAACTTCCTCGCTTCTGCTCTCGTCAGCCACACCCCCTTCGAGTTGCGGCGGACGCTTTTCTACTCTCATGGTCGGGGAGCCTTCTGTATGCTTTCCCTCCCATCCCGCTAGTCTCTCGGACTCTCTTCAAGGTTCTCCGAGACAAAGCCTTCATGATCCTGGTGGCTCCTCGCTGGCCCAGACAGCCGTGGTTTCCACTCCTGCTGCAATTAGCGGTGGAGGATCCGTTCCCTCTGGGTTTCAACCGGATCTCCTCACTCAGGATCAGGGGTCTCTGCTACACCCCAACCTCAGGTCTCTCAATCTGATGGCCTGGCTGCTGAGAGGGTAGTCCTTGCTCCCCTCCTCCTGCCGGCAGAGGTGGAAGAGGTCGTCCTAGCTTCTCGGCGACCTTCTACTCGAAAATGCTACGCCCTTAAATGGCGTCGCTTTTCCGTTTGGTGTACCCGACAGTCTCAGGATCCCTTCTCCTGCCCGGTGTCGGTGGTCTTGCAGTACTTGCTTTACCTCTCTAATCTGGGACTTAAGTCCAACTCCGTCAAAGTTCACCTCAGTGCTCTTTCAGCACATCATGTGCCGGTGGACGGCAGACCTCTCTCCAACGACCCTCTCGTAGCGAGGTTTCTCCGAGGTCTCCTTCTACTTAAACCACCTCTGCGCCCGCCAGCGCCTGACTGGGACCTGAATGTGGTTTTACAGCGGATCACCTGTCCGCCTTTTGAACCTATGGCTACCTGTTCTCTCCGTTTTCTTTCTTGGAAAACACTGTTCTTGATAGCCCTCACTTCCGCTAGACGCGTAAGTGAATTGCAGGCCCTCGTGTCTGATCCCCCTTACACTCGGTTCTACAAAAATAGGGTAGTCCTACGGACTCACCCAAAATTTCTTCCAAAAGTGGTCTCCCCCTTTCACATCAATCAGGAGGTGGTACTTCCAACCTTCTTTCCCAGACCACACTCCAGCCGAGCTGAAACGGTCCTCCATACCCTGGACTGTAGAAGGGCTTTGAACTTCTACCTTGACCGTACGCGGGAGCACCGTAAAGCTGCTCAGCTTTTTGTGTCTTTTGACCCCAATAAATTGGGGCTCCCGGTCTCCAAGCGTACTCTGTCCATCTGGGTTGCGGACTGTATCTCTTGGGCTTATGGGGCAGCCGGACTCTCCTTGGAAGGTCGAGTCACGGCTCATTGCGTTCGGGCAAAGGCTACGTCAGTGGCTTACCTCCGCTCTGTTCCGCTGGCAGACATCTGCCGGGCCGCTACTTGGTCTTCGAGCCAGACTTTTGCGGTCCATTACTGTCTCGAGAGGGAGTCCCGCAGGGACAGTGCTTTCGGACAGGCAGTCCTCCGTAATCTCTTCGAGGTCTGAGCAACTCCTACCCTCCATCCCGGATGTGGGCTACCGGTGGGTAATAATTCAGCGAGGATTCTTTCCTTCTGTGCTGCTGAGCTAGAGGGAGCTCATTTTTGTGCTTAGGGTCTCCGGTAGCCTTGAGCTTGGGAGTCCCATAAGTGAGGACTGACTTCCTGCTTGGTCCTGGAGAAAGCGTAGTTACTCACCTGTAACAGGTGTTCTCCAGGAGCAGCAGGAATCAGTCCTCACAACCCTCCCTCCTCCCCATGGAGTTGCAATCATCTGCTTTAGTTTTTTTGCAAATTTTTATGCTGTCTTTTTTAGCTATGTCATCTGACTGGCTAAGATGGCACCCTTGGGCGGGAAGGGGACCGCGCATGCGCGCTGCAGTTCCCAAAGGCTTTCTTTGAAAGCTGGGGAAAATTGCTCCGCGAGGGCTCCGTCGGCGTCGACGTCACCCATAAGTGAGGACTGATTCCTGCTGCTCGTGGAGAACACCTGTTACAGGTGAGTAACTACGCTTTCCCTGCTGTCTTTCAAGGTTATAGCTAGGGCATAGATCAGTGTTCATACCTGAGCTTCCATTGCTGTTAGAGTTCCTCTCTATATAGCCTGGCCAGTATGTAGTCCAGTTCTTATGTCCAGCCTTCCAATCCAGATCCCTGGACACTGGATCTCTCTTCACATACCTTCTGGCACGGGTCTTAGGGTCCCTTCCACGTGCAGCCGTCTCCCTCACAGGTAGCGTCTAGAGATTCCTAGCTCTGCAGCACCATTCCTCTGGCTTTCCCCAGTCCAATGGTGTATGCTGGCCCTTGAAATGCCTCCCAGTATACGTACTGCTCTGGACTCTTCTAGACCTCTCAAAGGCTTTTCTCTTCCTTCTTCCAAAGGGTTTCTTTCCCTCTCTGTCCGTCCGGTTTGGCTTCTGCTTCTGATGATCTTTCAGATGAAACTGATGCTCAAGCTGATTCTCAGTATAAGGAGGATGATTCTCTGTAGAATAAACTCTACCTTTATTCTGCCTAGATGAGTGCTCCTCCCTAACACAGCGCAGCTGTGCTGAATCAGGCCCTGCCCTTTGAGATGAGTGCTTAGGGATTACCTCATAGCCCTCCTGATTGAACACACGTTTCCCCACTTCAGCTCCTCTAATGGCTGTTGGAAACCTGGTGCATTCTGGGACTGGTAGTCTTTTATGGGAAAATTCTGTTTTCTTATTTCTACCAGAACTGACAGGTTGCTTGTTCAGAGACACTTCACCTTTTCTATTGCTCCTTCCTGAGCTATGATAAGCTTCCTTATCACAAATTACAGAGCTTAAAAGGGAGAGAGGAGGCATTGTGGGTTAAAATAGAAAGAGGGAAAGAGAAATCTATTTGCATTGGTGTGATATACAGACCTCTCTAACAAGAGGAAGAGGTGGACAGCGAGTTAATTGAAGACATATGCAGCATTGCTAGGAAAGGGGAATTGCTACTGATAGGAGATTTCAATATGCCAGATGTTGATTGGCACATTCCTGCTGCAGTATCATCTAGAAGTAAGGAGATCCTTGATTCTCTACAGGGAGAACTATTCAGGCAATTGGTAACAGACCCCACACGTGAAGGGGCCATACTGGACTTGGTGCTTACCAATGGTGAAAGTGTTTCTGATGTTGTAGTGGGAGATCATTTTGCATCCAGTGATCACCAGATGGTGTGGTTCAGTATTAGGAGTAGGGCTGTTAGAATCCATTCAAAGGTGAGGATCTTAGACTTTAGGAAGACTAACTTTGCCAAGATCGGCTAATACCTCAGGGAGTTGTTAGTGGGATGGGAACAGCTGGGGGATGTAGAAAAACAGTGGGCAAAACTGAAAGGGGATATTTTAAGGGCAACCAACCTTTTTGTTAAAATGGTAAGTAAAGGAAAAAGAGACCGCTATGGCTTTCGAAAGAAGTAGCTGAAAAAGTGGAGAAAAAGAGGGAGGCCTTCATGAAATACAAGAGATCATAGAGAGGAAGACAGGCATCTATATTTGAAAAAACATAGAGAAGCTAGCAAAGTAGTCAGGAAGGCAAAGATTCAAAAGGAGGAGGAAATAGCCAATGCAATAAAATGGGGGGATAAGACATTTTTCAGATATGGTAGTGAGAAGAGGAAGGGCAAAAGTGATATTGTTAGACTCAAGGGTGCAGGGGAGGAATATGTAGAAGCTGATAAGGATAAAGCGGAATTGCTTAACAAATATTTCTGTTCTGTGTTCACAGATGAAGAACCAGGAGCAGGACCTCAGAAAACACCCACAAACAGGAACAGAAGCGAGGGACATCTTGAACAATTTTCAGAAGACTGTGTTTGTGAGAAACTAGCTCAACTTAAAGTAGACAAAGCGATGGGACCAGATGGGATACACCCTAGAATACGGAGGGAATTTGGGGACGTTCTAGCAGCTCCACTGACTGACCTTTTCAATGCCTCGTTGGAGTCGGGAGTGGTGCCAAAGGACTGGAGAGAGGCTCATGTGGTGCCTTTATACAAAAGTGGAAGTAAGGATGTGGTTGAAAACTACAGGCCGGTTAGTTTAACTTCGGTGGTGAGTAAATTATTGGAAACGCTGCTGAAAGAGAAAATAGTGAGGTTTCTGGAGTCCAGTGGATTACAGGATCCGAGGCAGCATGGATTCACCAGAGGCAGGTCTTGTCAGACAAATCTGATTGATTTCTTTGACTGGGTGACCAGGGAGCTGGACCAAGGGAGAGCCCTAGATGTGGTGTATTTAGATTTCAGTAAAGCCTTTGACACTGTTCCTCACAGGCGACTTATAAACAAACTGAGCACCCTAGGGATGGACCCTAAAGTTACTGCTTAGGTTAGAAATTGGTGGGTGGGAGGCGACAAAGAGTACACGTAAATGGAGCTCACTCTGAGGAGAAGGACGTTACCAGTGGTGTGCCCCAGGGATCTGTCCTTGGTCTGATTCTTTTTAACATATTTGTTAGTGATATAGCGGAAGGGCTGTCGGGTAAGGTTTGCCTCTTTGCGGATGATACCAAAATCTGCAATAGAGTAGACACCCAGGAAGGTGTAGATAACATGAGGAGGGATGTAGCTAAGCTTGAAGAATGGTCTAGAATTTGGCAGCTGGGATTTAATGTTAAAAAATGTAAGGTCATGCATTTGGGCTGCAGCAATCCAAGGGAGCAATATAGTATAAGGGGTGATGTACTTTTGTCCACTAAAGAAGAGTGGGACCTAGGCATGGTTGTGTCTGATGATCTTAAAGTAGCTAAACAGGTAGAAAAGGCAACGGCAAAAGCTAGAAGGATGCTTGGGTACATACGGAGTGGAATGGCTAGCAGAAAAAAGGAGGTGATAATGCCTCTGTATTAGTCTTTGGTGCGACCTCATTTGGAGTATAGTGTGCAATTCTGGAGACCGCAACTTCAAAAGGATGTGAACAGGATGGAGTCGATGCAGAGGGTGGCTACTAAAATGATTAGTGGTCTTCATTATAAAGCATATGAGGACAGACTGAAGGATCTTAATATGTACACCTTAGAGGAAAGGCGAGAGAGAGGTGATGTGATTGAGATGTTTAAATACCTCCGTGGCATAAATGTTCAGGGAGAGAGCCTCTTTTAATTGAAAGCAAGTTCTGCTACGAGGGGACATGGGATGAGGGTGAAGGGAGATAGATTCAGGAGTGATATGCGGAAATATTTCTTTACGGAAAGAGTAGTGTATCCGTGGAATAGTCTCCCAGTGGAGGTGGTAGAGATGAGGACAGTAACTGAATTCCAAAAAGCATGAGACAAACACAGAGGATCTCTAAAGGTAAAAAGGGGACTGTTGTAGTTGTTATGGATGGACAGACGGGATAGGGCATGTGGTCTTTTTCTGTCGTCATATTTCTATGTTTCTATGCTTCATTTATTAAATCAAATGTGATCATGCTGTGATTGCTATTGCCAAGTGGCCCCAACACCCTTATCTTTTGCACCACTAAGGACTAGGTCCAAAATAACTTGTTCTACTCTAAAATGATATTGGGGAGTGGCGGTAATACAGATGCAGGATTTAGTTGTTTTGACATGCCCTGCTGTGAAACACCTTTTTTATTGACTTAAAGGAGTTGGAGAGTAGGCCAGCCCTGAATAAACTTGTATTACTTGCCTACTAGAAACTTTTAGGCATGGGCATTTATACCAGCTCTAGGTAGTGGAAATGTCCGTGCCTTCAGCTGTGGTCTCTGCCACTTTCATAAGTATTTTATAAAGGTGGGTAGGCACCTACTTACCTTTAAACTAGTGTGAAAGTAGGCTCCTACCCTTGGCGCTGTGTTAAAATATTAAAAGACTTATGGAATTTTAGAAAAAGCATTAAAAACACATCTTTTCAAGGATCACTATGGAATAACGTAATGGCAATCAGTCTGACTGTATGGCCATACAACATACACCAAGAACTACCCCCCCTGTGATTGAACAATTTATTACTATCAGCCTGAAAGTTAAACCCCTGCTATAATGAAAGTTACACTATTAGCATCCAAGTTAAACTTCCTATTAAAATGTATGTTATATGTGATTTGAAATGTAAACTGTTAAAATGTATATTATATACGAGTTGAAATGTAAACTGCTTTGAATCTACAATAAGGCGGTATAAAACACTCAATCAATCAATCAATATCACCCTTAGAGAAATTATAGTATTCTATAATCTGTGCGCTTACCTGTGTACTCTGCCCATGCTCTGTCCACCAGAAAAGTAACACACCATTTTGTGAATGCCTGTATTTTATACTAGCTGATAGATGATAGAGGGGTAAAAGGGGCAGTATGAGGAGACAGGGCTATAGCGAAGAGACTGAATGAATTCTTTGCTTCGGTCTTTACTGTGGAAGATTGTAGGGATGTTACCCAAGACTGAAGTGGTATTTAAAGGTGATACTGCAGAGGAATTGAGAGAAATATCGCTACACCAGGAAGATGTATTTACAACTATTTGATAAACTGAATAGTAGCAAATCACCTGGACCGGATGGTATACATCCAAGAGTGTTGAAAGAACTGAAATATGAGATTGCAGACCTGCTATTAGTAATCTGTGAACTTTCATTAAAATCATCCGTAATACCTGAAGATTGGAGGATCGCCAATGTAACGCCAATTTTTAAAAAGGGTTCCAGGGGTGATCCGGGAAATTACAGACCGGTGAGCCTGACGTCAGTACCGGGGAAAATGGTAGAAACCATCATAAAGAACAAAATTACACAGCATGTAGATAGTCATGGCCTAATGGGACGCAGCCAACATGGCTTTAGACAAGGAAGATCTTGTCTTACTAATTTGGTATGTTTTTTTGAAGGTGTGAATAAACAGGTAGACAAAGGTGAGTCGGTTGATATAATGTATCTGGACTTTCAGAAAGCCTTTGACAAGGTCCCTCATCAGAGACTTTTGGCAAAACTAAAAAGTCATGGGATAGGAGGCAGTGCACTATTGTGGATCGGGAACTGACTAAAAGATAGAAAGCAGAGGGTAGGGCTAAATGTCCAATTTTCCCAATGGAAAAAGGTGAATAGTGGAGTACCCCAGGGATCTGTACTGGGTCCGCTACTTTTTGACACATTCATAAATGACCTGGAAAAGGGAATAACTAATGAGCTTATCAAATTTGCAGACGACACAAAACTGTTTAAAGTTGTTAAAACCCAAGAGGACTGTGGAAAACTGCAGGAGGATCTGGATAAATTGGAAGACTGGGCATCCAAATGGCAGATGAAATTTAATGTGGACAAGTGCAAAGTTATGCACCTAGGAAAGAACAACCCACACTATGGTTACACGATGCAAGGTTCCACATTGGGAGCCACCACCCAGGAAAAAGTTTTAGGAGTCATCGTGGATAACATGTTAAAACCCTGTGCCCAGTGTGCAGCAGCGGCCAAGAAAGCAAATGGAATGCTAGGTATCATAAGGAAAGGAATGGAAAATAAAACAAAACAAAGGATATTATAATGCTTCTGTATCGTTCCATGGTACGACCGCACCTTGAATATTGTGTGCAATTCTGGTCGCTGTATCTTAAAAAGGATATAGCGTTATTAGAAAAGGTACAGAGAAGAGCCACCAAAATGGTAAAGGGGATGGAAGGCTACTCCTATGAAGAGAGGTTACAAAGGTTAGGGCTCTTCATCCTGGAAAAGAGATGGCTGAGGGGAGATATGATAGAGGTCTATAAATTAATGAATGGAGTGGAACGTAGATCGATTTGTTTATGCTATCAGAATATATAAAGACTAGGGGACATGTAATGAAGCTACAGGGTAAACTATTTAAGACAAATAAGAGAAAATATTTTTTCACTCAATGTGTAATCAAACTCTGCAATTTGTTACCAGAGGATGTAGTAAGAGCTGTTAGTGTAGCTGGGTTTAAAAAAGGTTTGGACAAGTTCCTGGAGGAAAGGTCCATAAACCATTATTAAAAAGGGACCCGGGATATCAATGCTTGACCCAATACAAGCATTGTGGAACCTGTCTTTTGGGGATACTGCTAGGTACGTATTACCTAGATTGGCCACTGTTGGAAACGATACTGGGCTTGATGGACCTTGGTCTGACCCAGTATGGCATATCTTATGTTCTTATGTTCTTACATATATGTGGCAATGTACACATGTAAATGACTAAAATGTCAGCAAAGTAGCAGCATATGTTACGACTTAAACTACATGTTTCATTATAAAATTACCCCCAGGTTGCCTATGTTTAGTGGTTGAGAAGGTGCCTATTTTTAGCCTATTGTATAAAAATACATAGGCCCCTATATGTCTTTAACAACATTAGGGGTAAATCAATAGAAATCACAGCTAGATAGAAGCCATGGACACTTTTATGTCTGTCAGGAGTAGGTGTAAATAGCGCATAGAGTTGTGATTTACACATGTAGTTTATAAAATAAGCATATACTGTGATGAGAGTATGGCTGAGCCCATGGAAATAGAGGAAAATCAAAAATCTACTTTTAAGGAAAGAGACAGGCAGCGAATCCATAGCTTGCAGAGTGCAGGAAAAGAGAAAAAACATGCAGTTGCTGAAGGCAGGCCACACCCAAGCTCTGCTAACCTAAGGTCAGGCTTGGAAACTAATGAAAAACACCTGAGCAGGGGGCAGTGCACGATAGGATAAAAACAGCTTTATAAACCCAGAGGAACAGGAAGGAAAGAGAGTTCACCAGAGAGTTCACCGGGGAGTTCGACCGGGTATTCGATCGGGTAATTGACCGGGGAGTTGGAGTTGACCACAGAGACTGCTGGGGAGAGAAGCACCCAAGAAAGACCCAGAGAGTTCACCGGGGAGGAGACCGGTGGAGACGTCCGTGGGGACTTCAGAGGTGAAGGCAACACCCCAAGTGAAAGTCAGGCTTGCAGGAAAAGTACCAGTAGTTCCGAAGCCAGCAGAGGTGCGGCTGGGAGAATTACTGGCCAGCAGCAGAGTGCAGTTTCTACAGTTCGTGGGCCAGCTCTAAGGGTTCAAGCTCCCAGAAGGTGGGTGAACAAAAGTACAGCTAACAGTGACCTGAAACAGTTAGAGGCACTGTGGCATTTAATTCAGAAAAAGAATCTTCACCTTCCAGGTGAAAACCTTGCTCGTGGAAAGCCTCAGTGGAGAAAAGTTCAGGAGCTTTTGGAGTGCATTGAGCCAGAAGCATTGCATGGAGCTTTAGAGTCAGACGTACCGGCAGGAGATCCAGAGGAAATGCAGGTAGATTGTTCTGAACCTGTTTCTATGTCGGAAGATGCATTAATGGACTGTTCATGGTGTCAGAGAGCTGAATAAAAGCTTCTGGAGAAAGAAAACCCTGTAACCTGAAAACCCCAAAACATTAAGGAAACAGGGAAAGTTACTCTAGCCAGGAAAGCTAAGAACCCTGTTTAATGCAGAGGGGACGTATTTGTTTGTTATATTGATTGAGAGACAGCTGCATGTGTTAAGAGAGCCTTCTAAAGCAGTTTCAGTCTTTGGTTTCATGGAATTTCCTGAGGAATATTGTTTGGAGAAGAATCCTGTTGCCTTCTGTTAAGCCTTAGTGCTTTTGAAAAAAAAAAGAAATTCCTGTTTGCCTTTGGAAAAAAACCCGTCGGTTTCCATGCTTCTGTTTTTGAACAAGTAACACAACTACAAGTCCCAGAAGCCCAGGCTCTGGACGAGGATAACATAGTCTTTATTTAAAAACTGTTAGTCCCTAAATCAATAACACAGTGCACCAAAACTACTACAGACAGGGCCTTCTTATTCTGTGCACCAAGGTGTTGGAACAGCCTTCCTCAAAACATCCGAGCAATACCAGACCTTTTGTAATTTCGAAAAGCTTTGAAACACTACCTCTTCCTCTTGTCTTATCCAGTAAACAATGCAGATATCTCAACCAACCCACAGACCTTCCAAACATACACATACAATACAGACACCCCATAGACCACCCATACACAAAACTGAAGCCAGGATGAGTTCATGACTATGTTATAATTAATTAATTACCCTGTTATCCGAGTTGTATTTCCTGTTTTACTGTAAACACAAAGTACCGTTGAATTGTGTAATTCTTTGTTTTTTGTGAACCGCGCTGATGCTGAATAGCGCGGTATATAAGAGACTATAAATAAATAAATAAATAACAAGGGCAGCCCTACGCATATAAGCCGCGGCCTGGGCTAGGGTCCCCCACAATACTTTATTTGTGCTATGCACAAACTCGACCCCAAAACACACTTACGTGCAGTCGCATAAAAGTATGTCCTTTTCGGCACATATAGTGCTGTGAAAAATTATTGTATAGGTAGGGCCAAATTGTCAGTGTTTAGTTGTTTGGATCACAAGAATAAAATGTGTTACAATTTACAACCTCTGCCATTTTCTTCCCTTTTGCTGTTGTACAAATCTGACAAATTTGCCATGACGAGCATTTTTGTGATTGTTTAATACCCATGTTTGTTTGGTTATGAACCAGTGTACAAAGATGCTATGTATGCCTAAAAAGAAGTTGTGTTTTCTGTTCCGTCTGTTTGGCATGGAGTGGACCAATTTGATGAGGTGTTCTCGCGTTATGATGCAATTCCAGGCTGCAATCAGTGACTCAGTCAGCTCTTGCTTAGTCTGCAGCTGCTTCTTGGTGATCTCAACTGATACCTTGTACCAAACATTCTCAATTAGATTGAGATTGGGTGATTGAGCTAGCTAGTCAATGGTCTGAGCTCCGTTTATTTTCTTCCAGCTGGTGACAGTTTTCGCTCAGTGGCAAGTTGCATTGTCATCCTGGAAGAAATATCTTCCAGGAAACAGTTGCTCAGCTGATGGCAGCATGCACATCTGCAGTATTCCTATGTATTTCACTGCATTTACTATCCCATCAATGATATGGCGTCTTCCAACATCACTGGCTGCCATGCTTCCCCACATCATGACCTTGGTTGGATGCTTCACGGAGATATTCAAGCACTCTGGTTTGTACTCTTCATGAGGAAACCTTCTCACAAAGGGTTTGCCCTGGTCACCCAGAATGCAGAACGTGCTTTTGTCGCTGAACAGAACTTTCTTCCAGTAAGCCTTGCTCCATTTTGAGTATGTGGATGCCCACTCAGTGTGTCTCTTCCTCTTTTCCACTGTTAGAAGCAGCTTCCTCTGCGTCCTCAACCCATACTCCAAGAATCGACTCCTCACAATGGAAGTGTAAATTGTAATGAAACACTTCTCCTTTCATTCCTGCAGAAGGTCAGGGGAAATTAGCTTGAAGTTACCAAGAGATGTCCTTATCAAGGGCCTGTCATCCCTCTTGGTTGACTTTCTAGGCCGACCCTACGTTGTTGGTCCCAGGACTGGCCCGAGGGTTTCTGCCGCCCTATGCAGAAACCTTGGCCTCACAGCTTCCCCCCCCCCCCCCCCCCCGCAGATGTTGCTGCTACTCCGACAGTTGCTGCCAATTCTATCTCGGGAGGGGGAGGCAGGCAGTGGCAGTATTTCAAAAAGCAGCTGCTTTTGGAAATGCTGCTGCTGCAAGTTTCCCCTCCCAAATGGAATCGGCGGCAGGGGTGGGTGGGTGGTGAGACTGGTCATGTGTGCTGCTGCTGCCACCGCCAACCCGGGCCAGCCGCCTAGCTCGCCTAGTGGATGGTCCGGCCCTAGTCGGTCCTGCTTATTTCCCATCTCCTTATGTTTCTGTAGAATGTGGACAAACGTTGTCTGATTACAGACAACCTTTTCTGTAATCTGCGGGCTAGACTACTCCTTGTTGTGCAAAACTACTACCTGGATCTCCATTGATAGAAAATGCGATCTCTTCACCATTCCAGGGTGTTGAGCATTAGATGTGATATACACCAGTTGATCCATATTAAATTCAAACCCTGTGTGCTGCCAAAATACCATGCACTGGCTATCAAATATGACTTCCTATTGCTTGAGGAAGCACAGTATTCTATTGGTTCATTTTGATCTTGCTTTGACACAGAATCCGGTTGATCGTACTGGGACATAGTTTCCTTCTGACAGCTTTGTAAAAATTCACAGACAAGTAATTTTGCATGCAGAAATGGCTGCCAAATTAAATTTGCAACAAACAGTACATAATAAGCTATGCTTCTACCACAATTTGCAAAGATTGTCAACATAAAGCTGAGAATAATTAGATCATGCACACTGTGCAAGACTTTTGCACACTATTGTATCACATAGAGTAATTTTATAAAAGCCATTTTATGTGCAAAGAGTTTATAAAATTACTCCCATGTGGGCAGTTTTAACGACATTGGAGAAAACAATGTCGTTAGTTGCATCATTTTCACGCATTTCAGTGCATTTACAGGCAGAGAAGGTTTTTGTGGAGCAAATTAGATTGGAAAATTGAAATAAGTGAATTGAATAGCAGCCACTCAAACTGTGCTAGTGCAGGATAAATCAATGTCTCATTGTTAAGTTGAAGATTGGGGAACTTTACTGGAGCTTTCAATTTGAGACACTTGAAATTTCCAGTGGTTCTAACCTAAGTTCACTACAAGACCTTTTTAAGGAATACTTCAGAGGTTCTTATGATTTCTGAGGAGGCAGTTCTCTTTGTGTGTAGAGTCTTGTATCTAGCATCTTGAAGGCAGTGTGGGCTACAAGGAAGAACTACATCAATGAATGGAAATCTAACATAAGAACATAAGATATGCCATACTGGGTCAGACCAAGGTCCATCAAGCCCAGTATCCTGTTTCCAACAGTGGCCAATCTAGGTCATACGTACCTAGCAGTTTCCCCAAAAGACACAGGTTCTGCAATGCTTGAACTAGGTCAAGCATTGATATCCTGGGTCCCTTCTTAATAATGGTTTATGGACCTTTCCTCCAGGAACTTGTCCAATCCTTTTTTAAACCCAGCTACACTAACAGCCTTTACTACATCCTCCGGTAACAAATTCCAGAGTTTGATTACACGTTGAGTGAAAAAATATTTTCTTTTATTAGTCTTAAATAGTTTACCCTGTAGCTTCATTGCATGTCCCCTAGTCTTCCTATATTCTGATAACGTAAACAGTCGATCTAATGGTATGATACCCTGGACGTGTCTAACATCTTGGCATGGGAAGGAACTGATGTGCCCCAAATATGTTATGTTGTTGATCTCCTTTATATTTCCTTACTATCTAGTCAAGACAGACAACACAGTAGGTGTAGACAGGAATACATTTGGGGGGAATGGTAAGGTAACACAAAGGAGATCAGGTGAGTCAAGATCCGAAAGCGGCAGCGAATTTTGTGTTTCTTTTCAAAAGCATAGATACCTTTTCTAGGGCACAAGATTTGGATTTTTCCTGATATCTCCTGCACTATGCAAAGGTGAAGGAAGAAATTACTTTTGATGCTCCAAGAGGCAGTGGTCTTGGCTTGTAAATGTGTATTTATTTTTTGTGCAAATGCTTGTTCACTATGGGTGATGGCAGCTTGCAATTTTGTTTTTTTTTGGATAGTAAGAAATGGAGTCAGTTGAGTCTTAGGGGCATGTTTACTAAAATGCGGCAGTGCTACCATGCTGTAAGGCCAGGGGGTGGCACCAGACCCCCACTAACAAATGAAGGTATACCCGGCATATCCCCTTGTAGTTAGAATGGGTTCTGTGCCACCCCTGTGCTAAACAGTTTGCCACTATTATCACCAGTGCACTTACACCACTTTAATGGGTGATGTTAAGTACACTTACGGTAAGTGCGACACTGACTGTTAGTGTGTGTTTAAAGATGCCCCTGATAACCACAATGCGCGTGTTTTGCCCCAGAGATGCCCAAATCTCGCCAGAAACTGTGTTAAGCAGTTAATGTGGGATTCTTGGCATGGGCGCATATTTGGCACACAGTAATGGTTACTGCAGTGCACATGCTGCGTGCTTAAACCCTGTGCTTAACCATTATTGTGGTTTAGTAAACATGTCCCTTAATGGGAGGTGAGGTTAACTTTTATGTAACTTTGTTTTAAATATAGGCTGTGTCTTCTCTCAAGTTAGTTTTCTTTTTTATTTGGTCTTTTTTTTGGGGCTTCTCTCCCTTTTTTTTTTCTTTTTTATTGCCAAGATTTGACTTAATCAATGCAGAAATCTACACAATAGTTAAGAACAACAGTGGTCGTTGATGTGAAACGGCACATTACTCAGGGTTGGAATACCCAGAGCATTGCCAGTTAAAGTCTGAGACTACAAATTTCACTAAGATCATTCTATGAATTTATTAGAAATATTCCAGTCTGAATCAGTAGATGATTTTGCGAAGTTAATCGGGCTAGTTCTTAATATATTTGGAGGGATGCAATCATTTTGAATTGGAAAATAAAGCCCTCTGTTAAGCAGACCTACGACATAGTAAAGATTTGTGGGCTGACAAAAAATGCATTTATAATATGTTGCTTCCGGCTTATTTGCCTGAATTATCAATACTATATTGGCTCTCTTTCTTTTTATTTATTTATTTTATTTATTTATTTTATATTCTCTTATATACCGCGCTATTCTGCATCAGTGCGGTTTACATTGAACAAACTGAAATTACATTGAACAGGGCATTATAACTTGGAGATAACTATTTTACAGGGAACATGGGCTATGGAGGGTTAAGTGGCTTGCCCAAGACCACAAGGAGCACCTGTGGGACTAGAAGCCTCAGTCCTTCCGGCCCAAGGTTGCTGTCCTCTAGTGGGATTTGAACCCCTGACCTTCCGGCCTGAAGTACCTTGCCCCCAACCACTAGGCCACTCCTCCACTCCTTTTTAAATGGGAAGCAAGGCAGTAGATAGTAGTAAAGGAAGTCTGTTGGTGCACTCTAGCCAAGTAGAAGCTTCTTTTGAAAGCTGTTAAGTTCAAAGGAGAAGAAGAAACCTGCTGGGCAAAAAAGGATGGTTAAGAAGTGATAGCAATTAATATGCACAGTGTATCTCGGTTGTGCAACTTACAGCCTTGTAGGCAGAACCACTGCTGGAGAACACAGTGTGTTGGATAACTGTTGAAGTCAGTGGTGTCCTGCTGTGGTACTCTTCTTCCCCTGAGGTGCTGCAGGACTCTCATGGCCACACCTGTATTAGCCAGGCCATTTGTAGGAGCATGCACACATATCCTGGGCTAGGGGAAAGGTATGGAATAGGGATGGGTGATGCATGCTTCACCCTCTGTCATCTGCCTGCCTCCCTTCATTCCAAACCACTTGGTGCTTGTCTTGCTTGAAAGCATTGTGTCTGGAAGCTGCCAAAAAAGGATTTTGTGTTGTGTGTATATATATATTTGGGCAAGATTTGCTGCTAGAAGATAAAAGGGTTGGATTCACTAAGCTTTTTCTCATAGGAACAGAAAAAGAGAAACGTCTTTGTTAATGTGTACTTCTGTTTTTAATTTTTTTTGAGGGGGGCGTTATTGATTATGAGCCCAATAGCCGCAGGCGCTGAACTTTTAAACTCGAATATTCAATGCCTTGGTCATATCTGGGCTCTGGCATTGAGTGGATCTGGTTTGCATGGATTGCAGTGAAGAAAGGTGGGCTGCGCCAATATTCAGCCGCTGCTTGGTTAGTTTCTGCAGTGAAAGTTAAGCCAGTGTTTCCTGTACCTGACTTTCGCTGCATGATGCTAACCTGGCAGCGGCTCAAAAATGCACTTTGCCCTCCATTGCCTTGGAAGAAAGATGCTGGGTCACCAGAGATCAGCACTGACTTGACTACACTTAAATTACAACTTTTTTTTTTTTTTGCATACGAGAAGGACATTCTTTTATGTGACCCACATGCAGACATGTTCGTCACATGCGTTATAAAATGTATATGTGTGTCTAGTTTATGTGCTAACATTTATGCTTGCTTCTGAGCTGGTGTAAATATCCACAGTTTCAATCTAACTGCGATGTCTGCAGCCTTGACCCTAGTATTTTATAAAAACACAAACACCTAGGGGTATTTAGAAAATAGGTTAAATAGGATCTAACTTGGCCTTCACACATAGGTGGCCTTTTATACAATTATCCTCAAATCTATTCATGGTGCTTCATATCTTTGTTTTATAGGATACTACTTGAGCCATGGCACAAGTGGAGAAGAAAGTTGGACTGCTTAGAAAATCTTCAGCTTCAAAGAAACCTTTGAAAGAAAAAGTTGTTCTAATGTATGATGAAATTTTAACGGTAAGCTGTAAAAGTTTTCCCACTCTGTAAATGATGTTTTTTTTTAATTTTTAAAAAATCTCCTTGCTTTGGTATGAAATTTGTTTTTTGTTTTTTTGCTAGTCCTAAAGGTGGTATACAACAAACTGAAATAAAGATACAAATAAAAATAAAGGGTTTCTAGGAAGAGGATGTATGCCACAAAGAGAGAGGGCAGACTGAGGGTTCCTGACATTTAAGGACTCATTATTTATTAGCTGAACTTCGCCAGGTTATGGATTGCAGAGAATTCATGGAGGCAAAACAATTTTTACAGATTGACAGCATTATTTTTTATTTATTTATTTAACAGGTTTTTATATACCGTCTTTAAGCCAAGGTGGTTTACATTGAACAACAAGCTCAAGAGAGTTGTGTTACATAGAACCTGGGAGGATAAACTTGGAGTTAAATATGGGGGCTAAACAATAATCAACAGCGAGTGGAAGGGATATGGTATAGAGCAGACATGTCCAACAGGTAGATCGCGATCTACCTGTAGATCGCGGAGGGGTCAGAGGTAGATTGCCAGCCCCACTTGGCTCCATCTCTCCAGCAGCTTGCCCTGTTGCTAGGAGAGAGCTCGTGCCGGCAGGTCGTCTGCCGAGGGCTTGCCGCCACTGCTGATCCTTTGCTTGTCTTTTTTCCCTGCCTGCAGGAATCTTGCCTGTGGGTGTATTGGGGGCGCTTGTTGTTTTCGTGCCAATAGTTTGTGGGTACCCCAGGGGGCTGCTGCCCGTGCCCCGCGACGAGACGCCATAGGGCCGGCGTTTTACCTGGTCTCCTGCCTCTCAGAATCACCCATTCCTGCCCCCGTTCCAACACCCCTTAGAAGCGTGTTATATACCGGGCGATATCCATTCGCCTGGGCTTTACCTGAATACACTTACCGTATTAGTTGTATCGTGTGCTGGTCGTTGGTTGCTTTATAGTTCGCTTTCATTAAATGTTATCTCCAGGAACAAGCAGGAATGAGTCTTCACATATGGGTATCGTCGGTACCGACAGAGCCCGCGTGGGAACGCTCCCCAGCGTCCAATAGGAATGCTTTTGGGAGCGTGCATCCATGCATGCGCGCTGCCTTCCCGCCCATCTACTTCTCTCTCTTCAGTTCTTTGTTTTCCGCGGAGCCGACAGGACGTGAACCCTGTCACCGCAGAAAATTCTACTTTTATTTCTTATTTTTTGTGGTCGCGCCTGCCTTTGTTCGATGCCCACCGGTACCACCGGTGTTTTTTTTCTCCTTTCTTTCTTAAAAACCCCCAAAAACAAACCACATAGAACTTGTGTTTTCAGTCAGGGGTTTTCCCCTGCTTGGTGCTTGGCGCCATTTTGGCCACTAGGCCTCTTTACTTAACATGGAGAAACCAGCTACTGGTTTCAAGAAATGTTCAAAGTGTAGCAGCACAATTTCTGTCACAGACACCCACGACTGGTGTCTTAAATGTTTAGGTCCTGACCATTGCCCAGCAGAGTGTCTCTCCTGCAGGAAGCTGATTAAAAGAAGTCTTCAGAATCGAGAAAATCAACTCGGTGCCCTGTTTGCATCGGACATGATGTCAGTAGCATCAGTGTCCTCCAGGGCCTCTACTTCTTCCCAGGGATCTCGGGTAACTAAACATAAATCTAAGTCTAGCCGGTCCTCGAGAGGTAGATCTCCTTCTAAGTATCGAGATGCCTCTGGCGTTGCCCTCGAGGAACCTGCACCGGCAAAACAGCCCCGGCGGGAGTCTTCGGGCTCCAAAGCATTATCGGGGCTCCAGGATGTTCTCAAGGCTTCGACCTTGATAGACATTCCTGTTCCATGCTCGGGGGTTGTGGCCGCTTCGATCGGTACCGACACCCCGGCTTCGGAAATGGTGATGGACAAAAGGATCCTTGCCATTGAACGCAGTCTAGCGAATCTTTTGGCTACTTCGGTACTGCTAAAGTCGCTGCAGACTGTTCCACAGGCACCGGTATCACTATCGGTACCGGTGCTGGTACCCTCAGTACCTGCTTCGGCAGGTTTACTTCCCCCGATGCCAAGTTTAGAATCACACTCAAGCATGGGGGATCAGGTACCGACTCGCTTCGGTACCGACCTCGAGCGGTACCGAAGACATCTTTTGAAGGAGAACCTGGTGCTTCATCCCTTTGAGTCTTCCGATTCTGACGACTCAGATGACTCTACCGGTACCAGAGCTGAACTTTTACAAGATTCAACTCCTCATCAACGCAGAATGTCCCCTCCTGAGGACATGTCTTTTCACGATTTTGTGCGGCAGCAGCAGAATGGGATAGTGTTGACGGCGGAGGATCACTTTTTTGTGACAACGGCAACAACACCAAACTTAAACTGCGCAGAAGAAAGGCCCGGCAATCTACTTCTGTATCTTGCCATGAAAACCCAATGGATAGTTACAACAAAACAAATTGTGCTATGCTGCTGGAAGATGAGACCCCCAGGTCGGAAGGCACTCAACTAGCTACTGGGGAAGAGCTGAAGACTTTTCAGAGTAAAGCCAGCATTTATGATGTAGTTGGATCAAAGCCCTCGGGAAGTCTGACTGCTGATGTAGCTGCGCATGAAATGAGAGTCAGAAGCTGTAAAGATGTCTTACACATTGGAACATGGAACTTACGAAGCATGAACCAAGGGAAGTTGGAGGTGGTCAAGAATGAAATGGAACGTGTACAACTTGATCTGTTGGGTGTCAGCGAACTGAAATGGACTGGCATCAGGCACTTTGCATCAGATGATCACATGGTCTACTATGCTGGAAATGAAAGACAAAGAAGAAATGGTCTTGCATTTATAATAAAGAAGAAACTTGCAAGAACTGTAATGAAATACAATGCAGTCAGTGAAAGCTTAATCTCTATTCGTCTACGAGGATTGCCTATCAACACAACTATAATTCAAGTATATGCCCCAACAACAGCTGCAGAAGAGAATGAAATTGAAGAGTTCTATGAACAAGCACAAGCTGTAATTGACAGAACATGCAAACAGGATATCCTGATAGTCATGGGTGACTGGCATGCAAAAGTTGGCAACAAAGAAGAAAGCAAAGTAGTTGGAAAATATGGACTTGGCAACAGAAATGAAGCTGGAGAAAGATTGATAGAATTCTGCAAGACCAATGATCTATTCATCTCAAACACCTTCTTCCAGCAACACAAGCGGCGACTCTATACATGGACTTCACCCAATGGATTGTATAAAAATCAAATTGACTACATCTGTGGAAGTCAACAATGGAAAAGCTCTATAACATCAACAAAGACAAAACTTGGAGCTGACTGTGGTACAGATAATCAACTACTAGTATGCAAACTCAAGCTAAAGTTGAAAAAGAGCAAACCACTCATGAATGCAGCAAAATATGACCTTGAGAATATACCACTGGAATTTAAAGACTGCCTGCAAAATCAATTTGCTGCTTTAGATACAAATGACAGAGCTCCGGAAGAGTTATGGAATGACATCAAGAAGGTTGTGTTGGAAGAAAGCGAGAAGTCTCTACAAAAGGTGAAAAAGCAAAAACGGCCAAAATGGATGACGGAAGAAACTCTGAAAATTGTCCAGAAACGCAGAGAAGCTAAAGCCAGAGGAGAAAGAAAGAAAGACAATCGCAGAACTCAACAGAGATTTCCAACGTGCAGCAAGAAAGGACGTGGAAAAATACTACAACGACGCATGCAAGGAAATAGAAGCAGAAACTATTAGAGCAGGGGTCTCAAACTCAAATTGCTTTGAGGGCCAAATGAGGACTTGTAGAGTAACCCGGGGGCCGCACAAGACGCAGGCCTCATTTGCATAATGGCATCATTTGCATAAGGGCATCATTTGCATAAATATTTGCATATACACTAACTTTTAGTAAACATGCAGAACATACACCATCACCAAACAAGGAATCACAATTTAGAAACAGGAAGACAATTAAACTGGGAACCCCAAAAGCCAAACTTAGAATGTACAACACTGTAGAAATAAAACTATAAATTGATTTCCTCTTGTATGTAAGGGAACAATCATGGAGAATGGGCCCCTGGGCCTGTGTCCACTCCCATATCTTTTCTGGTCACATGGAGGGGGATGCTCTCACCTTTGTGGCTCGAATCTCTGGCCCTGTGTTCATTCTCTGCTTGAAAACCCTAAGGAGGGGATTTCCTAGCTCTCTGTTCTCTCTGTTCCTGATGTCTGGAGAGAGAAATCTTTTGGTTCTGTGCAGTTTCTCTCCTTCAAGGTCCTGGGGGGAGGATTCTTCTGCCCCATGTTCCTTCTCTGCTTATGTTGATCCTATACTCACGATCTTCCTTTTATGCTGTTCAAAGGGTGGCATCCAGCTTTATGCTCGCTTTATTCTTCTGTGAGGAGAGGATCTCTGGTTCCTTCATTCATCCTGTCTCTTTTTGGGTCCCAGGGAAGGGATCCCTGGCCCTGTGTTACTACATTCTCTGTTTCTGGGATTTGGGAATGACATCTCTGGCTAGTTGCTTGCTTTTTCTCTACTTCAGGAGCAATGGGAGAGGATCCCCAAGTCTTGCACTGATGATATGACCAAAGAGCTCATGTGCACTCTGGCCATTTTTACACCAGCTGTTGCACAAGCCTTTTATTTTGATGTTTATAGACTCTCCTACCTTTTTTCTTAAAACTGTGTTTTTCTTTTATTTTCCAAAATGATGAGCTCACTATTAGTTGCATGAACAGACAGATGGGTCTATGAACCAATGGCAAACTCACACAGACAACATAGTCAGCCACAGAGAAATTTGAGTAGTGTCAGTTTTTCACCCGGGACTATTATTTTTTTAAAACATAGCCACTATTGGCAGCAGTCAGTCCCTGATCCCAATGCCAACAGTATTAAGCGTCCCGCGGCCCCTCTGCCTGCTCTGAGTCCTCTCCTCCCTGCAGCATCAGCTCAAAAAGTGGCGGCTTTCAGAGCCGCGAAGAGAGAGAGTTTCTCTCGCGCGGTTCTGAAGAGCAGCGAGTCTTCAGAACCGCGCGAGAGAAACTCTCTCTCTTCGCGGCTCTGAAAGCCGCCACTTTTTGAGCTGATGCTGCAGGGAGGAGAGGACTCAGAGCAGGCAGAGGGGCCGCGGGACGCCTAATACTGCGGCGGCAAGTTTGGATTTTTTTTTTTTTTTTAGACACCGGTAAGTGCTTCGCGGGCCGCACAAGATGCTCTCGCGGACCGCGTGTTTGAGACCCCTGTATTAGAGGAAGAACAAGATCGGCTTTCCTAAAGCTACGAGAGTTAAAGAAAAAGTTCCAGCCTCGAATTGGAATGTTACAAGATGCTCAAGGTTCGATGTTGAATGATGCTGAGAAGATCAAGAAAAGGTGGAAGGAATATACAGAGTTTTTATATGATAAAGATCAAGTGGACCAACAGCCGTTTCAAACTGTACCTTATGATCGGGAACCATTGGTGATGAAAGAAGAAGTTAAAGCAGCATTGAAAGTCTTATCAAAGAACAAAGCACCAGGCATTGATGGCATTCCTATAGAAGTATTCCAGCTATCTGATGCAGCTGTTACCATACTTACAAGGCTCTGCCAAGAAATATGGAAGACATCATCATGGCCAACTGACTGGAAAAGATCTGTGTTTATACCAATATTAAAGAAAGGTGATCCAACTGACTGTGGAAATTATCGAACAATCGCTCTGATCCCACATGCCAGCAAGATTCTACTGAAGATTATTCAAAAGAGACTACAACCATACCTGGAACAAGAACTACCTGAAGTGCAAGCAGGGTTCAGGAAAGGGCGAGGAACGAGAGACATCATTGCGGATGTGAGATGGATCCTTGAAAAGACTAAAGAATACCAAAAGGATATCTATTTGTGCTTTATCGACTATAACAAGGCTTTTGACTATGTAAACCATGAGAAACTCTGGGCCACATTAAGAAGCATGGGTATACCAGAACACCTAATCGTTCTCTTGCGCAATCTGTACATTGATCAAGAAGCAACAGTTCGAATGGAACAAGGAGAAACAGAATGGTTTAAAATAAGCAAAGGTGTAAGACAAGGTTGCATACTTTCCCCCTACCTGTTTAATTTATATGCAGAACAAATCATCAGAGAAGCAGGATTGTATGAAGACAACAGAGGTGTGAAGATTGGTGGAAGACTCATCAACAACCTTCGCTATGCTGATGATACTACATTACTGGCTGAAAGTGAAGATGATCTGAAACATTTGCTTCTCACAGTCAAAGAACATAGTCTCAAAATGGGCCTGCACCTTAATGTAAAGAAGACAAAGATCATGACAACTGGCATAATCAACAGGTTCATCATTGAAGGAGAAGAAATTGAAATTGTGAACAACTTTAACCTACTTGGATCAACTATCAATAAAGAAGCAACAAGCAGTCAAGAAATCAAACGACGCATTGCTCTTGGCAGAATGGCTATGAAAGACCTAGATAAGATTCTCAAGAGCAGAGATGTCTCTCTCCATACAAAGATTCGACTTGTTCAAGCCATGGTATTTTCAATAACATCATATGGATGTGAAAGCTGGACAGTGAAAAAGACAGACAGGAAGAAAATTGATGCCTTTGAATTATGATGCTGGTGGCGAATACTGTGTATACCATGGACTGCCCGAAGAACAAACCAGTCGGTCCTAGAGGAGATCAAACCTAAGCTTTCTTTAGAAGCTCAGATGACAAGACTTCGACTTTCATACTTTGGACACATCATGCGAAGAGAGAGATCATTAGAAAAAGATATCATGCTTGGCAAGTTCAGTGCAAAAGAGGAAGGCCAGCAATGAGATGGATCGATACAATAACAGCAGCTACGGGTACCAGTCTGTCAACAATGAGCCGCCTGACTGAAGACCGAGCACAATTTAGGATAGCTATCCAGAGGGTCGCCATGAGTCGACTCCGACTCGACGGCACTTAACAACAACATGGCAAGGGCTCTTGCCATTACAGTGGTTCATGAAAAGGAGCCTAGGGCAGAAGAATTAAGTATTCTGCAATACCCCTTGGCTCCAAAGGAAGCAGCTATGCTCCCTATACATCAGATCTTACATGATCTAATTTTAAGGATGTGGGAAACTCCTTTAACAGTATCCCCACATTCTAGATGCCTTGACACTATGTACAGAGTGCCACCTTGTCCAGGTTTTCAGAAGACTCAGCTACCACACCATTCTATGTTGGTGGAGTCTGCCATGAGACGGATTAAGAGTACAAAGAGACACTCTTCTAATCCACCAGGTCGTGAATCTAGAACCCTGGATGCCTTTGGGCGTAGATGTTTTCAGGCCTCCATGCTTTCAGAAAGGATTAGTTCCTATATTTTATACATAGGAATGTTTCTTGGAGGTTACAAAAAACGTAGAGCTTTTGAACCCTTTCCTTCAAGAGGATAAAAGAGCAGACTATTCATCACTAGTCAAACATGCTCAGAATGTCTCTAAGTTCATGAATCGTGCTACCTTTGACTGTTTTGAATGTATTAGCAGAACTTCTGCTATGGTTATTGGAGCACGACGTATTGCCTGGCTCCAAGCTTCAGACTTGGAAGAATGGGTGTAGGAAAAGCTGGGAAATATTCCTTGCACTGGAGAAAATCTTTTTGGCAAGAATTGGCAATCTAAAGCTAATCAGCTTGACACTGATAATGCTACCTTAAATAGATTGCCAAAAATTTCTGCTAACCCGCTAAGAAAAAGTCCTTTAAGAAACCCTTTTTCTCTAAGAAGAAAAAGTTCTATCCATCTTCCACCCAACAGGCATATGTTCCCCAGAAGGGGCAACAACAGACGAGACAAAGAAAACCCAAGCCTCAGCAGGCTCAACAGACTCAGCCTCCTCAGGGTTTTTGACTTTTGTCTAGAGAACTTAACCATTCTTCCTGTGTTAGGCCCAGAACCTATAAATATTCCAGGCCATATCTGCCATTTTGTCAAAAGATGGCAACAAATCACATCAGAAGCCTGGACTTTGTCCATAGTGAGTCTGGGATACAAGCTTCGTTTCCTCAGCTTGCCACCACCCACACTAGTAAAACAATTCAACTCTCAACCTCTAGGCATAGACCTCTTGCTACAAGAGGTCTCTACTCATCTAGCTCAAGGAGCTATAGAAGAGGTTCCTCTATGCCAACAAGGTACAGGGTTTTACTCCCCCCCTATTTTCTCATTCCAAAAAAGACAGGGGGTTTAAGGCCAATTCTAGATCTCAGAGAGTTGAACAAATATCTAGTCCGAGAGAAGTTCAAAATGCTTTCCCTCGGCTCTCTTCTGCCATACCTTCACAGGCAAGATTGGCTATGTTCTCTAGATTTAAAAGACGCCTACATGCATATCCTTATTCATGTAGATCACAGGAAATTCCTTTGGTTCCTAGTCCAGGGAAGACATTTCCAATACAGAGTCCTTCCCTTTGGGCTGGCCTCTGCTCCAAGGGTCTTCACAAAATGCATGGCAGTAGTAGCAGCATTCATGAGGACCCTGGGGATTTTTGTCTTCCCTTACTTGGACGATTGGCTTATCCGGGCGCAGTCAGCTCAAGAAGCTCATCAGGCCCTATTGCGAGCAAAACAAATACTCCAGTATTTGGGATGGGTCATAAATCTTCCAAAGTCCCAGCTCACCCCATCTCAATCCCTCGAGTTTATAGGTGCTTGCTTGGACACACAGCTTGCAAGGGCTTTCCTTCCCCAACCACGCTGTCTGCGAATCATTGAGCTAGCATCTCAAGCAGCACTGCAGACCTTCCTTACTGCTCGACAGATGCTTTGCCTACTAGGTCACATGGCATCTACGGTCCATGTAATACCTTACGCTCGTCTTCACATGAGAGCGGCCCAGTGGACCTTAGCTTCCCAATGGTCCCAGGCCTCAGGAAGCTTGTCAGACAAGATCAGAGTTACCACACGCCTGATTCTGTCTCTCCGTTGATGGCAATCTCTGGAAAACCTTTTAATAGGCTCTCCTTTCCAGCAACCACCACCTCAGGCTCTCCTAACAACAGATGCCTCCAAGATGGGTTGGGGAGCCCACTTGGGCAATCTATCAATGCAGGGCCTTTGGTCCTCACAGGAGGCTCTTCTTCATATAAACCTACTAGAACTCAGAGCCATCTCCAATGCTATTTAAGTCTTTTGCACCCAGCTCATAAACAAAACAGTTCTGATGCAAACAGACAATCAAGTAGCCATGTTTTACCTCAACAAACAAGGCGGAACAGGCTCTCTGCAACTGTGCAATGAAGCTCTGCGACTATGGGCCTTTGCCAGAGAGCATCATTCATCTGCTGGCAGTCTATCTTCCAGGCGTTCAAAACGTTTGGGCAGACAGACTCAGTTTAGTACTCCTGCCACACGAGTGGTCACTCTACTCCTGCCATCTTGCTCGGGTTTTTCATGCCTGGGGAACACCAGACATAGACCTCTTTGCAAGTCCACAGAATGCCAAACTTCCCCGGTTTTGTTCCAGACTTCCAGCACAGAACTGTCAAACCAGGGATGCATTCCTGTTCCATTGGGGTCAGGATTACCTATATGCATTTCCACCAATCCCTCTAATCCCCAAAACCTTATTCAAGCTCCAGAGGGACAAAGGACGCATGATCCTCATAGCGCCTTCCTGACCGAGGCAAACATGGTATCCTCTTCTCTTGCGTCTCTCTCAAGCCACCCCTCTGGAGTTAGGAAGTGCTCCAGATCTTCTGTCCCAGGACAATGGATCTCTACTACACCCCAGTCCCCAGTCCCTACATCTCAAGGCCTGGTTACTCCAGGCCTAGACTTTCAAGATCTAGACCTGTCTCAACAAGTGAAGGACATTCTTCTGGCCTCCAGGAAGCCTTCCACAAGACGCTCTTACGCTTTTAAGTGGAAAAGGTTCTCTTCCTGGTGTTATCAGAGAGGACTTACTCTAGAAGAGAGTCTACTGGTACTAAAGAGGGAGTATCTCCTTCATTTGTCGGCTTCTGGTCTTCAGACCAATTTTGTTAAGAGTCCATCTTAGTGCTATTGCTGCATCTCATAAGCTCATAGATGGACAACCAATTTCTTCTCATCCTCTTATTTACAGATTTATGAGAGGACTTCTTCTAACGAAACCTCCCATTAAACCACCTCCTGTGGCTTGGGATCTTAACCTTGTTCTAGGTGTACTCATGGAGCCACCTTTTGAGCATTTGGCTACTTCGGATCTAAAGTTTCTTTCATGGAAAGTTCTTTTCCTAATTGCCATCACTTCTGCTAGATGCAGTAGTGAACTTCAGGCTTTAATGGCTGATCCACCTTATACAAGGTTTCATCATGATAAGGTGGTTCTTAGGACCTATCCTCATTTTCTTCCAAAGGTGGTTTCACCTTTTCATCTAAACCAGTCAGTTTATCGTCCCGTTTTCTTTCCTAGACCTCATTCCTCCTCTGCGGAAAGGAAACTTCAAACTTTGGACTGTAAAAGAGCTCTAGCTTTTTATCTCCAAAGGACCCGGCCTCACAGAAAGTCTTCTCAACTTTTTGTGACTTTTGACTCTAGCCATTTAGGACTTCCTGTCACTAAAAGAACCCTCTCTAAGTGGATTGCAGATTGTATTTTCTATACATACCAAAGTAAAGGAATACCTCTTGAAGGCCATGTCACAGCTCATAATGTCAGCGCCATGGCAGCCTCAACAGCTAACCTTCGTTCAGTGGCTATTGATAAATCCTGCAAAGCTGCAACTTGGGCCTCAGTACATACTTTCACTGCCCATTATTGTCTGGACAAGGACTCCCGCCGGGATGCCTTGTTTGGTCAAACTGTTCTGCAGCACCTTTTCCACTCATAATTCAACTCCTACCCTCCATCCACTTGGATGCCTGAGGTCCCTGGGGGAAGCCTGGCCCATCTACATAGATTTGCTACATGCTGGGTCTTCCCTAGGCATCTTTCAGCTTGGGAGTCCCCATATGTGAAGACTCATTCCTGCTTGTTCCTGGAGATAGCGTAGTTACTCACCTGTAACAGGTGATCTCCGGGAACAGCAGGAATACGTCTTCACAACCCACCCGCCTCCCCTAGGAGTTGTCTTTCCCTCTCTCTTTCTCTCTTTCTCTATTTTTATCTACTTCTCTCCTTCGGTCTCAGCTTTAAACTCAACTGAAGAGAGGGAGGTAGATGGGCGGGAAGGCAGCATGCATGCATGGATGCACGCTCCCAAAAGCGTTCCTATTGGACGCTGGGGAGCGTTCCCGTGCGGGCTCCGTCGGTACCGACGATACCCATATGTGAAGACTTATTCCTGCTGTTCCCAGAGATCACCTGTTACAGGTGAGTAACTACGCTTTCAGGCAGACACAACAAAGTGTCAAGAATTTGGTGATTTTGGTGGGCTTTTCCAATTTTGTTCTGCACCTAAAGCAATCAAATCACTCACACCCCTCGACCACACTCTCTAAGATGTTTCACACTACATGTCGCACACTCTCCCCCCTCCCCCACAATTGTTTGCTGTGATAACCGCTTTGATTGAATGATAAAGTGGTAAATTAGAGTCTTAGCTTTGTGAAAGATCCACAGCTGCATGAGCTGTGGATCTTTCACAAAGCTAAGACTCTAATTTTCTTTCTCATCTCTGCTGGTTTCAGAGTTTAACTGTCTGTTTTGTGGGAACTGCTAATATTAAGATTAACTGTGCTTATAAATTAAGCTTGGGGATAATCTGACTTACTGCTTTTCTGGGTAGCCTTGGAGCAGATATCTGTGGGTGCCCCCAGTTCAGGAACAGCCTACTGGCCAGAGACACTTACGTTCCTGCCCACCTTACCCCTCGCCCCACCCACCCCAGGGGCTGCTTTGCCTATATAGTACTCGCATAGAGCTCCGGAAGAGTTATGGAATGACATCAAGAAAGTTGTGTTGGAAGAAAGCGAGAAGTCTCTACAAAAGGTGAAAAAGCAAAAACGGCCAAAATGGATGACGGAAGAAACTCTGAAAATTGCCCAGAAACGCAGAGAAGCTAAAGCCAGAGGAGAAAGAAAGACAGTCGCAGAACTCAACAGAGATTTCCAACGTGCAGCAAGACAGGACAAGGAAAAGTACTACAATGACACTTGGAAGGAAATAGAAGCAGAAACTATTAGAGGAAGAACAAGATCGGCTTTCCTAAAGCTACGAGAGTTAAAGAAAAAGATCCAGCCTCGAATTGGAATGTTACAAGATGCTCAAGGTTCGATGTTGAATGATGCTGAGAAGATCAAGAAAAGGTGGAAGGAATATACAGAGTTTTTATATGATAAAGATCAAGTGGACCAACAGCCGTTTCAACCTGTACCTTATGATCAGGAACCATTGGTGATGAAAGAAGAAGTTGAAGCAGCATTGAAAGCCTTATCAAAGAACAATACCAAAAAAACCTATAGGTAAGGGCTTACACAACAAGTATATCAGCGTCGATGGGACACAACTTGCGATTCTACCTTTGTAGTGTATCTAATTCAATGCCCATGTCCTCTTGTTTATGTTGGTAGAACGATCCGCCCTATGAAACGTCGCCTGAGTGAACATGCATCTCGACATCGCCGTGCAGTGCTTTCTGCTCCGATGGTCTCTCATTGTATTGAATTTTGCCATAATTTTGACCAACTTCATTGGACTATACTTGATCATGCTCCAAATAACCCCCGTGGCGGGCCAAGAGAAGATAATCTTCAATTTTTAGAACAACGCTGGATATTTTGCCTTGATTCAATGGAGCCGGGAGGTCTAAATAGAGAAATTGACTGGCAAAGTTTAATTTGAATAAGTTTCGTCATAACTCAAGTTTCACCAATCAGATCAGGTGTTCCCCGTCATGTGGGGGTTTTCCCGATATTGATTGGTTGGTTCTCTTCTTTTAAAAAAGCGATTGATCTGCCATTGTAAAAAGCTATGACCTGAGCTGCAGTGACAGCGTTTTTTGAGGACGGCTGTTGAAGTTGGAATTTTGGATTTTGCACTTGATACAGGGCGACAGTGCCCGAAACGTGCACGTCGTGTTTGGAATCATCTAAACCAGCGTCTCTGGACTAAGATAAGTTTCTTGCATTCTTAGATAATAGATTTTGAATTTTTACTTCTGGTGAAGAACCTTAATAAAATAAAAGTGGCTACCCGCCTGGTGTGGGTCGGTTCCCCATCCGACCTTCCTACGGCTAGCTCCGACAATAAATATCTAATTTAGAAGGTCATTGTTCTGAGGTTGGGTTTTATCAAAGAACAAAGCACCAGGCATTGATAGCATTCCCATAGAAGTATTGCAGCAATCTGATGCAGCTGTCACCGTACTCACAAGGCTCTGCCAAGAAATATGGAAGACAACATCATGGCCAACTGACTGGAAAAGATCTGTGTTTATACCAATACTAAAGAAAGGTGATCCAACTGACTGTGGAAATTATCGCACAATCGCTCTGATCCCACATGCCAGCAAGATTCTACTGAAGATTATTCAAAAGAGACTACAACCATACCTGGAACAAGAACTACCTGAAGTGCCAGCAGGGTTCAGGAAAGGGCGAGGAACGAGAGGCATCATTGCAGATGTGAGATGAATCCTTGAAAAGACTAAAGAATGCCAAAAGGATATCTATTTGTGCTTTATCAACTATAGCAAGGCTTTTGACTGTGTAAACCATGAGAAACTCTGGGCCACATTAAGAAGCATGGGTATACCAGAACACCTGATCGTTCTCTTGCGCAATCTGTACATTGATCAAGAAGCAACAGTTCGAACGGAACAAGGAGAAACAGAATGGTTTAAAATAAGCAAAGGTGTAAGACAAGGCTGCATACTTTCCCCCTACCTGTTTAATTTATATGCAGAACAAATCATCAGAGAAGCAGGATTGTATGAAGACAACAGAGGTGTGAAGATTGGTGGAAGACTTATCAACAACCTTCGCTATGCTGATGATACCACATTACTGGCTGAAAGTGAAGATGATCTGAAACATTTGCTTCTCACAGTCAAAGAACATAGTCTCAAAATGGGCCTGCACCTTAATGTAAAGAAGACAAAGATCATGACAACTGGCATAATCAACAGGTTCATCATTGAAGGAGAAGAAATTGATATTGTGAACAACTTTAACCTACTTGGATCAACTATCAATAAAGAAGCAACAAGCAGTTAAGAAATCAGACGACGCATTTGCTCTTGGCAGAATGGCTATGAAAGACCTAGAAAGGATTCTCAAGAGCAGAGATGTCTGTCTCCATACAAAGATTTGACTTGTTCAAGCCATGGTATTTTCAATAACATCATATGGATGTGAAAGCTGGACAGTGAAAAAGACAGACAGGAAGAAAATTGATGCCTTTGAATTATGGTGCTGGCGGCGAATACTGTGTATACCATGGACTGCCCGAAGAACAAACCAGTCGGTACTAGAGGAGATCAAACCTAAGCTTTCTTTAGAAGCTCAGATGACAAGACTTCGACTTTCATACTTTGGACACATCATGCGAAGAGAGAGATCATTAGAGAAAGATATTATGCTTGACAAGATAGGTCAACGCAAAAGAGGAAGGCCAGCAATGAGATGGATCGATACAATAACAGCAGCTACAGGTGCCAGTCTGTCAACAATGAGCCGCCTGACTGAAGACCGAACACAATTTAGGATAGCTATCCAGAGGGTCGCCATGAGTCGACTTCGACTCGACGGCACTTAACGACAACGACAACGTCGTTGCTCTTTATCCCTTTAACTTGGGTTAGAGCCCACATCTTCTTCCTCTTCCCCTTCTAGGACTGCTTATTCAGCATGCCATGTATTCAGTGCAATAACTGCAGTACTTTCATTCCAAGACGAATCATTTGGAAACTCAGAGCTTGTCCTATGTGCCTCAGATCAGCTGCCATGCATAAAGAATTGACTCTACTAAGGGAAGACCTAGCTGCCATGCATAAGGAGGTGACCCTACTGAAGGAGGAACTGGTTGCAATGATGCGCACCTCTTCTAGGATACAAACTGAACAATATCCACCACCGCTCCCACAAAGCATCAAACACCCCAGGAACAAGTGGATCACAGTGGGTTCTGGTAGATTGAGACCTGTAACGCACAGACATCCTATGCATCAAAAGATATCCCTGCATAATGCCTTCTCTGCCTTGGTTAATTAGGATGAGGAACCGAGGGAGGAACTGGCTGCAATGAAGCACACATCTTCTAAGATACAAACTGTACAAAGACCACCACCGCTCCCACAAAGAATGAAACACCCCAGGAACAAATGGATCACAGTGGGTTCTGGTAGATTGCAACCTGTCATCAGGAGATATCCCTGCATAATGCCTTCTCTGCCTTGGCGAATGAGGGTGCCCAATCCAAAGAAACTGAAGGGCCCTTAAATGAGACAGACAATGCCCAATCTCCTGCTAAAGGACCAAATATGAAGAAAACCTCACCAAACAGCAAACTACTACTACTTGGAGATTCCACCATCAGTGGCATCAACTTGGGAACACAGTTCAAAGGAGAGAAGATAGTCAGGTGCCTCCCAGGCTCTTCAGCCAGTAAGAACACAAACCACATTGTTGAAGTACTTAGCACAGAAAGTGAACACTCCAAACTTGATGATGATATCCACTTGGGCACAAATGACCTGGCTAGAAACGGTGCCAATACAGTCCAAAAGGACTTCCAATCTCTGGGAGAGAAACTCAAGCCCATTGTTAACACTGTTGCATTTTCAGAGGTTCTACCTGTGCTTGGTAAGGGGGCAAAAAGGCTGCATCGCATTAACTGCTTTAATACATGGCTCCAGACCTGGTGCAAACAAGAAGGATTCAGATTTATTGGCGACTGGGGTAACAGATGGAACAACAAGAGACTATACTGTGCTGATGGACTACATCTCTCTGTCACAGGGAAAAGAATCCTAAGTGAAAAATTCAAGCAATATGTGGATATGCATTTAAACTAGAAAAAGGGGGTGACGGATGTAGAAGGTCAAGCTCTGGACGTCACCCCCTGCAAAAGCAGATTAAAATCAGAAACAGACACACTTTTAAACCACACATCAAAAACAAGTGGGAAGATGTAAGCAGAACAAAATCAATGCTAAATACACACAAGGCAGGTAAATGCTGGAAAGCAATGAGCTCAAATGCTTGAAGCTTAGCCAACAAAGTTCCGGACCTGGAAGCCCTAATGGTGGAAACGGATTTGAACATTGTGGCCATTACAGAAACATGGCTAAACGAATCACATGATTGGGATGTAGCCATATCTGGCTATAATCTATTCAGAAGAGACAGAGAAAATGTGGTCGCGTCTGCGTTCATTTGACGCCTTCCGGTACCGCCAGTTCTCTTCTTCTTTCTTTAAAAAAAAAAAAAAGTATACTTTTTTTCTGCAGGGATTCTTCAGGGATTCCCTGTTTCTGGTGCTAGGCGCCATTTTGGGCACTAGGCCCATTTTTTTCTTCAAGCATGGAGAAACCAGCTAGTGGTTTAAAAAAATGCTTAAAATGTGGCGGTACCCTCTCCGTCACCGACACCCATGATTGGTGTATAAAATGTTTGGGTCCTGAGTATTGTCCAACGGAGTGTCTCCTGCATGAGAATGACCAAGAGGGGATGGCAGAATAGAGCTGCAAAACTCGGTACTCTTTTTGCCTCAGACACGACGTCAATTGCATCGACGTCTTCCAGGGCTTCATCTTCCTCCCATGGATCTCAGGTAACTAAAAGTAAAACTAGCCGGTCCTCAAAGGGGAAAATCTCCTTCAAAGTATCGAGATACCTCTGGCGTTTCCCTCGAGGATACTTCACCGGCAAAACAGCCCCGGTGGGAGTCTACGAGCTCCAAAGCATTAACGGGGCTCCGGGATGTTCCAGAGGCCTCGACCTCTGTGGAACTACTGGTGCCATGCTCTGGGGTCATACTCGGGCATCGGCAGGAGTGATGGATCACAGAATCCTCGCTATCGAACGCAGTCTAGCGGCCCTCCTAGCAGCCTCGGTACCGCTAAGACTGCAACAGACGGTTCCACAGGTATTGGTACCGACAGTACCTGCCTCGACAGGACTGCCTCCCCCCATGCCAATGTCCGGTATCGGGGATCAGGAACCGAGACATTTCGGTACCGACTTCGACCGGTACCGATATCATGCGTTACAGGAGCACCCAGTGCTTGAGTCTTCCAATTCCGATGACTCTGACGATTCTACCGGTACCAGAGTGAATCTTTTAGAAGATTAAACTCCCTCTCCTCAACGCAGGATGTCTCCTCCAGAGGATATGTCCTTCCAGGACTTCATACGTGATTTAGCAAAGGGTCTTGCAATCACTGTGATTCCAGAAAAAGAACCTAGGGCAGAAGTTAAGAATTCTACAATGCCCTATGGCTCCCAAGGAAGCAGCTATGCTTCCCATTCACAAGATCTTACATGATCTGATGTTGAGAATGTGGGAAACTCCTTTAATGATATCTTCACATTCCCGACACCTTGACACTATGTACCGAGTGCCACGTTGTCCTAGTTTTCAAAAAACTCAATTACCACACCATTCAATGGTAGTGGAATCGGCCATGCGAAGAATCAAGAGTGCAAAAACACACTCTTCTAATCCTCCAGGCCATGAATCCAGGACACTCGATGCATTTGGCCGTCAATGTTTTCAATCCTCCATGCTGTGAGCCAGGATCAGTTCCTACATTCTGTATATGGGAATGTTCCTGGAAGAAGTCACAAAAGACTTAGAGCTCATTAGTCCTTCTGTCTCGGAGGAAAAAAGAGCAGACTACCTTATTCTGGTCAAACATGCCCAGAATGTCTCTAAATTCATGAACCGTGCTACCTTTTGATTGTTTTGAATGTTTTAGCAGAACCTCTGCTATATCCATAGGAGCACATCGTATTGCTTGGCTTCAAGCATCTGATTTAGAACAGTGGGTGCAAGAAAAGTTGGGAAACATTCCTTGCACAGGAGAAAATCTCTTCAGTAAGGACTGGCAGGATAAGGCTAATCAACTTGAATCTGACAATACTACGTTGAACAGATTGTCAAAGGCTACAGCCAACCCAGCAAAAAAGAAAACATTCAAGAAACCTTTTTTCATTAAGAAAAAGAAGTCTTACCAATCTTACACTCCTCAAACTCACTGTCCACTTCATGTTTCCAAAAATGGACAACAGAACAGACAGCAGAGGAAGCCACAAGCTCAAAAAGCTGTAGCGGCTCAACAGACCCAGCCCCCTCAGGGTCTTTGACTTCCACCTAGAGAACTTAGTCACTCTGCCCCTAAAAGGTCCAGAACCCTTGACCATTCCAGGCAGACTATGCCATTTTGCCAAAAGATGGCAACAAATAACATCAGAAAATTGGACTCTGTCCATTGTAAGATTGGGATACAAGCTTCATTTCCTCAACTTGCCTGCACCTACAATTCTGAAGCAGTTCAATTCTCAGGGCCCTGCCACTGACCTCTTGTGGCAGGAGGTCATGTCACTTCTAGCTCAAGGAGCAATCGAAGAAGTGCCCATACCCCAACAGGTGACAGGGTTCTACTCCCCCTATTTTCTTATTCCAAAGAAGACAGGGGGACACAGGCCTATACTAGACCTCAGAGAATTAAACAAGTATTTGCTCCAGCAAAAGTTCAAGATGATCTCCTTCGGAACATTTTTACCATACCTTCAAAGTCAGGCTTGGCTATGTTCTCTAGATCTAATATGCATACATGAATATTCTCATCCACTCAGATCACAGGAAGTTCCTTTGATTCCTGATCCAGGGAAGATACTTCCAATACAGAGCTCTTCCTTTCGGACTAGCCTCTGCTCCAAGAGTCTTCACAAAATGCATGGCACTGGTAGCAGTATTTATGAGGACTCTGGGAATATTTATCTTCCCTTACTTAGACGATTGGCTCATTCGAGCATCGACAGCTCCAGAGGCCAGCTTCGCTCTCTCTCGAGCAATGGGAATTCTTCAATACTTGGGACTAATCATAAACTTCCCAAAATCTCATCTCACCCCCTCTCAATCCCTACAGTTCATAGGGGCTCGTCTAGACAAACGGCAGTCAAAAGCTTTCCTGCCACAGCCAAGCTATCTACGTATAATACATCTAGCATCTCAAGCATCGACGAAGGTATTCCTTACTGCTCGGGAGATGCTTCAACTACTAGGACACATGGCATCCACTGTCCATGTGGTTCCCTATGCGCTCCCCCACATGCGAGCAGCCCAGTGGATCCTTTCCTCTCGGTCACAAGCCACGGGTCGACTGACAGACAAAATCAGAACTACCACACATCTGATTCTGTCCCTGCAATGGTGGCAATCCATGGAAAACCTCCTTGTAGGCTCTCCTTTCCAGCATCCTCTATACCAAACTACCCTGACAACAGATGCGTCCAAGATGGGTTGGTGGGCCCACTTGCACAATCTGTCCACTCAGGGTCTTTGAACCTCACAGGAGGTGTCCCTTCACATAAACCTCCTAGTGCTAAGAGCCATTTTCAAGGCTATTCAAGTCTTTCAGGACCATCTCAGCAACAAGACAGTTCTGGTCCAAATCAACAATCAGGTAGCTATGTTCTATGTGAACAAACAAGGTGGAACAGGCTCTGTCGCTATGCAATGAAGCCTTGCGACTATAGGCCCTCGCCAGAGAGTTACAAATTCACCTGTTTGCGGTATACCTTCCAGGCATTCAAAACTCTTGGGCAGACAAACTCAGTTGAATACTGCTGCCACATGAGTGGTCCTTCCACTCAGACCAGCTTGCTCGAGTGTTTCGAATCTGGGGAACACCAGATATAGACCTCTTTGCAAGTCCGCAGAATGCCAAACTTCCCCGATTCTGTTCCAGAATTCCGGCTCAAAACTATCAGGCAAGAGATGCGTTCCTACTCCACTGGGGACAGGATTTCCTCTATGCCTTCCCACCCATTCCCCTCATTCCCAAGACTTTATTCAAATTTCAGAGAGACAGAGGTTGTATGATACTCATAGCTCCAGGTTGGCCACGGTAAGCCTGGTACCGCCGCCTTCTGCGTCTCTCTCAAACCACTCCTCTGTAGTTGGGGAATGCCCTGGATCTCATGTCGCAGGAGGATGAATCCCTACTGCATCCCAGTCCCCAGGCCCTACATCTCAGGGCCTGGTTACTGAAAGCCTAGATTTCCAGGATATCAATCTTTCTCAACAAGTGAAGGATATCCTTCTGGCTTCCAGAAAACCTTCTACAAGATGTTCTTACGCTTTTAAGTGGAAAAGGTTCTCTGTTTGGTGTTCAAAAAAGGGACTTAACCCCCTTTTAGTACCTGTAGAGTTGCTGCTAGAGTATCTTCTACAATTATCAACATCTGGGTTAAAGACCAATTCAGTAAGGGTCCATCTCAGTGCTATTGCTGCTTTTCATAAACCTTTTGATGGACAACCCATTTCCTCTCATCCACTTATATCAAGATTTATGAGAAGCCTACTCTTAAGAAAACCTCCCATTAAACCACCACTGGTGGCATGGAATCTAAATCTTGTTCTTTGTCAGCTTATGAAACCGCCCTTTGAACCTTTAGCCACTAAAGATCTAAAGTTTCTTTCATGGAAAGTTATTTTCCTAATTGCCATCACTTCTGCGTGACGCATTAGTGAATTACAGGCGCTAGTAGCTGACACTCCTTATACAAGGGTTCACCATGATAAAGTAGTCCTCAGGACTCATCCTCACTTTCTGCCTTTTCGTTTAAACCTGTCGGTTTATCTTCCTATATTCTTTCCTAGGCCTCACGCCTCCAGTTCAGAAAGGAATCTTCACACTTTGGATTGTGAAAGAGCCTTAGCCTTGTATCTCCAAAGAACTAAGTCACATAGAAAATCTTCTGAGCTTTTTGTGGCTTTTGATTCTAGTCATCTGGGACTTCCAGTTTCTAAAAGAACTCTGTCAAATTGGATTACCAACTGCATATCCTACACATATCAGAGTAAGGGACTTTTTCTCGAGGGCCATGTCATGACTCACAATGTGAGAGCAGTGGTAGCTTCAAAGGCTAACCTTCGTTCTGTCTCTATTGATAACATCTGCAAAGCAGCCCCTTGGGCTTTGGTACATACCTTCACAGCCCACTGTTGCTTAGACAAGGACTCCCGTTGGGATGCCTCGTTTGGCCAGGCTGTTCTCCAACATCTCTTCCATACTTAATTCAACTCCTGCCTACCATCCACAGTTTGGATGCCAAAGGTCCATGGGAGGAAGCATGACCCAACTCACCTGGGTTCGCAGCTTGCTGGGGTCACCCCTTGGCATCTTCTAGCTGGGGATTCCCCATATGTGAAGACTACATTCCTGTTTGTTCCTGGAGATAGCATAGTTACTCACCTGTAACAGGTGATATCCGGGAACAGCAGGAATTTAGTCTTCACAACCCACCCACCTCCCCTAGGAGTTCTCTATCTCTCTCTTTCTCTACTTCTCTCCTTTGGTCTCAGCTATAAACTCAACTGAAGTGAGAGAGGTACAGAGTCGGGAAGGCAGCACGCATGCGCTGTGGGATGCTCCCAAAGGGCTTTCCTTTTGGATGCTGGGGAGCGTTCCCGCGCAGGCTCCATCAGTACCGACGATACCCCATATGTGAAGACTAAATTCCTGCTGTTCTCAGAGATCACCTGTTACAGGTGAGTAACTACGCTTTACTACAAAACACAAAACCCTATATTATAACCATCGACCTCTGCTTCATTCTACAGATTTCAGAGATGTATACCTATCTCTAATTACTCCAATCATGGACTTTTATCAAAGACTCCCGAATGCAACCCTCCACCTACTTCAAATGACACAGAATACAGTGGTCAGAATCATAGCAAATTCACCTAGAAGAAATCACAACACTCCGACATTGCAGCAGCTACACTGGTTTCCAGTATATATGAGAGTAAAATTTAAAGCTTTCGTAACCAGTTTCAGGATCCTACATGACTTCTCTGCACCCAGCAACCAAACTCTCATTCAAACCGACCACAGTTCAAGAGCCAGAAGAACCACCTCACAGAGCCTATTAAGAGTGCCAAAGACCATAACCAAATGTAATCATTTCACTGCCTTGCAAACCTTCTTTCTTTTCGCACCCAAACTAATGAACTCCATCCCCTTGGAACTGTGTCTTAGCAATTCCCTCAAAGACTTCAAAATAAACCTCAAAATACATTTGTTCAAAGACCATTTCAACAAAGGCATCTAACCTCAAAAAGCTTCCAAGACCTAACCCACCCACTATAGCTTTCTCACCCATATGAAGACACCACCCTAATCCTACCTCCCTCCACCCCTGTTACCTTTTTCTCGCTTTAACTCCTCTCACTGTATATAGTTGTTTAACTGTAAAAATTTGTAATGTAACTAGCCATATTTTAAGCCTCAAGTTCTATATAAAGTTCTGTTCTTGTTCCTTATAAACCGCTTTGGCTACTTGATGAAGTGATATAAAAGAACTGTTAAATAAATAAATAAATATTTTTGCTCCCGAGACATCGGTCTGTGGGTCACCTTCCTTGTTCAGGTGGAGTCCATATCAGCTTCCAGAGCACAGTTTTGGCTGACCTGTTGGTTGAGTGAGTGGTTGTGGGATCTGTTTCCTAGAGGACCTGTCTCCTGGGGAAGGTTCCTTTATCCTTTGCCCCTCTTCCTCCTCTCCTTTACCTTTTTGGGGGAGGGGTGCCCATGCCAGGGAGAGACAGGGATCTTCATCTCGTGGATGTCCTTTGGGTCTTCCTGCACTAACTGAAAGTGACAAATTCATTTCTGAAGTTTGACAGACATTTTGTTCAGTTTGGTAGTCCTTGGAAAGGCAAAGCAGCCTTTAAACCTACATTGGCGAGATGGATTAAGGAGATTTGCATGTGATTTCAACAAGGGTCAGTTTTCTTCCTGAGCAGAGTCCAGAGTGATGTCTCCAGGGGACGCAGGGCAGCTACTTGATCATCTTTGAGTTCTTTTGTGAAACATTACTAGTTAGATATGCAAACCAAATGGGATTCCACTTTCAGAATGGAAATTCTCCAAAGCAGCAGTATCTTTCTCCTGCCCAAATTAAGGCAAGCATTAAAACTTCCTGCTTGTTGGGACTGGTCTAGCAGGATGAAGGAGAAATTGTACTTCCAGTCCAGACAAATGGGTCATTCCAGTCCAGACAAATGGGTTGTGCCCTCAACCAGCAGATGGAGACTGAGCATGGCAAAGCTCTGCTGATGTTATCCCATAAGTACTCTGTGCATCAGCTTGGTGGCCAGTATTGCTCAGTCTCTAGCAGGTGGTTGACACCTCTGTGCATCTGGTCTGAACTGTGGACTTGGCTTGGCTATTAATTGGTGGCAAGTGGCAGATTTTGGTACTCTGGCTGGCAGTGAATCACATTGTGCAAATCCCCCCCCTCCCCCCAAAAAAAAATCGAGCATTTAAGAATTTAAAAAAAAAAAAAAAAGACCGGCTGATAATCAGGTTTGTTTTTGTGGGTCCAGCTGGTAAGTGCTGAGTCCCGCGACCTGCTTGGGCAGTGATGGGCTCATGAGCACATGGGTATAAACTAGAGAGCCCCAGGTCTCTCCCTGATTATTTGCCAGCACTTATGACTTAACTGGAGTTCCCTTGCTCACATTTGGGACAGCTCTGGTGAGTAGAGTTGGTGCTGTCAGTTGTTAGGTTTTCTTCCTTGGTGGCTGTCTTTTGATTTAGTGGTGGCATGCTCGGGGCCTCATCAGAGTTGCGGCATGTCGGCAGGGGGCTTGCCAGAAAGCATGGGGCATTTTCTTGTCAGCAGCATTAAGGGCCTCCACTGGGTTGCTCCAGTGTCAGCACGCTGTGTCTTCAATGCTCTCAGGCAAGCATGTCTATGTGACCTGAAGGGCACGCCAAGGAACACGCTCGGTGGTGGGACTCTGCCGTGTTGATCTGATAAGAGCAAGACGGTGGAACAGACTCTCTCGGCTTCCCAAGCGGGATCGGGCCTGCAAGAGGAACCAGCAGCATGACATTCTATGTAGAGTTCTCTCTTCAGTGCGGCTCGTTTTTGGCATGAAAACCGGTGATTTTGAGCTGCGCTGAAAGAGCAGAAAAACAGGGAGGGCTGGCTCAGACCTCGGGGGAAGGGAGTCGCTGAAGTCCAAAAAACACTGCAAGAGGGGCAGAATCAACAGAATCCAACATCTGGACTGCCATTTTCTCCAGTGTTTGTGCTTATGCTTCACCAGGCCTACTGCATGAAGCAGGGCCTAGTGCCTGCAGCTGCACAGGTTTCTCCTGAACCAGGGTCAGGAGTGGGCGCAGATTTGCTGTCCCTACCTGGTAATGGAGAGGGTCCACCAGCCAAGAGACTCAAGGAGAAACTGAAACAGGTGGGTGGGCCAGAGTCGCCGGATCCTTCTCATCAGAGGATCCTATGGAGGGCGCTTCAGGGTCCTGGGAGGACCCTTTTGGAGTCAAAATGGAGAAAGGGGAAATCCCGTAGGGTGAAGACCCCAATGTGATTAGGGTTTTTCACAGGGAAGAACTGGTGTCCCTAATCACCCAGTCCCTCAGGGCTCTCAACGTGTCAGTCAGTCCTCCATCAGAGGAGGTAGCCCTAGAGAGGACCTCTTGCTTTAGGGTATCCTGACTCCTCAGGATTTTTTCCCAGTGCATAGAGCCATCAAACATGATTTATGTGTCATGGGAGCTGCTGGAAGCGAGCCTGTGCAGAGGCAGAGACATGTCCCGCTTGTGTCTGCTCTCTCCGGAGGAGAAGGATCTCCTTGAGCTCCATAAGATGGATTCCTTCGTGACAGCTGTGACCAAGAAGACTACCATTCCACCCTTAGACCCCCCAGGATAAGAAGACTAGAGACCATACTGAAACAAGCCTTTGAGGCAAATGCCTTAGCCCTACAGACATCCATCTGTGAGGCCTATGTTGCAAGGGCGCAGGGCCTTCTGGAACCGGGATTGTTCACGGCATCTGACTCAGAAGCTGCGAAGTTAGAGTCAGGAGTGGCCTATCTGGCAGATGTCTATTCGGCATCGCCCACGAGTATGGCTATGGTGGTGGCAGCCCATCACTTGCTATGGCTGTGCAACTGGGCTGTGGATGTCTCTTCCAAAGTATGTCTCAGCAGACTTCCTTTCAGGGGGGGAGTTGTTGTTCGGTGAGGCCCTAGAGAAGTTAGTCAAGGACTGCGGGGACACTAAGATGGGGTGGGGGGGGGGGGACTCCCTAAGGACAAGCCTAGAGGGGAAAGTCGACTTCTCCGAAAGATCAGTTCAGGGATTTTCGCTGCTTCAGGGTGGTTCGTTTCACTCCTTTTCAGAGGTCACGGTGTCCTCCTAGAGGAAATCCCTCCTTTCCCCAGTAGAGGAGCAGGCTATTTCTCTTCGTCCACAGGCTCCTCTAAAAAGCCACAATGAAGCGAGGGGGACCCAAGGTGAGTCACAGATTGGGGGTGCACCTCCAGCTCTTCTACTTTGCTTGGGTCGAGATTACGCAGGATCAGTGGGTGCTAGAGATCATATGGGATGGGTACGCGCTGGAACTTGCGTGACCGATTACCAATGCCTTCCTATTGTCACCTTGCAAAGCACCAAAAAAGCTGCAAGCAGTGAACAACACTCTGGGCAATCTGATCCGGATACGAGCGGTATGACCTGTACTCGTAAACCAATGTGGTTCAGGTTTCTACTGTTTATTTTGTCGTACTCAATTTAGAAAAAAGGGATAGCTTCAACCAACACTGGATTTCAAGCATGCAAACAGAGTGCTGTGGGTGGAAATGCTTCGCTTGGTCATCGTAGCGGTGGGAAAGGACAAATTTCTTACGTCCCTAGACCTGTTGGAGGCATATCTCCACATACCCATCCGCTCGGATCATCAACGATACCTATGTTTTGTGGTGCCTGCAGGGCATTTTCAGTTCTGGGCACTTCCTTTTGGCCTTGTAATCGCTTGAAGAACATTCACGAAAGTTATGGTTGTGGTGGCAGTGGCATTGCTACAGGAAGGTGTGCTGGTCCATCCATACCTGGATGGCTGGCTCATCAGGATGAAGTCCTTAGAGGAGAGTCAATCTGCCACTCAGAGGGTTGTTGCATTCCTACAAAGCTTAGGTTGGGTTGTGAACTTTGACAAGAGTCACCTCTGTCCATCACAGCAACTGACTTACTTGGGGGTGCTATTCGACAAGTGAAAGGGAATAGTGTCGTTGTTGCCGGAGAGGATAAGGAAGATGAAGTAGCAGGTATGCTGATTTCTTTGAATGGCACAGCCCTCGGCCTAGCATTACCTCAAACTATCGGGGTCCATGGTGGTTACCACAGACCTGGTCTCATGGGCGCAGACCCACATGAAGCCTCTACAATGAGTGCTGCTATCGCGTTGGTCCCTGCAGCGGCATTCCCTTTTTCGCTGGAGGTCATAAGCAGCCTGAGCTGGTGGCAGAAGTCCCAGTGCATGGTGGCTGGCATGCCCTTGGAAACCCCAGCTTGAATTACTGCCTGACCCATTTCGCCCAAGGAAGTTAGTCGTCTAAAGATTTGACTTGGTCGATTAAACCAGTTGGAGTTGAGAGCAGTCTTCCGGGCGTTGCAACATTTCAAGTCTCTCCTGCTCAATCAGGCAGTGAGGGTCTTCTCGGACAATGTGACCACGGTCCCCTACCTCATTCAACAAGGGGATACAGTCGGGAGACCAGGGGGGAGTGGTCTGTGGCAAGATGGCGGTGTGAGCGTTTTTTGGGCTAAGTATGCCTAAGCGAAAGGGCAAAGCAAAGGCCCTTCCCGCGGAGCCTGTACCTGCCAATTCTCAGGGACCGATGGATATGTTTGTTCAGCTGACAGAGAGGCAGAAAGGGGAGATTCGAGCGGGCGCGGTGCTGTCGGATGTGGTGGCTCCGGTAGCGCATGCCCTGGAGGTTTCTCTCTCCCCAGACGATCGATCCCGCCTAGGCGTTTGACCTGTCCGGCGCCTCTTCTCGCGGGAGGAGAGGCTGCCCCGCCCGAAGGTGGTGGAGCGGCGTCTGCTGAGCGGGTCTTGCTGGAGGAAGGCACTGGAGTGCAACCCTCGGAGGTGAGGGTCCATGAAACGACCTTTGCTACAATCTTGGAGGCGGCTATTCCATCTGGTCGAGATGAAGGAGAAGGCGCTGGGCTTAAGACTTCTACACCGAAGGCTGTTATTATAAAAGGTTCTTTGTTGCAGTCCCCTAAGGAGATATCCCTGGAGGCGATTTGGGGAGCCATTCTACAGCTCTCCTCTATGGTCAGTCAGCATATTGAGTTAACAACAACTCGGTTGGAAAAATTGGAAAGTTCGTCGTCTGGAGTTAAGGGAGACACAGTGAACCTTCGTTTGAAAATTGAGGAGGGTGAACAGAAAATGATTCAGGTTTCAACGTTGAATGACTCTATTGTGAAAGATAATGTCTCTATGAAGATGAAGTTAGAGAATCTAGAAAATGTGGTTAGAGCTGCCAATATAAGGTTGTTAAATTTTCTGGTTGTAGCAAATATGTTGCCAATTGATTTATTTAAAAAATATATGCATGAGAATTTGTGTGTACCAACTGATTTAATTCCCCCAATTGTGAAAGCTTACTTTTTACCTATGGGTAAGAAAGTAGGGGTGTTATCAGAGGGTGCTTTAACTATGGATACTCTAGATGTCTCTGCTCTGTTACAGTCCCCTCGGGAAGTTGATTTACCAGTCTCCACATTGTTAGTAACTTTTGCTCTACCTTCTGACAGAGAGTGGCTTTTGAAATTATATTTAAAAAAACGTTCTATGTTGTTCATGGGGAAGAGGGTTGGGATGTTCCCTGACGTCTCCAGGGAGACTCGGAAAAGACGTAAAGCCTTTTTGTTGTTAAGATCTGGGTTGGTTCAGATTGGGGCTTCCTTTATTTTACGATTTCCTTGTAAATGTATGGTTTTCTTTCGGGATAAGAAATATGTGTTTTTTTTCAGCCTGAAGATCTTTCATCATTCATTAGTGCCCAGATTGCTTCATCATCACAATGATCGTTATTATTTAGGTTCTCTCTGTCCCGCACCCCTGATGCCATTCTAGTTATATATTTTTCCTGTTAGTGGATCAAGGCTTCACTTTCCTTGTGTTTTTTCTAAGGCACTTCCCCCATTATAGTGGGCTACCTAAACTCTTGTAATAAGTATTTTTTCCTTATTGTATGTTTTTGTATGTTGATTATATTTACTATGCAAGTAGTTGTTTTCTGTACAAGCGGTTGCTTGATTATTATTGTAAATTCTATAAACAGAAAACAAAACATAAAAACCCCAAGGGGATACAGTCAGCGAGACTCTGGCGGAGGAGGCGACTCTGCTCCTTCAGTGGGTGGAGGACCATCTCTTGGCCTTTTTGGTAGCTCATGTGGCAGGCAAGGAGAATCTGGTCCAGCAGAGTGGACCCTGGAGACCTCTGTGTATCTCCAGGAATAAGCAGGAATGCAGTCTTCACATATGGGTGACGTCAGTACCGACTGAGCCCGTGCGGGAATACTGCCGAGCGTCCAATAGGAAAGCCTTTGGGAGCAGTGCACTGAGCCTGTGCATCTGCCTTCCCCTCCTCAGTTCTTCGTTTTCCACGGAGCCAGCAGATTGTACATTCCTGTCACTGCTGAAAAGATTTACTGTTTTGGTTTAATACTGTGCTCTATCTTTCCGTCGACGCTGGTTTCATCAGACTGACACCGGCCCCGATATCTTCTTCATTTAACTTCAAAATTTTTTATTTTCTTTTCCTTTGCCACCTACATTTTCTTGTCATTCCTGAAGAGAACCTCAAACAGGGAAATACTCGTCAGTAGTTTAAAAAAATGTACCAAATGTGCTGGTATAATATCAGTCTTGAAGGACTACCTAAAGGGACTGCTACAACTGGAATAGATCTACACTTGTGAGTATAATCTTCTGGAATAAACTCTAAATCTTGGGATAAAAAGGACTTCTTGGGGTTAAAGCTGATAAATCTGTGTATTTTAGAATTCAGTGTTTTTGCTGAGTCAGTCAGGTCTTAGTACCACCAATAAGCTTTGTATTTAAGTCAAAGCAGAGTATAGCTTAGCATGGAACATAAAATAAGAGCGAACAGACTTTGAAATTTGTTTCTAGAGAGCTTGTCATTTAAATCAAATCAGAGTATAGCTTAACCCAGAAAGTAAAATAGAGTAAATAGTTACTGAAATAAATTTGTTTCTAGAGCTTTTTTACGTTAAATCAAAATATAGCTTAGCATACAAGTAGAATAGTCTCTGAGTAGAAAGAAAAAGAGACTTGTTTCCAAGTGACCTTTACAAAGAGCCCTTCCAATTAAGAGGCAAAAGATCTGTGAAGTTGCCTTAAACAGGTATTAAAGGCAAGTGATAGATCAAATGGGGCAATTAAAAAGGCTCCCTTCTATCAAATGAAGGGATGTGTGAATCACTCAGGAAATCGGTAAGACTTTACCTTAGAAGTACAGGACAGGGCACTTGTAGCAACCAACTTTGAATACGTCTTCTTTCTCTCCCTTTGCTCGACTCCCACCCACCCCTGGGATAATCATAGCTTTATAGCTGCTTAAACCTCTTAAAGGAAAGGAGGTGCCCATATTCACTCTCAGATGCAACTGTTTATCCTCATCAGGCATACATTACCTGAGATTGATTAATCTTGAGGTGAACAAAGTCAATTAAATGTATTGGGTATAGTTTTCTTAGTATAAGTATCCCCAGCAAACCTAATTAAGTAAACTACTTAAATACTTAAACACAACCTTAAAACTAGGATGCAGACAGCAGTCCAGCAGCGAGATGGGGGCTTTCTCCGGGAACAAGCAGGAAGTCAGTCCTCCCATATGGGTGATGTTGGCACCGATGGAGCCCTCGTGGAAGCATTCCCCCAGCTTTCAAATAAATTCTTTGGGAGATGCCACCACGCATGCGTGGTCTCCTTCCCGCCCAAGGGTGCAATCTTGCTCAGTCAGATGACACAGCTAAAAGACGGCAAAAATAAAAGATGGTAAAGGAGCTGTTTAAGAGCCTGGCCAAGGACGTCCATGAGTGCTCCAAATTCGTGTCTTGAGCGGCCTGTGACGGGTTCGAGTCGGTGGCCCGGGTAATTGTGGCGGGCATCGGTGCACGCTGCTAATCTTGGCTTCAGTCGTCCGACCTCGAACAGTGCGTTCAGGACAAATTGGTTGATGTCCTATGCCAAGGAGAGAACCTCTTTGACAAGCCCATGACCGATAAGGCTGCCGAGCTGGAGACAGAGTTCATGACAAGGACCAGGCTCTCTAAAAAGACCACTGCCCCTCCCCGACGGAAGGGCTTGGGTAAAAAGCCCTTTTGCATGAGGAAGGGAGCTGTTTACCTAAACTACCCGCCATATCAGGCCTCCCCAGCTCCCCAACAGAGTCAGCAGGCCAAGGGACATGGGCATGGCCCGCGTAAGCAGAAGGCTCCAAAACCCCAGGCACCGGCCCAGCCAGGAGTGAGCTTTTGACTCCTTGAGCATAGCCTCTCTACACCAAGAAGATCATCAGCCCACAGGGGGATGTCTGACCCTCTATGCCCAGAGGTGGGTGTCCATCATCACTGACTCCTGGACACTAAGGGAAGTCAGGGAGGGTTACCTCCTTCAGCTGACTCAGACACCTCCCCTTTGTTTGCTGGGAGAGCCCCTCAGGTTTCCCCTACACAGAGACCTTCTTCTGAAGGAGTTGGCAGGTCTTCTTGAGGACAAGGCGGTGGAAACAGTGCCCCACCTTCTCAAGGGCAAGGGGTTCTACTCCTTCGTCCCAAAGAGGCCCATTCTTGACCTGCACAACTTCAACAAACTACCCCACGTCTCATCTCCTTCCGACACAGTGCCTGGAGTTCATCGGGGCAAAGATCGACACTCTCCAGTCGAGGGCCTTCTTGCCCAATAACCGAGCTGATCATCTCCGATCTCTAGCTCGGGATGTACAGCACTGTCTCTCGGTGCCCGCCAGACTTCTTTTGCACCTCCTTGGGCACATGGCCTCCACGGTCCATGTCACCCCAGATGCTCGCCTCCATATGAGGATGGCGCAGTGATGTCTCCAGGACCAGTGGTCTCAGGCCACCTCTGGGACCGAGTTTCAGTGACTCACAAGTTGGCGGACTCCATGGTCTGGTGGCAGTCACCATAGCATCTTGAAGCAGGCGTGCTTTTTCAGGCCCCAAGCCAGTCGAGGGTCCTCACCAAGGATACTTCTCTGCTCGGCTGGGGAGCCCACTGCGGAGATCTCCGCACTCAGGGTAACTGGTCGCCAGACGAGAGCACCCTGCAGATCAACCTCCTGGAGCATCAGGCCTGAGGGTCTTCTGTCACCAGCCGGAGCTGGTCCAGATGGACAACCAGGTGGCAATGTTCTATGGCATTAAGTGTCACATGTATTATTTTCTCCCAGTTGGTGAGGGGTCTTACTTGTGCACTAGGTGCAAGGAGCTCTTTGCTTTCAGGGAACGAGTCCAATCTCTGGAGGCTAGAGTAGCAGACTTGGAGGACATAAGGAAGACAGAGATACATAGACGAGACCTACAGCGATGTAGTACTGAACTCCTACCTCCGGTCTGGCAGAATCCCTGTTGCCATGGAGGAGAGAGGTGACGTGACAGGAGAGCATCACCCTGGTGTGGCAGGAAATGATCCTGTAGCTAAGATTGTCCTCCAGGTGATGTAAAACCCTCTCATACTGAGGAGGTTTCTTCAGGGCCATGTGCCCATGAGTGAAGGGTTAAAACAGCCAATATAGTTGGTATTCTATCATGAGGCATGTAGATAGCTGGGTGGCTGGCGGATGTGAGGATAGCCTTGTAACATGCCTGCCTGTTCGAAGGTAGAGGACCTCACGCGTCATTTAGACAAGGTCTTAGATAATGCTGGGGAGGAGTCTTCTGTCTTGGTACATGTTGGTACCATTGATATAGAAAAGTATGGCAGGGAGGTTCTGGAGGCCAAATTTAGGCTTTTAGGTAGGAAGTTGAAATCCAGAATTTCCAGAGTAGCATTCTCCGAAATGCTTCCCGTTCCACGCACAGGACCCAAAAGGCAGGCAGAGCTCCAGAGTCTCAATGCTTGGATGAGACGATGGTGCAAAGAGGGTTTTGGATTTGTTAGGAACTGGGGAACATTTTGGGGAAAGGAGGGGCTTTTCCAAAGGTATGGTCTCCACCTTAACCATGATAGAACCAGGCTACTGGCATTAACCTTTAAAAAGGGGAGAGAGCAGCTTTTAAACTAGATAATAGGGGAAAGCCGACAGTCGCCCAAGAGCACATGGTTTGGAACAATGTATCCTTGAAGGATACTAGCAAAAGACAGAAATTAGAGCATATCGACAGGGAGGTTCCAATAAAGACAAAAGTAACCCAAATGCCCTTAAGTACAGAGCTTAAAGATTCCAAACTACCCTTGCCTACCGATAACCAGATTAATATGAATAAAATACAGTCTCTAAAATGCTTGTATGCAAATTCTAAAAGTCTAAAAATAATAAATGGGAGAGTTAGAATATATAGCACTAAATGAGAGGTTAGATATGGTTGGTATCTCTGAGACATGGTAGAAGGAGGATAACTAGTGGGACACTGTGATACCTGGGTACAAGCTATATCATAATGATAGAGAAGATCAAATTGGTGGAGGGGTTGCACTCTAAGTTAGAAAGGGCATTGAGTCACAAAGGATTGAAGTTCTGCAGGAAGCAAAATACACTGTAGAATCTCTATGGATTGAAATTCCATGTAAAAAGGGGAAAGGAAAGGCGATGGCAGTGGGGGTGTACTATCGATCGCCTGGCCAGAATGAACAAATGGATGATGAAATGCTCAAAGAAATCAGGGATGCTAACAAAAGTTACAGCACAGTAATTATAATGGGTGATTTCAATTATCCCGGTATCGACTGAGTCAGTCTCATGGCAGGACATGCTTAGGTGATAAAGATGAAATAGACTTCTTTTTGGAGCAGCTGGCTCATGAAACGACAGGAGGGGACACCATTTTGGAACTAGTCCTTAGCGGAACACAAGATCTGGGGCAAGAGATAAGGATGTTGGGGCAACTTGGCAATAGTGATCATAGCAAGATTGCATTTGATTTGATAAATGGAGGAAGGATGGCAAGGAAATCCACAGTACTACCTTTTTAGCTTTCGAAAGGGAGACTATGATAAAATGAGGAAAATAGTTAAGAAAAAACGAAAAGAAGCAGTCTCAAAGGTTAAAGATTTACATCAAGCATGGGTGTTGTTTAAAAATACTAGCTTGGAAGCCCAGACAAGCTGTATTCCATGTTTTAAGAAAAATGGAAGGACATCCAAAAAACTGCCTGCATGGTTTAAAGGTGAGGTCAGAGAGGCTGCTGTTGCCAAAAAAGCATCTTTCAGGAAGTGGAAAAAGGAACCAAATGACAAAAACTGGAAACAACATAAGCACTGGCAAGTTAGATGCAAGGAATTGATAAGGCAGGCAAAGAGAGAATTTGAGAAGAAGCTTGCTGTGGAAGTAAAAACGCATAATAAAGTCTTTTTCAAGTACATTAGTAGCGAAAAACCTGTGAGAGTCAGTTGGATCATTAGATTATAGAGGGGGTAAAAGGGGCACCAAGCGGGTGAGGAAGATGTAGGGAATGTTACCCATGACTGAAATGGTATTTAAAGGTGATGCCGCAGAAGAGTTGAAAGAAATATCGATATCCGGGAAGATGTTTGATAAACTGAAGAGTAACAAATCACCTGGACCAGATGGTATACATCCAAGGCTATTGAAAGAACTGAAATATGAGATTGCAGATTATTATCATTAAAATCATCTGTAATACTTGAAGATTGGAGGATGGCCAATGTAATGTTAATTTTTAAAAAGGGTTCCAGGGTGATCGGGAAAACTACAGACCTGTGAGCCTGACTTCAGTACTGGGAAAAATGGTAGAAACCATTATAAAAAACAAAATTACTAAATATGTTGATAGTCATGGCTTAATGGGAGACAGCCAACATGGTTTTTGTCAAGGAAGGTCTTGTCTTACTAATCTGTTATGTTTTTTTGAAGGTGTGAATAAACAGGTAGACAAAGGTGAGTCGGTTGATAATAGTGTATTAGGATTTTCAGAAAGCCTTTGACAAGGACCTTCATGAGAGACTCTTGGCGAAATTAAAAAGTCATGGGATAGGAGGCAGTGTACTATTGTGGATCAGGAACTAGTTAAAAGAAAGCAGTGGATAGGGGTAAATGGCCAATTTCCCAATGGAGAAAGGTGAATAGTGGAGTACCCCAAGGATCTGTGCTGGGTATGCTGCTTTTTAACATATTCGTAAATGACCTGGAAATTGGAATGAAATTTGCAGATGACACAAAATTATTCAAAGTTGTTAAAGCCCAAGAGAATTGTGAAAAATTACAAAAGGAACTTGATAAATTGGAAGACTGGATGTTCAAATGGCAGAGGAAATTTAATGTGGACAAGTGCAAAATGATGCCCCTAGGAAAGAGCAACCCAAACTATGGCTCTCCAGGAACAAGCAGGAATGAGTCTTCACATATGGGTACGTCGGTACCGACAGAGTCTGCGCGGGAACGCTCTCCAGCGTCCAATTAGAACGCTTTTGGGAGCATCCCACCACGCCTGTGTGCTGCCTTCCTGCCTTTCCCAACTGCCTCTCCTCCGTTTTCGTTTTTCCACGGAGCCGGCAGGACGTACTCCTGTCACCGCAGAAAATTCTTCCTTTATTTTTGTTTTTTCTTGTGGTCGCATCTGCCTTCCCTTGACGCATCGGTACCGCCGGTGTGTTTTTCTTTCTTTCTCCTACAGATTTTTTCTTTTGTAGGGAATTTTTTTCCTGTTTAGTGCCTGACGGTTTTTTCGGCCTGCTAGGCCTCTCCATTTTCCTTCATGGAAACGCCAGCCACTATCCCTAAAACATGTTTCAACTGTGGCGGTACCAAATTAGTTTGACACCCATAACTGGTGCCTTCCATGTTTGGGTCCTGATCACTATCCGCTGGAGTGTCCCTCCTGCAGTAGTATTTTCAGAAGAAGTCTTCAGCATCGAGCTCAACTCGATACGCGGTTCCCGTCAGACCTGAGGGTACCAGCTACAACTTCTTTTTCACAGGATCAGGTAACCAAACAAAAGTCTGTAAAGACTAGCCAGTCCTCTGGTGGTAGATCTCATGTTCACCATCGAGATGCCTCTGGCCTTGCCCCCGAAGACAGATTGGCTTTAAAACCCCGGTGGGAGTCTTCGGCCTCCAAAGCATTAACGGGGTTTCAGGTTGTTCCCGGGGTTTTTACCTCTACGAACATACCTGAGCCATGCTCGGTGGTGGTATCCGCTTTGAGCGGTGCCGGTACCCCGGCATCGGCAATAGTGTTGGATGAAACATTTCACACCGATGATTGCAGTCTAGCGCTCTCAGTATCTTCGGTGCCGCTAGAGTCGCTACAGACCGATCTTCCAGCATCGGTATCGATCCCGGTACCGATTCTGGTATCCACGTCGGTACCCTCCAGGTCTGTTTCGATAGACTCGCTGCTTTCGATGCCAAGTCTAGAATCGATCTCTAGCCTGGACGATTGGGTACCGACTCATCTCGGTATCGACCTCGGACGGTGCCAAAGACATTGTCCCAGAGAGCAAAGTCTGCCGCTCTCGGTACCTTTGGTAGCGTTAGACTCACCTCAGACTGATCTTCCGGTATCGGTACCGGCTTCGATACCACTGCCGGTACCGCTTTCTACGTTCGCATCGGTACCGGTGCCTTCCATGCTTACTTCCACAAGCTTGCTTCCTTCGGTACCGAGATTGGCATCCATCCCTGGCATGGAATGTTTTTCCACCGATTTGTCGCGGCACCGGCCACCAGCGGTACTGACGACTATCCTTTCAGGACAATCCGATGCTCTACCCTTTCGGGTCTTGTACTCCAATGGATCAATCTATTAGTGCCAAGACTAGATCTGCAACAGATCTAACCGTTACTCCTCATGATAGAGGATCCCCTTCTGGGGAAATTTCTTTTCAAGCATTCCTGCTTGATATAGCAAGGTTACTTGCCATTTCCATACCTGATCAGGATCCTGCACAGGGGATTCAGAGCTTCTGCATATTCCTGAGAATCCAAAGGAGGTCATCGTGCTTCCTTTGCATTAAACCTTACAGGATCTTTTACTTAGAATGTGGGAAACTCCCTTAAAGGTATCCCCACCTTCAGGGGCCACTGACTCTCTGTACAAGGTGCCCCCTTCTCCAGGTTTTCAAAAGACTCAACTTCCACATCATTCTATTGTTGTGGAATCAGCAATGAGGCGTGTTAAAAGTGCTAAAAGGCACTCTTCTTATCCGCCAGGTCGTGAGTCTAGAACTTTAGATGCCTTTGGACGTAAAAGCTTCCAGGCATCCATGTTTTCAACAAGAATTCTCTCATATATTTTCTATATGGGACTATCTCTTGAAGAGGTCACAAACAGTTTGCTGTTTTTGACTCCTTTTCTTCAAGATCACAAAAGAGCAGACTACTCTTTACTGGTTAGTCATGTTCAAAATATCTCTAGGTTTCTTACTCGTGCTACCCTGGACTGTTTTGAGTCTGTTAGCAGAACTTCTGCTATAGCCATAGGGGCACGACGCATGGCCTGGCTCCAAGCTTCTGACTTGGATAAATGGGTACAAGAAAGGCTGGGAAATACTCCTTGTACTGGGGAGAATCTCTTTAACAAAGAGACTTTACGCCAAGCTGCTCAGTTAACCACTGACACTATTGCTTTCAAAGGATTGTCAACACCTTCCTCTATCCATGTTTTGTTTATTGTTTTATCCATATTATCCATGTTTCTATCAATATGTTTTAATGACCATAGTTTTATATTTATTTGTAATATGACTATACTATAACGCCATCATGTTTGGTTATTAACTCTTTTGTATATATGCTTATAATTATTTATTATTTCATATTCTTTGTACTATTTATTATTTTATCATTCCTTTAGATATTTATGTATTTTGAACATTTTAACTACGGATACGCCATTATTAATGTCATTTTTATCATTTTTGTCTCTAACATGCCCGGTTTTAGCTTTAATTTATGAGTGGTTATTATTTTTATTATATCATTTTATTATTACTGCTATAATTTATGTATTATTGTTTTTAATATATTGTGTTCAATTTATTTTTGTAAGTTACAAAACCCCCTGAGGAAGGCAACCCTGCCGAAACGCGTTGGGGATTTCAATAAAAGCGCTTGTGTCATCTACACTCTTGCTCCGTGTATTTCCTCCTTTCCAGGTTGTGCCTGCGCCACTGGTTGGGGCTTAGGAGCCTTGGGTTTCTTGGGTTGGCAATGGCCCTGCTGGCGCTGCTGTTGCTGCTGAGGCTGGTAAGCAGCTGCAAGTGTGTAGGAAGGATAATATCTCTTCTTCTTAGAGTAGGAAGGTTTCTTTGGAAGAGCCTTCTTTTTGGAGGGGTCAGCCATCTTCCTAGAAAGGTGTTTGAGGGTGAGATCATCTGTCTCAATCTCAATGGCCTTTTCTCTCCAACCCTTTCCAAAAAGATTCTCTACAGTACATGGTATATTAGCTAACTTGTCCTAGACCCACTGTTCAAGATCTCCAGCCCATCCTTCGAGACCCAATGCAGATTGCTGAAGCTCTGCTGGTTGATTCAAAAACATCAAAAAATGCCCTGGTGAGAAATTTTGAGGTACTTTGACTTTGTCTGATAAGTACTTGGAATGCACTCCGTTTATTGTCCTGAATGATGGGAGTAAACATCTCCAGATCCCTGGTGACATCCTTCAGGAACATGCCCACATATAGCATGTAGGAGGTAATCCTGGAGGTGAGCATGCATGCCTGAAAACATTGACGCCCAAAGGCATATAGCGTGTCCTTGAGTTTCTATCTGGAGGCATGGAAGTGTGATGCTTTTAACTCTTTATTTGGCGCATGGCAAATTCCACCATCATTGAGTGGTGGGGGAATTGAGGCTTCTGAAAGCATGGGCACTCTGGAACTTGGTACATGGTATCGAGCCTTTTGTGATTGGTGGAACCGTGAGAGGGGCCTCTCACATGCGGAGCATAAGATCCTGTAAGATATGATGCACCGGTAAAGTAGCTGCTTCTGTAGGTGTAGGAGAGTACTGTAAGAGCTTCAGTTCCTCTGCCCCCGGTTCCTTCTCCAAGGCCACAGTGATCTGCAGCCCTGCTACAAACTCCCAGATGAATTCTTGGAAAGACATGTCCTTTGGTCGGGATCAACACTGCCCTTGAGGCAGGGACGGGTCTGAAGGAATGTCTGGAAGATCTTGTAAGTCCTGAGATTCCTCATCAGAATCGGAAGATGTGGAGTCAGAGTCTGACAAGAAGTCGAAGTATTGGCAGTCTTGCTTTTGACCATGATACATCATAGATGTCGAGGGTCGATGCAGATACCGATGCTCCGAGGTCGGGACATTAGTAGCTACAGCTGTGTCAGCCTGTTGGGCATCGGTGTTGTCTGTTGGTTCCAACTAAGGTATCGGTCACAAGAGGTCCACCAAAGAAGGCTCAAGGGACGGCATCAAGGCAGGTAGCATTGGCTGTAGGCAGGGTGCCTGCACTGCTGGAGTTCTCGATACCATCGGTACCGAGGCCGCCAGGAGTACAGTCAAACTCCTCTCGAGAGCTAGCATGTGCTGCTCTAGGGAGATGGCCAATGTTTGAGTGGAATCATCTATGGGGCTTTGCACCACTGTCCCAGAACACAAAACCGGTAGCTCTCCAGAGGTCAATTCCTTGAGAGCATCTTGGAGCCTCTCTTGTGTTTTGGAGGACAGGTCCTCCCGCTAGGGCTGTTTGGCTCGGAAGCGCCCTTCGGTGAGTCTCCATGCCAATGGTGGGACTTTTCTCTTGACTCGGTATCAGTCTTTGATGCAGATGTCTTAGACTTACTCTTATGTTTGGACTTTGACGAGGCCCGAGGCCCATGCAAGGAGGTCGATGTTCTTGATGACGTAGAAGTCACTAAAATCGAGTCTGGGCCCAATAGCAAATCATACTGTCTGGCTCTATTCTGTAGGCCGCTCTTTGTCATTTTTTGGCACAAAGGACAAGACTGGTAAATGGTCGGGGTCCAAACATTTTAAACGCCAGTCATGTTTATCCGTAAGAACATAAGATATGCCATACTGGGTAAGACCAAGGTCCATCATGCCCAATATTCTGTTTTCAGCAGTGGCCAATCTAGGTCACAAGTACCTAGCAGTTTCCCCAAAAGACACAGATTCCACAATGCTTCTAATGGGACAAGCAGTGGATTTCCCAGGTCCCCTTTAATAATGGTTATGGACCTTTCCATACCTTTTTTAAACCCAGCTACACTAACAGCTTTTTCTACATACTCTGGTAACGAATTACAGAGTTTGATTACACGTTGAATGAAAAATATTTTCTCTTATTAGTCTTAAACGGGTTACAATGTAGCTTCATTGCATGTCCCCTAGTCCTTCTATATTTTGATGGCGTAAACAATCGATCTATGTTTACCAATTCCACTCCATTCATTAATTTATAGACCTCTATATCATATCTCCCCTCAGCCATCTCTTTTTCAGACTGAAGAGCCCTAACCTTTTTAACCTCTCTTCATAGGAGTATCCTTCCATCCCCTTTACCATTTTGGTAGCTCTTCGCTATACTTGTTCTAATAATGCTATATTCCTTTTAAGATAGGCATTATAATATCCTTTGTTTTATTCTCCAATTCTTTCCTTCTGATTCCTAGCATTATATTTGTTTCTTGGCCGCTGCTGCACACTGGGCGGAGGGTTTCAACATGTTATCCAAGAAGAAGCCTAAATCTTTTTCCTGGGTGGTGGTTCCTAATGTGGCACCTTCCATCGTGTAAAGCACAGTTACTTACCTGTAACAGGTGATCTCTGGGAACAGCAGGAATAAGTCTTCACATATGGGTACGTCGGTACCGACAGAGTCTGCGCGGGAACGCTCCCCAGCGTCCAATTAGAACGCTTTTGGGAGCATCCCACCACTCCTGCGTGCTGCCTTCCCGCCTTTCCCACTTGCCTCTCCTCAGTTAAGTTTTAAAGCTGAGACAAAGAGAGAGAGAGAGGGGGGGAAGATAGAGATAGAGAAATACAACTTCTAGGGCAGGTGGGTGGGTTGTGAAGACTTATTCCTGCTGTTCCCAGAGATCGCCTGTTACAGGTAAGTAACTGTGCTATCTCCAGGAACAAGCAGGAATGAGTCTTCACATATGGGGACTCTCAAGCTAAGATGCCTGGAGGAGTCCCAACATGTTGCAAATCTGAAAAAGGCCATGCTATTCGACAGAACCTCAGGCATCCTGGGGATGGAGGGTAGGAGTTGGACTAAAAAGATGAACTAATGAGAGACAGCCAACATGGCTTTAGACAAGGAAGATCTTGTCTTACTAATCTGTTATGTTTTTTTGAAGGAGTGAATAATCAGGTGGACAAAGGTGAGTCGGTTGATATTGTGTATCTGGACTTTCAGAAAGCCTTTGACAAGGTCCCTCATGAGAGACATTTGGCAAAACTAAAGAGTCATGGGATAGGAGGCAGTGTACTATTGTGGATCAGGAACTGGTTAAAAGATAGAAAGCAGAGGGTAGGGCTAAATGGCCAATTTTCCCAATGGAGAAAGGTGAATAGTGGTGTACCCCAGGGATCTGTGCTGGGTCCGCTGCTTTTTGACGTATTCATAAATGACCTGGAAAGTGGAATAACGAGTGAGGTTATCAAATTTGCAGATGACACAAAACTATTTAAAGTTGTTAAAACCCAAGAGGATTGTGGAAAATTGCAAGAGGATCTTGATAAATTGGAAGACTGGGCATCAAAATGGCAGATGAAATTTAATGTGGACAAGTGCAAGATTATGCACCTAGGGAAGAACAACCCAAACTATGGTTACACGATGCAGGGTTCCACATTAGGAACCACCACCCAGGAAAAAGATTTAGGCGTCATTGTGGATACCATGTTAAAACCCTCGGCCCAGTGTGCAGCGGCGGCCAAGAGAGCAAATAGAATGCTAGGTATGATAAGGAAAGGAATGGAAAATAAAACAAAGGATATTATAATGCCTCTATATCGTTCCATGGTGAGACCGCACCTTGAATATTGTGTGCAATTCTGGTCGCCGTATCTTAAAAAGGATATAGAGTTATTAGAAAAGGTTCAGAGAAGAGCCACCAAAATGGTAAAGGGGATGGAAGGATACTCCTATGAAGAAAGGCTAAAAAGGTTAGGGCTCTTTAACCTGGAAAAGAGATGGCTGAGGGGAGATATGATAGAAGTCTATAAATTAATGAGCGGAGTGGAACGGGTAAACGTAGATCGATTGTTTACCTTATCAGAATATAGAAAGACTAGGGGACATGCAATGAAGCTACAGGGTAAACTATTTAAGACTAATAAGAGAAAATATTTTTTCACTCAACGTGTAATCAAACTCTGGAATTTGTTACCGGAGGATGTAGTAAAGGCTGTTAGTGTAGCTGGGTTTAAAAAAGGTTTGGACAAGTTCCTGGAGGGAAAGGTCCATAAGCCATTATTAAGAAGGGACCCAGGATATCAATGCTTGAACCAATACAAGCATTGTGGAACCTGTGTCCCTTGGGGAAACTGCTAGGTACATATGACCTAGATTGGCCACTGTTGGAAACAGAATACTGGGCTTGATGGACCTTGGTCTGACCCAGTATGGCATATCTTATGATCTTATGTTCTTATGTTCTTAAGATGTGTTATGGAACAGCTGGACCAAACAGGATGCCTAGATAGGAGACCCTGTGTGGATAATATCCAGTAGTAAATACTGAACTGCAATATACCCATATGGACCACACCTGGTGGTATTGAAAAAGGTATATGGAGGTTCACATGGATCTGCTAATATGAACCAGCAGAATATTCTCAAGGAGTACCTCAATGTAGAGCAGAGGTAAATAAACTGTGTAAAAGACAGGTTGAGGTCTGAATCCTTAGGGCGAGAAAAAAGTCCCAGGGGAAACTGGGGTAGTTCAATGAGGCAGGACTTTTGCAGGAAAACGCAGAAGTCCCTATTAGATAAGCCTGAAGCTCTTTTGACCTTAAAGAGACATAGTTCTTATAGGAGAAGAGGGGCTTTGAAGATCCCTATATCCGATAACAAAGAAGGACAGAAGTTTGAGCCATTGTAGCCTCCTATTTTCTGAAGATTCAGAATGTCCTTCGTAATTGAAGTCACTTAGGAAAAAAGATGGTACCTGGAGGGCTTCAGATGTACCTAAACTGAAGGTCATGGTGGAAAAATCCTTTAACTACCACAGGGAAGTGGTTGTTTATGTGGAACCATAAGCATGCTGGAGCAGCATTGAAAGGGATAGTGACTATCTGTCGGGCTGCATAGGAAAATATATATATATATAAACCTAGGCAGACAGATAGAAAAAAGTATATAGATACATGTCCACCTACTATCATATATTGCAATATATATAGATAGATAGGTAAATATAGATATATCTATTTATAGGAATATATAGCTATATATGGGCACAGACATGCATGTGTCTATACATGTATACATATATATATACCCATGTCCCCAGATAGGGATATGTGGAGAGAGAAAGATTCATCTAATAACAAGAAGGGAAAATACCTGCTTGAGGAGATGTTTAGAGAATCCATTCTCGCTGGTTATGAGTAGGAGAGCTAAGGGAGCGCTCTCACTGACAAGGAGAAGTCTAGAGTCTTTTAAGAACTCTAGCCCTGAATAACCAGGAATGGAGGCCTACATGAAAAAAGTGCAGAGGATGTTTTTAATCCGCAGACAGTAAGTCTGGATCCTTCCATAACTCCAGCATGGCAGCTGGAGAAGAAGATGCAATGAAATGAGATACCATATTTACCCTTCTATGAGGGCAAAATGAGTATGATGCATTCTTGCGCTCAATATGAATTATCCAATGAAGAATGGAGGGTGGAAGGAAAATACAAGACAAGAACTGGCTGTTACTAAAAGAAAGCCATCCCTGGTGAAGGGGGTCCACTGGGGATGTGAACCAACCCAGGGGATTGGATAATTCTTTAGGTCTTCACTTAATTAAAGGCCTGTGTCCTTTATTGAAGAAGGAGACTTTAATGGAAATGGTAAGGGTAGGGAAGAACCCAGTAGTCATGACTAGGTAAAGCCCTTCCTAACCATCTGGAATTATTTGCTCTCTAGCAAGGGCCCATAGTGCAGAGCTGCTCTGTAGAGATGCAGAGAGCATGTTGCAGGTTGGTTAGAAGAAAAAACTGGCTGTTTAAGAGCCAGTATGTAACTTGAACTACTCCACCAAAGCCCAAAGATTGGTGAAGGCTAAGGATAGAAGGTATGCTGATGTCTCTGCAACAAAGCCAGAAAAGGTTCTTAGCCTGTCTGGAACTTAGTACTAAGGCCAGAAAGGATTGATATTGGAGATCAAGCCCTGGTTGCTTGGTCAGCAAGTCAGTGGTCTAACCACTAAGAGCCCCTGCATTCTAACTATTGTTAGGGCAGCAGAACAAATCTTAGGTCCCAAGATTGGAAAAAGACCTACAGACATAAGTAGGAGTGGTAAGACTCCGTCATTGTCTGAGAAGCTGCCACAAAACAAGAATGCAAGGGGGAGACAACTCTGAAAAGAAAACTCAGGGGCTTAGGGATAAGCCTTCAGTTAAGTGGTACCACTCTTACAGACCAAAATGTCTTAGTAAGAGGGACAGAATTGAAAAAGACTTACGATGGAGTAAATCTTTGAAAAAAAAAGTAGTATGAGACATGCTGATACAGGAGAAACTGTCAAAGGTAAAGCCATAGACAACCTTATTGATAGCCGTTACTCCTCTGTCTACTTAGAAGGAAGAGGAGTAACTTTACCTCCTGTAAAGCATAATTATCCTAAGAAGCTCTATGAGCAAAAAGTCAGGATGTCTCTTTAAGAGAGACATGTGTAAAATTTAGGATGGAACCGATGTAGATGCTTGTAATGAGAAGAAGCAAACTACAGGTTCTAAACCTCAAAACAGGAAGAAGGATTCAGTGAAGAGTCTATCAGCAACCCTGTGGCTGCTGGGTTTGCTGAAGCGGTTGAGGTTGTGGTTTCTTTAGCCTGGTTTGATGTTTCCCTTGTTTGGAAACAGCTGTATGATGGGTAGAGAAAGGATAAAACTTTCTCCCCTTGGGGGAATAAAGTTTGGTAGAAGATTTCGTACCACCTGGGATAGAGGAAGGTGTTGACAATCCTTTGAAAGCAATAGTGTCAGTGGTTAACTGAGCAGCTTGGCGTAAAGTCTTTGTTAAAGAGATTCTCCCCAGTACAAGGAGTATTTCCCAGCCTTTCTTGTACCCATTTATCCAAGTCAGAAGCTTGGAGCCAGGCCATGCGTCATGCCCCTATGGCTATAGCAGAAGTTCTGCTAACAGACTCAAAACAGTCCAGGGTAGCACGAGTAAGAAACCTAGAGATATTTTGAACATGACTAACCAGTAAAGAGTAGTCTGCTCTTTTGTGATCTTGAAGAAAAGGAGTCAAAAACAGCAAACTGTTTGTGACCTCTTCAAGAGATAGTCCCATATAGAAAATATATGAGAGAATTCTTGTTGAAAACATGGATGCCTGGAAGCTTTTACGTCCAAAGGCATCTAAAGTTCTAGACTCACGACCTGGCGGATAAGAAGAGTGCCTTTTAGCACTTTTAACACGCCTCATTGCTGATTCCACAACAATAGAATGAACGTCCAATTTATCAAGGTCCTCTTGCAATTTTGCACAATCCTTTTGGATTTTAACAATTTTGAATAATTTTGTCATCTGCAAATTTGATTACCTCACTTATTATTCCCATTTCTATGTCATTTACCAATATGTCAGAAATGTCAGTAATGTTAGAAAGGCAGACAATGATCTGGACCTGGATTACTGGAGAGATTTCATGTGTGTAGAGGTAGATCTGGGAGCTATCAGCGTAAAGATGGTACTGAAAGCCATGGGAAGAGATGAGTGCACCAAGGGACTGGGATAGAGAGAAAAAAGGAGTTGACCCAAGACAGATTCTTGGGGTACACCAACTGAGAGCGGGATAGTAGCAAAGGAGGATCCACCAGAACAAACACTGAAAGAGCGATGGGAAAGATAAGAGGAGAACCAGGATAGTACAGAGCCCTTAAAACCAAGCCAGGACAAGGTATCAAGGAGAAGGTTGTGGTCAACAATATCAAAAGCAGCAGAAAGGTCAAGAAGGATGAGGCTTGAGTAAAGGCCCCTGTATTTTTCCAGGAACAAGTTGCTGGAGACTTTGGCAAGAAGCCATTTCAGTAGAATGTAAAGGACGAAGGTCAGATTGTAAAGGATCCAGGAAAAGGATCCAGGAGTGCTTGAAAGGAGAGAAAGTCAAGGTAACGGCAGAGAACATCACATTCAAGTCGTTTAGAAACGAAGGGGAGGAGAGGGATGGGTCAATAGCTAGGACGGGTAGGACCTAGTGAGAGTTTCTTTAGGAGAGATGTAACCACCGCATGCTTTAAAGCTGCAGGGACAGTTGTAGTGGAGAGCAATAGGTTGAGAATTTGAGAGATGGAAGGGACAAAAGTGGAGAAGATGAGGCTTAGGAGTCAGGTGGGAATAGGATCAGAGAAGCAGGTAGTGAGTTTGGAGGAGGAAGAAGGTGTGTGGTTTCCTCCTCAGAGATCATAGAAAAGGAATAAAGGGTAGCAAAAGTAGGGGGGTAAAGTTTGGAGTGAAGGGGGGGAGGAAGGATGTAGCTGACATCATGGAGAATTGGAGGGTGATCTTGTGGATTTTGTCATGGAAGTAGTCAGCCAGGGTTTGGGCAGAAAGGGAAGGAGGGGTCGGAGGCCGAGGTACCTTGAGGAGAGAGTTGAGAGTTGTAAAAAGACAGGAAGGGTCAGAGGTAAGCAGTTAGTCAGATGTACATAATAGTCTTGTTTGGCGCGTGCTATGGCTGACTGGAAAGAGACATGCATGAATTTGAAGTGTAGAAAGTGCGCAAGGGTGTGGGATTTGAGCCAAGCGTGCTCAGCTGAACGGGCACAGGAACATAGATAGCGGGTAGTGGAAGACAGCCAGGGCTGGGTATAGTACACCTCACAGGACGTGGCTTGGGAGAGCAAGAGCATCCAGAGCAGAAAAGAGTGCAGCGTTTATAGGAAACTACTGTCTCATCAACAGATTCAGATGACATAGTGGAGGAAAGAGGTGATGAGACAATGGAGAAGAAAGTCAAAGGGTCAATAGCATGAAGATTTCTAAAGAGCTTGGAAGAGACAGGGTGCGGTTGAGGTGGTGGGTGATGAAGAGTGAAGCTTAGCAGGTGAAAGTCCAATAAGGGAAGAACTGAGATACAGATGTTTGAGAGAAGAATACAAGGTTGAGGCAGTAGCCGTGCTGGTGAGTGGGGGCAGTCGAAAAAAGCTGGAGGTCGAATGAGGAGGTACAGGAAAGGAGCTTTGAAGCATAAGGGTCAGAGGGGTTATCAACATGAATGTTAAAATCCATATGAATAAGAGGGGAAGAGGAATTCAGAAAGAAGGAAAGCCATGAGTCAAAGTCGGTGAATAAGGTAGAGGTGGTCTTGTCAGGAGGTCGATAAATAACAACTAACCGGAGAGCCAGTGGAGTAAAAAGGCGGATGGAGTGGACTTCAAAGGAGGGAAAGAAATGAGACAGAGGCAGCAGGAGGGGTTGAAATTGGCATGAAAGAGAGAGTAGAATCCCAATACCACCACCAGAGCCAGTGGGACGAGGCATATGGGAGAACTGATAGCTGCCATGACAGAGAGCAGCGACTGATGCTGAGTCGTCTGGGAGGAGCCAGGTCTCAGTTAGAGCAAGAAGATGAAGAGCATTAGAAATAAAGAGATCATAAATAGAGGCAAATTTATTTGAGATGAAGCATGCATTCCACAGGGCACATGAGAGAGGGAGAGGAAAGGAGAGAGATGTGAATAAGATTTGAAGTGTTGCGTGAAGATCTGTTCTGGAAGTGTGTCAAACGTCTAGGGGAGCCAGGTTTAGGGTTGAACATAAGAACATAAGACATGCCATACTGGGTCAGACCGAGGTCCATCAAGCCCAGTATCCTGTTTCCAACAGTGGCCAATCTAGGTTATACGTACCTAGCAATATCCCCAAAGACACAGGTTCCACAATGCTTGTACTGGGTCAAGCATTGATATCCTGGGTCCCTTTTTAATAGTGGTTTATGGACCTTTCCTCCAGGAACTTGTCCAAACCTTTTTTAAACCCAGCTATACTAACAGCCCTTACTACATCCTCCGGTAACAGATTCCAGAGTTTGATTACACGTTGAGTGAAAAAATATTTTCTCTTATTTGTCTTAAATAGTTTACCCTGTAGCTTCATTACATGTCCCCTAGTCTTTCTATACTCTGATAGCGTAAACAATTGATCCACGTTTATCCGTTCCACTCCATTCTTTAATTTATAGACCTCTATCATATCTCCCCTCAGCCGTCTCTTCTCCAGGCTAAAGAGCCCTAACCTTCTTAGCCTCTCTTCATAGGAGTAGCCTTCCATCCCCTTCACCAATTTGGTGGCTCTTCTCTGTACTTTTTCTAATAACGCTATGTCCTTTTTAAGATACGGTGACCAGAATTGCACACAATATTCAAGGTGCGGTCGTACCATGGAGCGATACAGAGGCATTATAATATCCTTTGTTTTGTTCTCCATCCCTTTCCTTATGATACCTAGCATTCTATTTGCTTTCTTGGCCGCCGCTGCACACTGGGCGGAGGGTTTTAACATGTTATCCACAATGACTCCTAAATCTTTTTCCTGGGTGGTGGTTTCTAATGTGGAGCCTTGCATCGTGTAACTATAGTGTGGGTTGTTCTTTCCTAAGTGCATAACTTTGCACTTGTCCACTTGTTGATATCTCTGGATGAGAGAAGGAGTAGAAGAGTACGGGGCAGAGAAGAGACAGCACGATGGTAATGAAGGTGGGGTTGGTTTAGAGAGAGAGGAGATGGCTGAATGAGAGGGAGAAAGTGGTGAAGCTCAAGAGCTGATGACTGGGTAGAGGACAGGATAGTGGGGGAAGTGAGGATGGTAAAGGGGTGATAAGGAGGGGAGGATTAAAGGTGTTGGTAGGAGGGGAGACAATTAGGAAGTATGAGGAATAGGAAAAGAAAGTGATGAGCTAAAGAAGAACGAGATGGAGAAGAGAACAGAAGTCAGAAGAAATAAGGATAGGTGGGAGAGAGATCACAGGGGTTTACAGTTACAGAATATGCAGCTGTAGTGGATGTTTGACAGCAGCTTCACACAAGTTGTTCCCTTTGATCTGCTGGAATATCATTCTGTTCTGAAAGAATTCTTAAAACACAGGATGGAGAGCCAATTTAGACTCCCACCTCGCTCAAGAAACTTGGTTGAGGTCCAAAAACCGCCTCCACATGAATCATATGGCATTTTGAGCCATATTTTATGCTTTTTGAGTCTTTGTCCAACTTTTTCAAGGCCACTTAGTTCAAACAGATAAACCAGGTGGCTCTGTTTCATATTGACAAACAAGGGCGGGAGAGGAATAGGATGTTTCCGTCTCTGCTGAGCAGCAGCACAGATTTGGGATTTTGTCAAAGCATATAGCATCCAAATAAAATTCCTTATCTATCTAGACCAGTCCAGATGAGTGGGTTGTGCTGCCCAGCCAGTAGTTGGAGGCAGACTAGAATGACTTCCAGTATTGCTGTCCATAATATATCCACTGGTGCAGCACTGAGAGAAATCAGTATTTGTATGACTCCGGCAGAGGGCAAGGTGTTTGAATTGGTGCGACAGTGCAGATAGGCCTATGTCCTCTGGCCTAGACCATGGTATTATGGCCTGTGTGATTGAGAGCTATAGGCCCAACATGTGTTTGGAGATCTGATATGCCCTTGTCGTCTTGAACGGACAGCTGCCTTGTGTCCAGTGCCATTACCCACTGGTTCCAGCACTGATGGGCTGGAAAATTGGATAGGAACGACCCCACAGGCTCCTAAGGTAATTGGTGAGTCTGTGTACAGGCTCCCCTTCTTGCTAACCGGTCTGTTTATTTGCTAGTTTTTTATTTCTCTAGCTTTCCCTATTATTTATTTTTCATGTAGCTCTGTCTGCTCTATTGTAAGAATAACAATTAAAATAGTTTGTTTTGGAGAAATATGTGCAAGAATGTATAAACAGTAGATCATGAATCAAAAGTAATATTTATTTCTATATACAGTACGTGCTTTCTTTTTCTTTGATTTTGTTTCTGCCCATGTTTAATAACAGTATATTTGTCCTCTTTTGATTTTAAATGAAATATAAGTGACGAACAGTAAAGTGCGGTAACTCTTTCTTTTTTTTTTGTCAGAGAGAAGATCCAACTAAGTCCAATCCCCGATTTTGGGAAGAACTTTTTCTTATGAAGGTAATATATCTTCAAACAGGATTTATATCTTTCCAAGTGTCTGTGCAGCACTGCGTACGACTTGTAGCACTATACAAATGCTCAGTAGTAGCAGTAAGTACATTATTTGTAAACAGTATGTCAAAACTGGAGTGGAGGAGTGCCTAGTGGTTGGGGCAAGGTACTTCAGGCCGGAAGGTCGGGGGTTCAAATCCCACTAGAGGACAGCAACCTTGGGCCGGAAGGACTGGGGTTTCTAGTTCCACAGGTGCTCCTTGTGGTCTTGGGCAAGCCACTTAACCCTCCATAGCCCATGTTCCCTGTAAAATATTTATCTCCAAGTTATAATGCCCTGTTCAATGTAATTTCAGTTTGTTCAATGTAAACCGCACTGATGCAGAATAGCGCAGTATATAAGAGAATGTAAATAAATAAATAAATAAATAAATAAAACTGGTATTTCTGTATTATTGAAATGTACACGTTAATGTCTGTTTTTGCAAGCTATAGAAAAGACTTGTATGTAGCATTATTGATTCTGAGATGTTTCAGATGAGCTCTTCATGTCAAAAAGAATTGCTAGTGCACTTGGCTCCTGAGCATAGTGTTTAATTTATATACCGTATTTTTCGCACCATAAGACGCACCCGACCATAAGACGCACCTGGTTTTTAGAGGAGAAAAATAGGAAAAAAAATATTCTGAACCAAATAGTGTAATAAAATATTTAATAAAGTATAACAGAATAATATTTGAACCATATAAACTGAACAGCAGTCAACAGTGGCATTAAGAACCATTATCACTGTCATTAACACATAAAGACAAAGGTTTGAGTACCGGGTACTCTAGTCTTCGGAAAACCCCAAGAACTCTTCTTCGCTAGAGTCAGAATTCATGAGGCTCATTTGGTCACAATCACTGACATCACTTTCTTCGCTGTCTTCGTATAAAATACAGTCTTCACTTCCATCTAAGGCATTGCTAATGCCACATTTTTTGAACGACTGTACAACAATCTCTTCCTTCACCGAGTCCCATGATCTTTTCACCCATTCGCAAACTTGAGTGATGGTGGGCCTCTTCATTCGTCCAGTGGGTGTCAAATCATGGTTACCAGCAGCCATCCACTTGTTCCACTCTTCTCTCATAAAGACCTTAAATGGCTTGTTTATGGAGACATCAAGAGGTTGCAACTGGCTGGTAAGACCTCCGGGAATGACAGCTAGATGGGTCTTTACTTCCTTGAAGCACTTTTTGGTTGGTTCACTAATATGTGCTCTAAATTGGTCAAGCACTAATAGGGCAGGTTTTTTCAGAAGTCCTCCAGAACGTTTGGACCACACCTTTTCAACCCATATTTTCATGCCATTGTCATTCATCCATCCTTTTTCATGGACGTGTACCACAACACCTCTTGGAATGGCATCTTTTGGAAATGTTTTCCTTTTAAAAATCAGCATGGGTGGCAATTTGGTGCCATCGGCACAGCAGGATAACACAGCTGTATAATGCGTCTTCTCGTGCCCTGAAGTTTTCACTGTGATGGTTTTGGCACCCTTCAGGTCGACAGTCCTATTAGAAGGCACATCAAATGTTAGCGGGACTTCATCCATGTTCCCAATCTGGCCAATTTCAAAGCCGTTTTTCTTTCTGGCTTTGATAACAAAACTGTGAAAGGACAGAATTTTAGCCTCATATTCTTTGGGCATTTTTTGGGCAATGCTGGTTTTGGTACGCATAGCAAGACCACATCTTCTCATGAATCTGTAGCACCATGATGGTGATCCTGTAAAGTCTTGAATGCCCCTCTCTTTAGCAATGCGTTTCGCTTCAAAAATGATCATTTTTGTTGAGACGGAGAAGCCATTATTGCGATGAAGCATGATCCATTCTTTCACGTCCACCTCCAACTCTGGCCACTTTGCAGCATGCCCACGCAAAGTGTGCTTGCTTTTGTCTTCTTTTTGCAGCTGATCCTCCTGTTTCCTCCACTCTCTAATCTGTTTTTCAGTTGGAGGCGGCCCAAAATGCCTCTCCGCTGCTCTGTTTCCATGCTCTTTAGCATATTTGATAACCTCCAGTTTGTATGAAATTTTATAGGCTATTCTTTTCTGCTTCAGCATCTTTGTAGAATGAGGTACAGTAGTACGGTACAATATTTTTCTGCAAGAAATGAAGGAACTTTCAGTATACCGGTACCATAATTTCTTCAATGATTACTATTGAGCACTAACCATTTGCGTTTTCACAGAGCAATCACCATTTGCGTTGTCATATTTTGTTCTCCATCATTCTAGGTACCAAAAGCACAAATCTGTCCACCCAACAGATCAGCAAAAGCAAAGTCGATCCCTGGGACATTCTGTCACCATTCCTTATTAGGTAGTATGCATCACCTAAACACACCACAGGACAGACAGATCTCTCTCACTACCGCCAGTGCAACCTAGGATGCAAAACTGAAATTCTGCAAAACCACGGGCTCTCCCTCTAGCTGAAAATATCCAGATTTCACTGCCCGTTCACATAAAATAAAAACAGCAAGCAAACTACCGGTACTGTAAATAGCGACTACCGTACGTGCATCTGTTGCTTAATAACCTCACTAGGCTACAAATGCGAATGCAAGACTGCTATCACCTCCAAATAAGAATCCCCAATGAGCACAACTACCGTATTCCCAAAAACGGATGATGATATTTTTACCGTATATCTTATACGTAAAATACGGGCAATATTGTAAAGGGAACCACAAAACACCTGCTCTTTGCTAAGATGCCAGAGCTGCCCGGGAAGGTACGGTAAACATGCACCTATGCAGCAGTACTGCGTTGTGCTGAAATAAGAAGCACGGCTGCATTTCTGCTTCCCTGTCACCCCAGAATCTTTTTTTCATGATCACAATGTGATATGTGATAACAGCACCTCAAAAATCAAGTCTGCGTTGTAAAAAAAAGAAAAATCAAACATGAACAGCCCAGGCATCACCAGCAACAAATCCGATCTTTTTCTATAGCAAGTCTGACCACTGGGGGTAAACACCGGTAAACAGCAGTCAAGTGCATTCACATCTACCGGTACTCTGCGACTTTGAGTCTCTCCTGTCTCAGAAGCAATGACATCTAAGGGGAATATTAACATTTGCTTTTTGAGAAAAATAATAATTTTCAGGCCAAATCCACTTACCGGTAGTACCCGTGCAATTCCAACATGTTGCAAGCAATCGGGAAAGGGGAAAGCAGGGCAGGAAAATACCGGTACCTACCGTAACAGGTGGCAGCATTTTTATTACCGTAATCTGTGATACACAACGTGCCTATCAATTTTTAACTACCGGTAATAAAATGCATAGTGATAACTCCCTATATGGTTTAACTCAGATTTTAAAATTCAAGGTAAGACTGTTACGGTAAATGGAAGTCGTGGTATTCTCAACGCATCTGGTTGCTAGGCCAGCTTTTTCAAGACTCCAATTGGAAAGCTTTCTCTGCTTTGCAAGAAGAGTTTGCTCTTCCTACCATAATTCTTGTTTTTACCAGTGGATACAGTTAAAGCATTGTGTTAATAAATCCAAGATAGCTGTGTTTCCTTTGACAGAGGAAGCGGAGCTGACAAGGAATACCGGTATTCCTCGATGGCGGGTGAACCAGGGTCATTTCAAGGTTATATACGGTAAATTACCGTAATCCGTGAACATAGCCACTGCTGACCCATTGGAATTGAACGGATTTGAGAACATGAGATTGGCAAATTGACTGCACCACGACTTTGGGCCAAATTCTGGGATTCACTGATAAGAGTGTCTCAATCTGCCTCCCTTACGCAGTTGCTCTATTTTTTGGCAGATAAAATTACCGTACTCCAGTTAAACAGGCTAAATGGAACAGCAAGGCTGGTAATGTACCGTATGCTGATCTTGCAAAGATGGCCTGGGTACATTTTCCCATATGTTATTGGAATGCCCTAACGTTCAGTTGTTTTGGTTACCCATGTGGGAACGAATTGAACAAATCTTAAAATTTCAAACGCCATTGATTTGGCAAATACCGGTATTTTGCAAGGGGAATAAAAGTAAAGAGAGAAAGCTGCAGCAAAGCCGAGCTTACCGCGGTGTCGTAGAGCCGCAGGTCCAGGAAGTAGGGCTGCAGCAGGGACTCGCTGAGCGGCATCAAGCCCATGATGGAGAGCGGGGTGCCGTTGGAGGGCTGCCCGACCGTCGTCCCCCGGCCGGAGCCCCGAGCCAAGCCCGGTCCCAAGCCCAGCACGAGCAGCAGGCAGCGGGGAGGCAGCAGCAGCAGCGCCGGGGCCCCGCAGTTGCCTGCCGTCCCTTCCCCGGCTGCAGCGGCGGAGGAGCGGGGCTTGCGGGGTCTACTCGGGGAGGGAGCCATGCCGGGCTGTGCAGGAGAGGCTGGGCACGGCTTACTCGGCTCGCATGGCGCGGGGAGGAGACGCCGCGAGCACCCAAGCCACAGCCGAAGCTCCCTTCCTGGAGGCTTCCCCCTCCCCTTAGGCCACCAGTGGGCAATAAGAGCTGAAGGGGGTGCGGAGGAGGATGTTCCCGCCCTCCCTGGATCCGATGGGCGGGAAAACGACGCGCTCTCGTCCGCTTCCTTGTACCAGGCAGCCCGGCCTTCCTGAAGTAAAGGCGAGGAAGAGATTTACCGTACGCGCCCGGGAGACGGTGGGGAGGGCTTGGATCGGATTCGCTGCGAGTGTGAGCGCGCCCCCCACCCCCATATTGCGCCCGGCCCCCCCTGCACAACTGAAAGAAAAAGAGTGACAATGGAAAGGAAAAAAGGGACAGTTTATTGGGAAAATGTAGTGTAGTGTAGTGTAGTGTGTAGCTTTACCTCAGAAGCCGAGACTGGAGTGAGGGGCATGCACACTGCTGTGTACTGTAACACCGCCTACTACATGCTATCCTCCAATAGCATACGGCGGTGACACAGCACAGCAGCAGCATGCATCTCCTGCACAGATCGGCTTCCCGAGGACAAGGTAAGGTGAGGGGGGACCCGCTGCCGCTTTGCAACTTCTTGTATTCGCACCATAAGATGCAGGCACTTTTCCTCCCACTTTCTGGTGAAGAAAAAGTGCGTCTTATGGTGCGAAAAATACGGTATATATTTTTTTTAATTTTTGGCCTGCCAGTTTCCTTCTGCTTCATTGGATGGACCACCACTTCCGTCAAAAGAAGCCTGTGTTTGGTTGTAATGCTTTGAACCGTCATACATAACTACTTGAGGATTTCACTCTTATATTCCGTCCTACTAGTTCATTCAGCCGCCTTCCTGACAGTGCTTCAACAGGAGCAATGCACAGTATTTTTCTTTAGAGCGCACAATCGTGGATCTTGAATCTGACTGAGGTTTCCCTGTGCTTATAGGGCTATGAACAGTGTCTTCACATCAGTCCTGCATCAATCTGGGGAGCATAGCCCAAGGCTTGAACTTGGACCATCCTAGACCATCCCCAATAAGATTGATTTTAATTAATAAGCAGAGTAATGAAATTCAATGACTTTAGGAAAACACAAAGCGTGATCTGTCCACTGGTTTACTACATGAATGATTATGTGAGCAACAATGTCCAAGAAATTCTGGTGCTCTGTAAGCAAGACATTTTAAAGCAGCAGCACCTTTTACTCGTAGCCAAATACAGATTTATCCTGAATCTTAAAGAAGGTAACAACCCAGAGGTAACATCCCATTTACTATTTATAGACAACCTGAAGATCTTACAGTTCCATTGACCAACAATTAGCAGAGCAACTCCATGTAGTGAAAAGATTTTCTGTTGACATCAGGATGACTTTTTGCCTGGATAAATGTGCTAAGGCAACTTTTTTTGAGGAAAATTGACAAAACTGAGAACATCTCCCTGGGTGAGGGCTGTGACATCAAGGATCTTGAACAGTAAGGCATATATAAATATGCCTGTAACACCTAAGACCATGTCACCACAAGCCCAGTTCGCCCTATTCCCTAATCTCGGACCTTGTTATAGGTTCTACTCTTGTTATTCACCAAGTTCTTTACTGCTGTTATAATGCAAGTTCCGCTTTGAATTACAATGCAAACTGCTTTGAATTTATGATAAGGTGGTATAGAAAACCCTTTAAGTAAGTAAGTAAATAAATCTTGGAATAGAGGAAGGAATGACACTCATGCAGAAATTCCTGAGAGAAAAGATCAATAAAGAATACTATTTATTTATTTATTTAACCAGTTTTGTATACCACCTTATCCTTCAATCAAAGTGGTTGACAAGACAACAAAGGCTTACATATTGAGGGTATGGGAAAACAAAAACGATACATTACAATATAAATACAAAACAAAATAGTATGTTATAATACTATATCATAGTGAAATTAAATATACATGACTGTTAATTTAAGTTATTTCACCAAATGATTCTATAAATAAGTAAGTCTTTAAAGATTTGCGAAAGTCCTTAAGGTCTTCCTGAGTTCTTAAGTCTTCAGGAATAGAATTCCATAACTCTGGTGCCATAAAGGAAAATGCTCTTTTAGAAGTCATTTGTTTTGATTTGTTGACATTCAAAGGAGTATTAAGTTTATTGATATTTTGAGATCATCTTGGTCTTATGCTCTTGTCTTTTGAAATAATAGATTGTAGAATATCTGCTGAGAATTGTTGAAAAGTTTTGAAAATACTCATTAGGTTTTTATATTTTGCCCTTGCAATAACCGGAAGGAAATGTAACTGTTTGAGGACAGGAGTTATGTGTTCAAATTTTGTAGAGCCAGTTATAATACGCGCAGTGGTATTCTGAACTAATTGGAGAGGATGGACAGAGTGTTTAGGAAGACCTTGATACAAGATGTTTCCAAAATCAAGTAGAGGTGTTATGACTGCCTGACATACCGTGCAAAAGTGATTTGTATTTAGTATTGGTTTTAGTCTTCTTATAATCTTTAAACGATGGTATGCTTTTGACGCAATTTTGTTTATATGAGATTTTAAATTTAAATAATTTATCTAATGTTACACCTAAATATCTTACTTCATCTTTAATTTTTATTTTTTTATTTTATTATACTATAGAAGATTAAAATAATTACTGAAAAGAAACCAATCAGCTGGCAATCCCTGTACGCTCATATAGCTTTTGGGATTGTAGACTGGCCTTTTAAAGATCTTGAAAAACTGCATCTGTGAACAAGAAAACTCCTCCATGCCCATGAAGTAATTTACAAGAATCAGTGTATGCCAAAATTGTACATTCCTAGAGCTGAAGGAGGGCTAGACCTCATAGAGATTAATTACATCTACAGAGCTAATATCATAGGCCTCCAGGCCTACCTAACAGCATCATCAGATCCAGATTCACAAAAAATGCTGAAGTATGAAAGTAAATGTCCAGAATTTGTCTCCATTATTAAATTTGGACCATCGTTCCTACGACTAAAGGGAGTGAGAATCCACAAGCACACACAGGAAAGGACGCAACAGAATTTGCAAAACAAGAGAAAAAACTCGTCAAAGAATTAGATCAGCAAATGAGGGAAAACAAGTGGCAAATGCATAAATATGGTGGGAAATAAAAAGTGTTACTCCAGGAACCCTTTATCGATCAAGAATGGATACATGAATGGTTAAGGAGAAGTGAACTGAAACTGAAGGATGAGAGGTTGATAGTTAAAGCCCAGGACAGCGTATTACGGACGAGATGGTTTACAGCGAGCATTGAAAAAACTGGCAAAACAGATACATGTCGATTCTGTTAAGATTAGCTTGGTTACTTTGTTACACCGTGTCTGTGCTACAGCTGCTATGACAATTCATGCAATTTCTAAGTGTACTTTTGGCTTTAAAGGATCTCACCAGTGCCCTGAAGAAGTGTCTGTGAAACGCCGTGGTTGGTGTCAGTAGTGGCATAGGGGGAGATCCTTACAGTGTACAGCCAACAGATAAGTGATTTTGTTGCTTTTTTTGAGCAGTAGCATGTGTAACAAGATTGTTTTGAGATAGTAATGAATTTCAAAAAATAACTTTTGTGCACATTTTTATTAAAATAATATTTAATTTAAAAACAATTCAAAAATTTGATAAAAAATCATTGAAGCTATTTAATGATTATTTGACTTGCACATATTGGTCTTCATATGATGGATATTTAAAAGGAGTTTTTCGGATCTGTGATGCAGTATGTGTATATCAAGTGCTGTAATTTTCTCATTCCTATGAAAATTGATACAGTGGACTCAGATCCTTTTTCTCCTATAAATATAAAGTTTTTGTTTCCCTTTTTCTCCTCTGTGGATCATTTCTGAATAAATTAGTCACTTATTGTGATCACTTCTGCTTCATTCTGAGAGTGGGACTTTGAGGATGTGAGAATTGTGTAAGAAAGACAAAGGAGAGAAACACCAGAACAGCATTGATAATAGAGATGTCGATTCCAAGTGATTATTCTGTGAATCAGGGGAGAGGCAGAAGATCCTGAAGTACCAAGAAATGCAGCCCAATGCCAAGAAATTGTGGCAGAAAGATACAGAAATATTTCCATACTGGGAGCCACAGACTTGATAAAGAATAATTTCCAAGCACATCTTGACAAACTACCCATACATGTTACATCTTACAAATTCCAGAAGGAAGCTCTCTTTGGCATGACGCAAGTACCACACCAAGCACTAGCAGTAATTTTGAGAGACTAAGATCATACGTCACATACCCTGGCTTAGAAGTGAGGTTCATGACTGTCATGGTATGCACAAAACTGCCCCAGGCCAAATATATTTTTTCTGAAAGTAGAAAGTGATGTAGCTTTGAGGCCAAACTCATTAGTTACTGCAAATGCTACTTACCATATTGGAAATTCTAAATGCCTCTATTATGGTTTTATCCTTTTTATTTTGTCAACTTACAGGTGAATCTAGAGTACCTAGAAGCAAAGCTGGAGTCTCTAGACGGTGAAGAATTAGTGAAAATAAAAGAAAATTTAAACAGTTTGTTCCAACACTGCATCCAAGCCTTAGGAGAGGAGCACCAGATTAAGGTTGTCAATGCATTACAGGTAATGCATCTTTTGACTGTCTCTTCTGTGAAAGGTTGTTAATAATGATCAGAAGCCTCAATGTGGCTAATGCTGTTAAGCTATGCCTAGCTTTTCATTCCTAAATGACGAGTATAAACCCCCATACGTCGGTGCTTAGGACAGGACAGAAGAAACAAACTATAGGGAGCACAGGAAAAAGAATAGGATGATTCATCCAGTCTGTCCAGGGAAGTGGTTAGGGTTATAACTGCCATTTCTCCAGGACCAAGCAGGAAGTCAGTCCTCACTTATGGGTGACGTCGGCGCCGACGGAGCCCTCGCGGAGCAATTTTCCCCAGCTTTCAAAGAAAGCCTTTGGAATTGCAGCGCGCATGCGCGGTCGTCTTCCCGCCCGAAGGTGCCATCTTAGCCAGTCTTCTTTTTTCCGCGGAGCCCTACAGACGTCCCCGTCTTGTCCCCGCGAAAAAGTTGATTTTCTTCTTTATTTTATCCTTTTTTCTTTCGGCGTTTTCCCGCCCGGACTCGCGACGCCGGTCTCGAGTCCTCTTACTTTTTTTCGGTTTTTCTGACTTAGTCAGCTTTCGTTTTCGTTTTCCCTGGCAGCCCGGTCCTTTGACCTCGCAGGGGCCCTTTTTCCCCGATGGCTGCCAGTGGGTTTAAGCGGTGTGGTCGGTGTGACCGAAATATGTCACTAACCGACACACACGACTTTTGCCTCCGCTGCCTGGGCCCGGATCATGAGGAACTGATCTGTGGGCCCTGCAGCAAACTGTCCTCAAAGGCGTTGAGAAGTCGGCGGCATCAGCGTGAGAGAATCTTCGCTGACCCCAGCCGTACCCGGACCTCGTCGGAGGCCTCCGTGTCGAAAGGCTCCAGCTCGGACCGTCGCCGGAGCTCCTCCGACCGGGGTTCTCCCTCCGGGACCATCGTCGGAAGGAAAAACCCGCGAGGGCGGCGTCGGTGGACGCTCCTGGCTCCGCGAGGGCCAGGTCGCATAGCCTCGACAGCCGCCCCGGGTCCTTGGAGAAGGAACACATCCCGAAGCGACCTCGCCTGGAGTCGGAGATGCCTGCCCGGGTAAGTCCTGTGGTCCTTCTGGACTCGCCCTCCGCGACAGCCGACGTCGGGCCCGACGCCGTCGGGGACCCAGTCGGGGGGCTGCTGGGTCACCTGAGCTCGGACTCAGGTTGACGGCCTTGGAGAGCAGACTGTCTGCCTTCATGGACCAGCAGAGGGCACTGCTCGCTGGCTTCGCTGGCGTCGCTGCCCCGACCGCCGGGACGTCGACGTCCAAGTCGACCCCGGAGACCGAGCCGATCCTCGAGTCGATGAGAACTCGAGTCGATCCTCGGTCGAGGTCGCCCTCGGCCTCCCGTTCGGGACCGAGGTCGCCGACGCCGACTCCCTCGGCGTCGGGGCGGCTGGCGCCGCACCCTGCCCCGGCCGACCCACCGAGTCCTCGTCGGAGTCGGTCTGGGAGTCTGAGGAGGAGAGTCACCTGATTCTTTCCGGACTCGGTGTGTCCCCTCGGACTCACCGGAGTCCGAGCCTCGGAAGCAGTCCCCCCCGGAGGATGCCCGGTTCTCGGACTTCGTTAGGGATATGGCCAAGGCTTTGGCCTTCCCTGCGGATCCGAGGAGGAGCCTCGAGCCGAAGAGCTCGACGCCCTCCAGTATGACTCTCCCGCGAGGGAACACTTTACTGTGCCGGTTCCTCCTATGCTGGAACGACTACTCTTCCGCATGTGGTAGAGTCCGGCCTCCTCGCCGGTCCTGAGCAAGCGGGTCGATTCTATCTATCGGGTCCGCAAGAGCCCTGGCTTTCAAAAGGCGCAGCTGCCACACCATTCCATGGTAGTGGAATCGGCCATGCATCGTCTTAAGAGCCAGAAGATGCACTCCTCGGTGCCTCTGGCAGGGAGGCCCGTAACCTGGATGGCCTTGGCAAGAAGTGCTTCCAGGGCTCTATGCTCGCATGTCGTGTCCAGACTTACCAGCTATACATGGGCATGTATCTCCGGGATCTGGCTAAAGAGCTAGCCGGATTCTCCGCTGGTCTCTCCGAGGAGCCCTTGCGGAGGTTCCTAGCCTTGTCCACCGGCATTCGGGAATGCTCTAAGTTCATGTCCCGAGCAGCCTATGATGGCTTTGAAGCCTCGGCTCGAGTGGCCGCAGCCGGCATCGGTGCCCGCCGACAGGCTTGTCTTCAGTCGTCAGACCTTGAGCCCTGGGTACAGGACAAGTTGGTCGATGTCCCCTGCCGAGGCGAAAACCTCTTTGGCAAGCCCATGGCGGAAAAGGCTGCACAAATTGAGACTGAGACTCTCACCAGGACCAGGCTTTCTAGGAAGACCTCCGCCCCTTCCCAGAAAAAGAAGGGCTCGGGGAAAAAGTCCTTTTACCCGAGGAAGGCGGCTGCCTACAAACAATACCCCCATTATCAGGCCCCTGCAGCTCCCCAACAGGGCCAGCAGGCCAAGGGACGGGGTAACGGGTCCCGTAGGCAGCAGGCCCCCAAGCCTGCACCACCAGCCCCTGCTCAGCAGGGTGGGGGTTTTTGACTCGCTCAGCATAGCCTCTCCCCCCCCGCTGGTCCCCCCCAGCACCGGAGGCCAGCTGGTTCACTTCGCCCACAGGTGGTCCAGCATCACCGCAGATGCCTGGGTGCTTCAGGTCGTGCGAGAAGGCTACCTTCTCCACTTCCATCAGGTCCCTCCCTCCTATTTTCCGGGGGAGCCTCCGCGCCCCCTCTGCACAGGGAGTTGCTCCTTCAGGAGTTAGCAGGTCTTCTGCAGGATCAGGCGGTGGCGGTGCCACACCACCTGAGAGGTCAAGGCTTCTATTCAAGGTATTTTCTGATACCAAAGAGAACAGGGGGCCTCAGACCCATCCTGGACTTGCGCAACCTCAACAAGTTCCTTGTGCGGGAGAAGTTCAAAATGCTTACCCTTGGACTCCTTCTGCCCTACCTCCAGCAGGGAGATTGGCTATGCTCCTTGGATCTAAAGGATGCCTACACGCACATCCTCATCCAAGCCACCGCCAATACCTAAGGTTTGTGGTGGCGGGAAATCATTACCAGTACAGAGTACTGCCCTTGGCCTGTCCTCCGCACCGCGAGTCTTCACAAAATGTCTCGCGGTCGTGGCGGCCCATCTCCGGCTTCACGGCCTCTATGTCTTTCCGTACCTCGACGACTGGCTCATCAGAGCAGCGTCCGCTCAGGAGGTCACCAACGCCACGTGTCGCACGGTGGCTCTGCTGCAGCACTTGGGCTTTGTCATAAACTTCGCAAAGTCCACTTTGCTCCCCTCACAGGATCTCGAGTTCATCGGCGCAAGGCTGCACACTCCTCACGCGCGAGCGTATCTACCGCTCGACAGGGCTCAGCGGCTCATGGACCTAGCCGACCGCTTTCGCAGCCAGCCCCTGGTCTCCGCCAGGCGCTTCCTGAGACTGCTCGGCCATATGGCTTCCACTGTCCATGTGACCCCCAATGCCCGCCTGAATATGCGGTCTGCTCAATGGTGTCTCCGCCGGCAGTGGCGACAGGCCACGGGCGGGCCTCGCAGACCTAGTGCGCGTTTCCGAGCCGCTGATCTCGTCTCTCCGGTGGTGGCTCCGGCAGCCGAACCTGACATTCGGTATGCCCTTCCAGTCACCTCAGCCGACCCGGGTGCTGACCACCGATGCATCCCTCCTGGGCTGGGGAGCGCATTGCCAAGAGGGCGACTCAGGGCCTCTGGACCACGTGGGAGTCTGCTCAGCAGATCAACTTCCTGGAGCTCCGGGCGATCCGCCTAGCTCTCAGGGCCTTCCCACCTGACTTCCCAACAGTCCGTCCTTGTCCAGACGGACAATCAAGTTGCCATGTTCTACGTGAACAAACAGGGGGGCACGGGCTCCTTTCTCCTCTGCCGGGAGGCTCAGAAGCTCTGCTCTTGGGCCGTCAGTCACGGCATTCTCCTCAAGGCAGTTTATCTCCCGGGCCGAGACAATTGCCTTGCGGACAAACTCAGCAGGGTCCTCCAGCCGCACGAGTGGCGTCTGGATCCCTGGTAGTTCAGAAGCTCTTCCTCAAGTGGGGCCTCCCCACGATGGATCTCTTTGCCAGTCCTCGCAACCGGCAGCTTCCTCGCTTCTGCTCTCGTCTGCCACACCCCTACGGGTTGCGGCGGACGCCTTTCTGATCTCATGGTCGGGGAGCCTTCTGTATGCGTTCCCTCCCATCCCGCTAGTCTCTCGGACTCTTTTCAAGGTTCTCCGAGACAAAGCCTTCATGATCCTGGTGGCCCCTCGCTGGCCCAGGCAGCCGTGGTTTCCGCTCCTGCTGCAACTGGCGGTGGAGGATCCAATCCCTCTGGGGGTACAACCGGATCTCCTCACTCAGGATCAGGGGTCCCTCCTGCACCCCAACCTCAGGTCTCTCAACCTCATGGCCCTGGCTGCTGAGAGGGTAGTCCTTGCTCCCCTTCTCCTGCCGGCGGAGGTGGAGGAGGTCGTCTTGGCTTCGCGTCGGCCTTCTACCCGCAAATGCTACGCCCTTAAATGGCGTCGCTTTGCAGTCTGGTGTACTCACAGTCTCAGGATCCCTTCTCCTGCCCGGTGTCGGTGGTCTGCAGTACTTGCTGCACCTCTCTAATCTGGGACTTAAGTCCAACTCCGTCAAAGTTCACCTCAGTGCTCTTTCAGCACATCATGAGCCGGTGGACGGCAGTCCACTCTACAACGACCCTCGCGTAGCGAGGTGTCTCCCAGGTCTCCTTCAACTTAAACCACCTCAGCGCCCGCCAGCGCCAGACTGGGACCTGAATGTGGTGTTGCAGCGGATCCCCTGTCCGCCCTTGCACCCTATGGCTACCTGTTCTCTCCGTTTTCTGTCTTGGAAAACACTGTTCTTGATAGCCCTCACTTCCGCTAGACGCGTAAGTGAATTGCAGGCCCTCGTGTCTGATCCCCCTTACACTCGGTTCTACAAAAATAGGCTAGTCCTACGGACTCACCCTAAATTTCTTCCGAAAGTGGTCTCCCCTTTTCACATCAATCAGGAGGTGGTACTTCCAACCTTCTTTCCCAGACACACTCCAGCCGAGCTGAAACGGTCCTCCATACCCTGGACTGTAGAAGGGCTCTGAACTTCTACCTTGACCGTACGCGGGAGCACCTTAAAGCTGCTCAGCTTTTTGTGTCTTTTGACCCCAATAAATTGGGGCTCCCGGTCTCCAAGGGTACTCTGTCCATCTGGGTTGCGGACTGTATCTCTTGGGCTTATGGGGCAGCCGGACTCTACTTAGAAAGTCGAGTCACGGCTCATTGCGTTCGGGCAAAGGCTACGTCAGTGGCTTACCTCCGCTCTGTTCCGCTGGCAGACATCTGCCGGGCCGCTACTGGTCTTCGAGCCAGACTTTTGCGGTCCATTACTGTCTCGAGAGGGAGTCCCGCAGGGACAGTGCTTTCGGACAGGCAGTCCTCCGTAATCTCTTTGAGGTCTGAGCAACTCCTACCCTCCATCCCGGATGTGGGCTACCGGTGGGTGTTAATTCAGCGAAGATTCTTTCCTTCTGTGCTGCTGAGCTAGAGGGAGCTCATTTTTGTGCTTAGGGTCTCCGGTAGCCTTGAGCTTGGGAGTCAATTAATTGTGTACTTACTTCCTGCTTGGTCCTGGAGAAAGCGTAGTTACTCACCTGTAACAGGTGTTCTCCAGGAGCAGCAGGAATCAGTCCTCACTACCCTCCCTCCTCCCCTTGGAGTTGCAATCGTCTGCTTATGTTCTTTTTGCAAATTTTTATGCTGTCTTTTTTAGCTATGTCATCTGACTGGCTAAGATGGCACCTTCGGGCGGGAAGACGACCGCGCATGCGCGCTGCAATTCCCAAAGGCTTTCTTTGAAAGCTGGGGGAAAATTGCTCCGCGAGGGCTCCGTCGGCGCCGACGTCACCCATAAGTGAGGACTGATTCCTGCTGCTCCTGGAGAACACCTGTTACAGGTGAGTAACTACGCTTTCCTGCAGACTGCCTTTTTCCCCCCACCTCGCCATTCCTCCTTTTGCAATGCAAAGGTAATTTACCTGTTTGTTTAGAAGTGTTCTATGCTTATTTCCATCCTCTTTCCATTTGAGGATCCTTTGGGGGGGCATATTCAGTGGCAGTTGCACTTTAATTTATAATCAGATAGTCAGTGCTGGATCATATCTTGTGATCAGCACTGAATATCCGGTTTGCTCCGATTGAATTTTAGCTAGCCAGTCAGCAGCGATATTGAGCTGCTAACTGACTAGCTAAAATGCCTAAAGTTAGGACAGCCTTTCAGCTGTCCTAATTTTAGATGTTTTAGTTAACAGCTCAGTTTTGCTGCTGACTGACTAATTAAAGGTACTGCCCTTAGAATGTCCTGATGGGGTCTAGGACAACTCATTGCAGGCCAACTCAGTATGCTGTGCTGAGTTGTCCTAGATCCATTACTGGTCACATATGTGAGGTGAAATTTGGAAATGTCAAAAAAGTGCAATAGTGTAAAACATCCAAAAACATTTTATTAAGCTAACTGATAATTTTGGATTTGTCAAATGAAATCTGGAACATACACTTTGGCTTTAAGGGCAAACTATGAAAGGATGCTTCTTCCACCTGGTTCAGAACATGAGGAAGCATTTGGCATTGATAGCTGCTGTTCGAGAATGTGACACAAACATTGAGTTCACTCTTAAAGCCAAAATGGTTGTGGCCTTAGTGTTTGTGCCTGTCCTGGACTTGGGAGATTATGTTGCTGCTCTGGAAGAACACCTGCCCAAAGAGCTTCATCCTCTGCTCAACTGGTTCGAGGACAGCTAAATTGGACGCCCAAATAGGAGAGGAAATGTAGATAATCTCCTCTGTTTCTTCCATCTATGTGGAATCTGTTTGATAGTCAAATTGAGGAAATACCGCAAAGCTGATCAACGTGTTTCAAAGACTGTGTCAGATTAGGGCACTAGATGCCCTATAGAATACTTGCATGCTGTAGCTCATAATTATCACATAGCATAACAAATTTTTTTTTTATGTTTTGCTATTACACTTTGGATATTCCAGATTTCTTCTGACAAATCCAAAAGTATTGGATAGCTTAATAAAATGTTTTTGGATGTTTTAATATTGCAGTTACTATTGCATTGAGTTTGCCCACACTGAGTTGTCCCATTCCCTCCTGATGCTAACCAATTAATATTGGGGCGTTTAACCTGGTTCGGAGGATATATTCAGCTAAAACAAAGCCAGCAGGATATTGCACAGCGCTGATGTGGTCAGTGCCGCTGCATATATCCTCCTTACCAGTTCGTGAGTAGCCTAGTGGTTAGAGCCAACTGCCTAATACCCAGAAGATCAAGAGTTTGATTCCTGCTGGCATTCCTTGTGACTTTGGGCAAGTCACTTTATCCTTCATTGCCTCAGAAGAAAAGGCCTAGCAATCTACTTCCTGTGATACATTTCCAAGAAAACCCAAAGGCAGCTGGGTCGCCAGGAGTCAGCACTGACATGACGGCACTAGAAAAAAAAGATGGGTTAAATGCCCCTTCTCCGGGAACAAACAGGAAGTCAGTTCTCACATATGGGTGGCATCGGCACCGATGTAGCCCTCTTGGAAGCATCCCCCCAGCTTTCAAAGAAAGCCTTTGGGAGATGCTGTCACGCATGCATGGTCCCCTTCCCACCCAAGGGTGCCATCTTGCTCAGTCTCCTTTTTTCCGTGGAGCACTTCAGATGTTGTCTGGCTTGTTCCCGGAAAAAGTTGATTATTTTGTTTGCTGAGTTTCCAACTCGCCTCCGGTATTGCACCGCTACTCTTCCCGCTTACCGACCCCTGTGCCTCGGCATCTGGTTCAGTTTAATTTTTGTAGTCTGTTATTTTCTTTTTCTGGTGCCTTTCATGCCTTTTTTCTCCTGCTAGTAGACTGGAGGGTCTTCGACCTCGCAGGGGTACTCTTTTCCCCCATGGCTACCAGTGGTTTTAAAAAGTGTGATCGGTGCTCTAAAAACTTTCCAAACCCGAGCCTCATCGTGGGTCCTCAGAAAGGGGGTCTCCCTCAAGGGAACCTAGGAAGAAGACGAAACCCTTGAAGGCAGCGTCCTTGGAAGGTTCTGACTGTCCGGGAGCTCCCCAGGCCCGGTCCCGCAGTCCAAGACGCTCGTCCGAGGCGTCTGAGAAGGAGCGACCTGCGAAGGTCCCCCGGAAAGATCCGGCTACGGACCGGCCTCGGTCCCCAGACAACATCCTTGTCGAGGATTCCCCTTCAGGGGAAGCGGCATCGGACCAGAGTCCCTCGGTGCCCGTGCCAAAGCCTGCAGATCCTTCTGGTCTAGATTCCAGAATGGCGGCCCTGGAGTGCAGTTTGTCTGCCTTCATGGACCAGCAGCAGGCACTGTTGTTTGGCATGACTGGTTCATCCGCCCCGACCACCGGGTGCTCGACGTCCAAGACGTCCCTGGAGGCCGAGCCAATCCTCGAGGTCCTTCGGCCTCAAGTCGATTCTCGGCCGAGGTCGCGCTCTGAGTCCCACTTGAAGGGACCACGGTCATCTCCTGCAAGTTTACCGGGCACCGGCCATAGGACATTGGTGCCCTCGAGGCCTGTTGAACAGCTCTCCTACAAGTCCTCCACGGACTACTCTGAGTGGAAGACGGAGGATGAGGAGTCCCCTGATACCAGTCGCCACCATAACGTCCCTTCGGATTCTTCCATCTTGGAACCTTGGCGGCAGTCCCCGCCCGAGAACATGGGCTTCTTGGTCTTTGCCAAGGACATGTCTAAGGCTCTGGCATTCCCGACCGAGTCGAAGGAGGAGCCTTGGGCGGATGAGTTAGAGATCCTCCAATACAAGGCCCCTCCACGGGAATCGCTCATAGTGCCCATCCCTCCCATCCTGGAACGGCTCATGCTCCACATGTTTATTCATGTTTATGTTTATTCAGGCACTTGATATACCGCCCCCCAAAACATTGGTACGGTTTACAATATTACAAAAGACATGAGAAAAAGAAGTGAAAAGGAACTACAATTTTCATAGGGGAAAAATATGTATTTGTACAAAAACACTCAAAGGAAAGATGGTCGAAACAGTGGATTAGGGGACTGTTGAGGGAAGGTCAAAGGCAGAGGAGAAGAGGTGGGTTTTCAGGAGAGATTGAAACTTGGGGTAGGATTCCTCTAGACAGAGAACAGTAGGAAGGGAGTTCCACAGGGAGGGGCCAAGGTAGAAGAAGACTGATCGCCGGGTGGATTGCAGGTGTGCATGTAGGAGACACCGGCATCAGTGCCAGTGGTAAGCAGATGGCTTGACTCGATGTATTGGGTCCGCTGGAGCCCAGGCTTCCAGAAGTCACAACTTCTGCATAACTCCATGGTGGTGGAGTTGTCCATGCGTTGACTGAAAAGCCAGAAGACGCACTCCTCGGTGCCCCCTGGCAGGGAGGCCTGCACCTTGGATGCCCTCGGCAGAAAGTGCTACCAGGGCTCGATGCTCATCTGTCGCATCCAGGCCTACCAGCTGTACATGGGTATATACTTTAGAGACCTGGCGAAGGAATTCGCTGAGTTCTCGGCTGGTCTCTCCAAGGAACCTTTGCGGCAGTTCAAGAGCCTGGCCACGGCTGGCCGTGAGTGCTCCAAATTCATGTCTCGAGCGGCCTATGACAGGTTCGAGTCGGCGGCCCGAGTAGCCGCGGCGGGCATCGGTGCATGTCGCCAAGCTTGGCTTCAGTCGTCCGACCTCAAGCAGTGGGTTCAGGATAAATTGGTCGATGTCCCATGCCAAGGAGAGATGCTCTTTGGCAAGCCCATGACTGACAAGGCTGCCGAGCTGGAGACTGAGTTCATGACGAGGAACAGGCTCTCTAAGAAGATCACTGCCCCTCCCCGACAGAAGGGCTCAGGTAAAAAGCCCTTTTTCCCAAGGAAGGTGGCTGCTTACTGAAACTACCCACCCTATCAGGCCTCCCCGGCTCCCCAACAGGATCCAGCAGGCCAAGGGACATGGGCATGGCCTGCATAAGCAGAAGGCTCCAAAACCCCAGGCACCGGCCGAGGCCAGGGGGGAAGCTTTTGACTCCTTAAGCATAGCCTCTCTATCCCAAGGAGATCATCAGTCCACAGGGGGACGTCTGGCCCTCTACGCACAGAGGTTGGTGTCCATCACCACCGGTTCCTGGGCACTAAGGGTACTCAGGGAGGGTTATCTCCTCCACCTGGTTCAGACACTTCCTCCTTATTTCCCGGGAGAGCCCCTCAGGTTTCCCCTCCACCGGGACCTTCTTCTAAAGTAGTTGGTAGGTCTTCTCAAGGACAAAGCGGTGGAACTGGTGCCCCACCACCTTTAAGGTTAAGGAGTTCTACTCCAGATACTTCCTAAGGCCCATCCTTGACCTGAGCAACCTCAACAAATTCCTGGTGAGAAGTTCAAGATGCTCTCCCTTGGAACATTGCTGCCATATCTCCAGCAGGGAGACTGGCTATGCTCCTTAGACCTCAAGGATGCTTATACGCACATCCTCATCCATCCCAACCACAGGCAGTACCTGGGGTTCATAGTAGGGGCAGGCACTTTCAATATAGGGTGCTCCCCTTCGGCCTAGCCTCTGCCCCAAGGGTCTTCACAAAATGCCTGGCAGTCGTGGCTGTCTTCTTCCAGCTCCAGGGGGTCTTTGTTTGTTTTTCCCTACCTGGACGACTGGCTCATAAGGGGAGGCACAGCAGGCCACTGCACACACCATCCAGGTTTTGCAACACTTGGGCTTTGTCATAAACTACCCCGTCTCACCTCCTCCCGACACAGTGCCTGGAGTTCATCGGGGCAAAGATCGACAGTCTCCAGTCGAAGGTGTTCTTGCCCAAAGACTGAGCCAATCGTCTCAGATCTCTAGCTCGGGACGTACAGCACCGTCCCTTGGTGTCCGCCTGGCTTCTTCTATGCCTCCTCGGGCACATGGCCTCCACGGTCCACATCACCCCAGACACTCACCTCCACATGAGGGCGGTGCAGTGGTGTCTCCAGTACCAGTGGTCTCAGGCCACAGGCCGCCTGAGACAGAGTTTCATTGGCCCGCCAGTTGCCAGACTCCCTGGTCTGGTGGCAGTCGCCCCCAGCATCTCGAAGCAGGCATGCCTTTTCAGGCCCCAAGCCACTCAAGGGTCATCACCACAGATGCCTCCCTGCTCTGCTGGGGAGCCCACTGCAGAGATCTCCACAGTTAGGGCAACTGGTCGCCAGATGAGAGCACCCAGCAGATCAACCTCCTGGAGCTCCGAGCCATACTCCTTGTCCTGCAGTTCTTCTGTCACCACCTGCGTCACCAGGCGGTGCTGGTCCAGATGGATAACCCGGTGGCGATGTTCTACGTGAACAAACGGGGGCACGGGGTCTTGTGCCCTTTGTCAGGAGGCACTGGTCCTCTGCTTTTACGCAATCCAACAGGGTATCCTTCTGTGGGCAGTGCACCTGCCAGGCCAGGACAACCTGCTGGCCAACAGACTCAGCAGAGTTCTCCAGCAACACGAGTGGCAGCTGGACCCCAGGATAGAGAACACCTGCTACAGGTAAGTAATTACACTTACTTCAACTGGTTAGCATCAGGACATTCTAAGGGCAGAGTGGGGGTGGCACCTTTAATTAGTCAGTCAGCAGTAATATTGAGCCGCTAACTAAAACATCTGAAATTAGGACAGTTGAAAGGCTGGTCTAACTTTAGGCATTTTAGCTAGCCAGTTAGCAGCAAAATATCGCTACCTAACTGACTAGCTAAAATTCAATCTGGGCAAACTAGATGTTCAGTGCTGATTGTAAGATATGTAAAAGGTTTGTTCAATAATACCTTTCTAGTATTTAAACATCTACATCATATCTCCCCTGTCCCTTCTCTCCTCTAGGATAGTATATTTCCTTATCTTGCTATATCTGTCCAGATGAGTGGGTTATGCTCCCCAGCTGGCTGGTGGATGTAGACTAGAGCAACTTTCAGCCACTAGTATATCCACTGGTGTAGTACTGAAAGAAGCCAGCATTGTCTGTCTTCATCAGGTGACCAGGTGTATGTGGACTGGTGCAGCAGTGCAGATAGGCCTGTCTCCTCTGGCTCAGATCATGGTCTTGTGTTCTGACCGTGCTTGGAGCTTGGGTATGCCATTGTCTCTTCGAGCCAACTACCCTGTGTCCAGTGCTGATACCCAATGGTTCCAGAGCTGATGGGCCAGAAAGTGGACAGGTGTGGACCCCAGTTCCCCTTCTCTCTTCCTGTCCTCTGTTTGCATGTTGCATTCCTGTTATTTTTTCCTCTGCCCTTTTTTCCTAATACCATATTGTTAATTGGCTCTGTCTTGCTGCTCGGAATAAAGCAGCTTAAAAAAGAAATCTTAAATAAAAGCCTTTTTTTTTAGGTAGCTGGGCTTTCCCAGGGTTGTGTGTATGGCTGGACAGCCCTTCATGGGTTTCAGCGACTGGCCTGACAACTGCTGGGACTCCCTTTTCAATTGGGGGTTCCTTTTTCATCATTTTCTTTTTCAATTGGGTTTTCTTTGCAGTTTTTTTTTTTACCACATTGAGCTCTGCCATGATGTTGGGTGAATGGTGGTATGCTTCTTGTGGTTGCCGCAGGTGAGTTCTGTGGCTGTCTCTTTTTGCTCCCAAATATGATGGAGCTGCCTCAAGCACATTTTTCAGCAATGTCCGGACCAGCCCAGGATCCAATACTGATTTTGCTGCTTCTGCCATATCTTTCACAGTTTTCCCACTGGTGGGAACAGTGGTCATCTTGGATAGCCACATGGTCCTTGCAGAGGGGGAGTGTGGTGAGGAGGCCATAGGCTGAAACCACCAGGCCCTTGAGGGACTTCTGTAGACCGTTCTTACCCATTTTTTATCAGCAGCTCCTGAAACAGCTCAGGGCAGTTTTCAGTCTCTGTTAGCTGCATGGCAGCCCGCCTTGTTGGGGGTATGAGTCCCCAACATTCCCTGTGGGGGACTCGGGACCCTCTAGCATCTCAATCCCCTTGCGATCAGTGGAAAAGTGCTCTTGCCCTGCTTTTTGCCTGTCCAGTCCTCTGTCCGCTATGGGAGGAGGCTGGCATGATGAAGCAAATTCCCTTTCTCCAATGGGTGAGTCAACAGAGAAAGAGGCGCGTTCCCTGGCAGAGAGTGAGGATGTGTCAGTGATGCTTCCTTTTTAACAGGGAAGATCTTCCACTCTTATTCAGGACACCATAAAAGCCTTACACATTTCTGAGCTTGCATTAGTGGAGGTTTCAAAGGTGAACCTTATTCTGGAGGGCTTGTAGTGACCTTCCAGTTTTTTCCCCATCCCAGAGCCATTGCATAGGCTCATGAGATCTCAGTGGGAGACACTGGAACTAGGGCTGAAGGGCTCTAAAGCTCTGCCTCAGCTGTATCTTCTGCCCCAAGGGGACATGGCAAAAAGAAAAAAGGAGGAGCTGTTAATGAAAACAACACAAGAAAAAAGAGGAAGGGGACAACCCCCTACCAATAAAGATCCATGACAGAAAAAGAAAAGAGAAAAAAGGGGGAGAGGTTAATGAAAATGCCGCAGAATAAATTAATTGCCACAGTATTTTTATTCAGCCCAACATGGCTGTGTTTCGGCACGATATGCCTGCATCTGGGGCAGTTATTGAAATCCAAGGAAAATATATATAAAACCAGATTATGGTATCAAAAATATCCAAAGGGACATGAAACGTTTCTTTGGGCTCCCAAAGATTGATGCCCTGGTCACGGCAGTGACAAAATGCACCACTATTCCAGTGGAAGGTGAACCACTTTAAAGGAGACCCATGAAAGCCCTCCTTCAAGAATGCTTTTGCCATGAACTTTGTGTAGGTGTGGTGACTCAAGAACTTATGCTGGACCCAGTAATTGATGGACAGCTTAGAGGTGGTGAGATTGGAGTCTGGAGCATCATTTGTGATGGATGCCCTGTATAACTTGATTGGACTATTTTCCCAAGTCCATACTGATAGTTGTAGTGGTCCAAAGGTGGCTTTGGCTCTGGAATTGGTTGGCTGATGCCGCTTCTAAGTTGTTGCTGAGCAAGATCCCCTTTAAAGATAGGTTGCTGTTTGGTGAGGGCTGAGAGAAGCTGGTGAAAGACCTTGGAAAAACTTGCCCACAGAGGCTCCCAAAAGGTAGGCTTTATGTAGAGCTCATTGGAGAACATATGAGTGGCCTAGTGCTGGTAAGTGTTCAAGCATGACCTTTTCCTCCTATGGGTCCAAATCTAAGGAGGGCCAGCCCTCATGACTCAGCAGTCGCCCTCTCTGGAGCCAGTAAGCCCTTGCAGTGAGTTCTGGTGGGTCTCTGTCAAGGCTGACTCCTGCAGTTTCACTTGGATTGGACTCAATGATATCAGACCAATGAATCCTCAAGGTCCTTGAAAAGGGGTGTACGCTGGAGTTTGCAGAACCTCTTCAGGATGCTTCTTAGCTAAGAGCATGGCCATAGAAGATATTCTTCAGCACCTCCTGCAGTTGCATGCTATTGTATCTGTGCCCTCTGCAGAGCAGGGTCAGGGATGGTATTCTGTTTACTTTGCAGTGCCAAAAAAGGATGAACCTTCCTAGCCATACTGGACCTGAAGGCTGTAAGTGCCAAGCTTACAAGTATTCTGAGACTATCTTCAGTTCCTGGAGTCTATGGCATTGACCCTGGAGCTGGTACCTTGGGCCAGGATGCACATTCTCCCTCGCAGGGTTACCTTCTGGCTCACTGGTTTCCCTGCTCCCAATTATTCGATGGATGCCTTCCTTTCCTCCAGGAGATCAAGGAGCAATTGGGCTGGTGGTTACAGAGTTGCCTTCTGATGGATGGGATACCTCTGGAGGTGCCAGAATGGGTAACTAGTTACCATGGATGTCAGCTTGCGAGGTTGGGGAGCACACTGTTTGGAACAGTTTCTGCAGGGATTTGGTCCCTCCAGGAAGCCTCCTGGTCGATCAACAGGCTAGAGTGATTCACCTGTCCTTGGTGAGATTTTGATCTCTCCTAGAGGGCAAAGCCACATATTTTCTCATCTCAACAAGCAAATCAGCACTTACAATGCTGCTGAGGTGACGGTACTTTGTCATTGGGCGGAGGATCATCTATGGCAAAGTCAGGGTGTGGGTGTGTGGAGTGTTTTCATCAGTGGGTGAGTGGGAGTGTGCCTTTGTGTAAGCATAGGGCACACTCTGCCCCCAGTGCAGTTTGTACTCTTCTAGTCTGTTGTTTTCTTCCCACTCTCATGCAGGGCCTGCCTGCCCACAAGGCAAACTAGGCAGTCCCCTAAGGCAACAAATCCCGGTAGGTGGCACGGCGATCCTCCCTTCTTTGAAGCAGCGACAAGCTTGAAAGCACCCGAACGTGTTCACACAGTCACGGCCTGCAGCTGCTGCCCTCTCTGAGAGGAAGTTCCATCGGAGGGGCAGGAGCAGCGGGCCTTGAGCACACACATGCACAAGGGTGGTTTATGGCCTGCCACCGCTTCAAAAGATGAAGGAAAGGGTCACTGTGCCATTTCTCTCACGGTGAGAAGATGGTTGGGGGAGAAGGTATGGCATGGCGTGCCTGCCTAGGATGCCAGAAACCTTTGGGCTGGCTGTTCTCATACCCCTCCTTATTGTCTCCCTCCTTGGCTTTCATCTCCTTTGTGGGTGCTCCTCCTCCACACTGGTGTCAGAGCCTTCTTATCACTGGCACATTTCCATCCTGCTCTGCATCATTGCCATTGGTTTATCTGTTGGCTAGCAAAGGAGGATCTTGATGTAGCTGCACCACTCCAGCTTGCTGTTGTCAGGTGGAAGGGCCTGGTCTTCTTGCTGTCTGCACCACTCAGCACTACTGCCACAATAGATGATAAGCTCTGTCGAGAAGGGACTCTCTTTTACATTTATGTATACAGTGTTGCATATGCCTAATAGCACTGTTGGAAGGATACGTAGTAGTATTACCTCCAGCATGTCCTTATTAGTTGACAGGAATTCGTTTTCTTATTATTTCTCAGCACAACCTCTTTGTGGGCTGCTGAGGCCTGAACTCCTTGGCAGCTATGATGCTCACTATTGGGCAGGTAGACTGTGTAAATCTGCACATGCACACCACTGAGCTGCTGAAACAGACAAATTTGACCCACACGACCCATAATGCCTTTTATATATAGCATATAATGATTAGTTTTGTAAACTGGGATATGGCTGACTTCCAAACTTTACAGATAGTCAGCAGTAGAGAGAAATTGAGCTTGTCAGAAGTTTGGTAATCCAAACTGTAGTAAAGTCCTTTCTCTACCAAATATAAGGGGTATTAAGTATTGTGGATGCAGTGGTAATTGGGTAGTGGACAAAGGGTTAACAGGTGAAGGTCTTGCATTGGTTTGTGTTTCTCTGAAGTTATAGCTACCATGCCACATCATCTTGAATAAATAGTAGAAGGCAGGACATCTGTAGGCATTCATAGTGTGCTACAGTTGTTCATTAAAGATGTCTACATTAGTTCCATGTTAACTCTGGTGGGAGGCTAAGTTAGTGTGAGACGATGGGCAGCAGGCTGTTTCTGAGAATGGGGAGAGGGGAAATTGATTCTTAAGTTTTGTTGTGTAAGTAGTTCTTTCTATATAAGCTGTCTTGGAGAAAGTCATCTTGGAAGATAATCTAATGATAGTTAAAGAAATAACACCCTCTCTATCACAACCAGTGTCGTTTCAAATCATATTTACTAAGTGAATGAAAAGTCAGTTGCAGTTGGATAAAATGCTTACTGTGAGGACAGGTTTTAAAGTATGCAGGTAACAATTTTTTTACCTTGTTTTGTAATTAGCAGTCTGAAAATTACAGTCTTGTAATGTAGCTACAAGTTACGATATTGTAGCATAATGCATGTGCTTTTAGCCATATTTTGAGAAGACATTACTGGGGATGTGTTTAGGCCGGCAGAGGAACAATACTTGGCATTTTTCAAATCTTCATGCTTATTTTCCTAGCACAATTTGGAAAAAAAAAAGTAGGTCCAAGTGACCACTGTTCTTTGTACCTATAGCAAATTCCAAAGAATACTTTCACTAGCAAAATTAGTGCAGTCCACAGTAAAAACATATATCCATGATCAGTTTCCCCAGTTTGTTTTGTTGAATTTTCAATACAAATGTTTTGAACATCCATATATATTCAAAGGTGTTTATCAGGGAATACGAGGAGGATATAAGCTCATGTGGTTTTGTTGTTTCTTTTTTAGACACTGTGTGCCCTTATCAGAGGGGTCCATCAAAAGAACAAATCCACATCTGGCTTTGACATCATTAACATGCTTATGGGATTTGATAAGGCAGAGCTGCGCATGAAGGTGGGAGATCAACAATGAAGACAAATAGTGCATCACATATATGGCATGCCATTAAAGAAAACTATTGATGTGAAACAGCACAGCTAAAGTTAAAAACGAGTGGAAAACAATCCTGTATGTGTAGTTTTAGAATGATAGTTTATATTACAGTGATACAAGGTCTATATGTTAATCTATATATTTTTTTCAAATGTTCTTTATTTTTTTGCATGAACGCCATTTTTTTGGGTCATGCTGATGAGTCATGTGACTTCTTCCATGCCATTCTGAAGTTGAGAATTTTAGAATTATAACTCAGGTAATTTTCTTCCATCTCTGTGTCCTGTACTCAGTCACTTATTTTAATTTTGCTTTCTATTTCTTTCTTTAACTCTGTATTGAAGAAGAAATTGTTATTGTCTAGCCATTTTTCTTTTTGAGTATGCTCTGGAGAGGTGTAGGCTGTCCAGTTAGACTTGTCATATGGCTGTACTGTATGTTCACATAGCACTTGTGATCCCTTTGAATTTTTGCTATTCATTGTTTCTTACTTTTCAGTAGTTACTGATAGGATCCTGTTGATGATGGATTTATGAGTACCGGTGACCTCTATATATCTTGTTACTTTCTATTTGGTGCAGCTCAGGACTTGGCACCTGGATATTTGATCACATCAGCTTCTCTTTTGCTTAAATGGGACATTTCTGCTTATAGGTGCTTTTATGTTTTTCATGTTTTGCATACATGCGTTTTAGCAGGACTTGTTATTGCTCATCTGGTACACAATGTTTGCATGTTTTAAAAAAGCAACTACAGTCAAACCTCGGTTTTCATGATTAATCCGTTCAAAAAAGTCTGACTAAAACCGAAACGGACTAAAACCGAAGCAAGATTTCCCATAAGAAATAATGTAAATTCAATTAATCCGTTCCAGACACCCAAAAATATTGACAAAAAATACATTTTATAGAGAATAACTCAGCCAGCAGTAGAACAGCTCCTGTCACTTCTCTCAGCTGCCCGATCGTCCACAGCACAGCAAACACACAGATACTGTAGGACACTAATCTGATCGCTGACTCCGTCTCAACAGCGTACCCGCAAGAGAAAGAACTGCCTGCCACATTCATTCAACATCTCCTGCTTACCCATTCAACATCTCCTGCTACCCTGCTACCTCCGAGCCTGAGGGGGCGCTCCAGAGAACAGGCAGGCGGTGGAGAGATCGGGGCCTTCCTCTCTGCAATCCTTGCATCTCTGACTCTGGCTCGAGGATGTTGCTCACCTGACTTTCGCATTTCAACACGCGATCGGTGAGTCCGGGGGGGTCGTGCTGCCGGGACTGGGCAGGCAGTGTATGCAGACCAGCGGAAGGTGTATGTACACTATTGCAGTACTGTTGCTTTTCAGATCTGGCACACGCGATCGGTGAGTCCGGGGGGGGGGGGGTAGTGCTGCCGGGACTGGGCAGGCAAGCGTGTATTGCAGGACGAAAACCGAGGCGATAGACGAAAACCGAGACAAGATCTCAGTCTGAAAAGACGTCGAAAACCGAAACCGACGAAAACCGGGGCAACCGAAAACCGAGGTTTGACTGTACTTTGTTGTCTGTCTTGACTTGATTGTAAACTCTGATAAGCAGGGACCGTCTTTAACATGTGTCTGTGCAGCGTTGTGTATGTCTTGTAGCACTATACAAATGCTCAGTAGTAGTAATAGTGATAGTCAGTTGATGATTTGTGTGTATTGGGGCATGCACTACTTCAATTTTATCTTCATTCCCATTCATTGATGGCCTTCCAGAATGTTAGTCACTGTCAACACTTTGGCAGCCCTCTTGGAAATGTTTGTACCAGTCATAAACTTGAGCACGACTCATGCATTCATTGCCATACACTTGCTGTTACTTGTCATAGTCTCTTTGCACGAATCTCCAAGTTTCTGGCGGAATTTAATGCAAATTCGCTGTTCAGTATTTTCACTCATCGTAAATCTGACAAACTGCTTTTACACAGTACCAAATATCACATGATTAAAAAAAGTAAAGGTGTGTTGCAGCCACGCTACACTCTACACATGCAGAGCACATAACTAGGTCACTGCATACTTAATAGCATCGTAGTGCGACTTATTGTTATATTTATTAATTTATTAACATTTTTTATATACCGCACTATTCATTATCAGCACGGTTTACATGGAACAAGAAAACTTCAGACAAGTTACATTTATCTGGTTATTATATATAACAGGAAAATTAACTTGGATAACAGGAGCAACTATTTACAACAAAACAACAACAAGAGCAACTATTTACATACAAATGTCATATATGTTATATAGCTACACAACAAGTCTCGATACTTTTGATCACACCTCATACTCCTGTTTTGATCAAGAACATAAGAAATGCCTTATTGGATCAGACCAAGGTCCATCAAGCCCAGTATCCTGTTTCCAACAGTGGCCAATCCAGGTCACAAGTATCTGGCAGGTTCCCAAACAAGCACACAGGTTCCACAATGCTTCTCCCAGGGCAAGCAGTGGATTTCCTGGGTCCTCTAATAATGGTTTATGGACGTTTCCTCCAGGAACTTGTCCAAACCTTTTTTTAAACCCAGCTATATTAACAGCCTTTGAATTATGGTGCTGGCGACGAATACTGTGTATACCGTGGACTGCCTGAAGAACAAATCAGTTAGTACTAGAGGAGATCAAACCTAAGCTTTCCTTAGAAGCTCCGATGACAAGACTTCGACTCCTACTTGGACATATCATGTGAAGAGAGAGATCATTGGAGAAAGACATAATGCTTGGCAAGGTAGAAGGTCACCGTAAAAAAGGAAGGCCGGCAATGAGACAAATCGATACAATAACCGCAGCTATGGATACCGCTCTATCAACAATGAGCCGCTTGGCTGAAGACCGAACAAAGTTTAAGTCAACTATCCAGAGGGTCGCCAGGAGTTGACACCGACTCGATGGCACTTAACAACAACATACTAACAGCTTTTACTACAGCCTCCGTTAATGAATTCCAGAATTTGATTACGTGTTGAGTAAAAAAATATTTTCTCTTATTAGTCTTAAATGGGTTGCATTGTAGCTTCATTGTGTGCCCCCTAGTCTTTCAACTTTTTGATGGTGTAAACAACCAATCTATGTTTACCCGTTCCACTCCATTCATTAATTTATTGACCTCTATCATATCTCCCCTAAGATGTCACTTTTCTAAGTTGAAGAGCCCCAATCATTTAAGCCTCTCCTCATAGAGGTATCCTTCCATTCTCTTTATCATTTGTGTCGCTCTTCTTTGTACCGTTTCTAATTCAGCTATATCTTTTTTAAGCTATGGCGACCAGAATTTCACACAATATTCAAGGTACAGTCGCACCATGGAATGATACAGAGGCATTATAATATTTATTTATTTATTTATTGCTTTTATATACCGCGCTCTTTAAAATCAGTGTGGTTTACAGGTAACATTTATGCATCTGGGTATATCAGGTATGCATTTACAAAGAACAGGGGATACAACTTCGATTTCAACTGGGGAGATTATTTACAATATCTACAGATATTTACATGCATTTACAGAGAACAGGGGATACAACTTGGATTTCAACTGGGGAGATTATTTGGAGATTATTACATGAGAGAATATCCTTTGTTTTATTCTCTATTCCTTTCCTTATGATTCCTAGCATTCTATTTGTTTCTTGGCCACCGTTGCACACTGAGCGCAGGGTTTCAACGTAATCTTCAGGAACAAGCAATCTTCATATATGGGTGAAATTGGCATCAATGGAGCACAGCATGGGAACACTCCCCAGCATCCAATAGGAGTGCTTCTGGGAGCATCGCTCCACACATGCGTATCAGCCTTCTTCCCTTCCCAGTAATTCTCCTCAGTTGTCTCTTTTCCACGTAGCCATCAGAACCTTGTCCTAGTCCCACCGTGAAGAAACTTCTTCAAACTTTTTGGTACCTTCTCAGTGCTTGCTGTTTGCCTTCCCATCATCTGGAGCGGTCCAGCATCATTCCGGTACCCTTACTTTTTCTATCTTTTCTAACATTCTTCTTCGAGATTTTCACATTGGGCCACCATTGTCCAATCTGATTTGACCTCCATCATTTTTTCGAAGATGGAGAAACCTCACAGTGGATTAAAATGTACTAAGTGCCGTAGTACCATCTCTGTCACTGACCAGCATGACTGGTGTTTAAAATGTTTAGGCCCTGACCACCACATTTCTTTATGTGCCCATTGCAAACACATGACAGCATAGGGGCTTAAGAACCAAGAACAGCAGCAGGTTAAAATGTTTTGGTTAGACTCAGCCCCTTCGGCATACTCCTCGGGGGCCTTTACACCATTGAAGTCGTCGAATGCTTCACATTCATCTTCCACTTCTAAACATAGCAAGAAACATCCATCAGAGTCTCCAACAGATAAGGTATTGAAAGCCTGAGACTCCGATGCTCAACATTGGCACAGACACTCATCTGCGGATCCAGACTTAAAGGCCAACTGGCCAAACGGTGCTGGTGGGAGGATATCCCCTCCAAAGCCACCAGGGGGCTCGGGAATGATCCCAGGACCATGTCCTCAGTGGCGCCCTTATACCTTGCTCGGGGAAGGTAGCTCAGGCCTCCAGGCCTGAACTCACCCAGTCCTTTCCAGTCACCCTCGATGAGCATATGCAGGCCATCGAGTGGAGTCTGGCCATTCCCTGGCGGCCGTTGTGCTGGGGCCTTCGAGGCCCTCGGGTTTCACCTCTGAGCTCTCTGCTCAGACACCATTCTTCGATGTCGATGTGCCTGGTAGTTCTGGAGGTCTGCTCAATGCACTGGTCCCACCACGCTTGGAACCTCCAGCAACCCTGGTTCATTGTTGCACACTAGGGGCATCGACCTTCGATGTTGGGGATGGAGCATTGTCAGTACCGGGGTAGCGACAGGCATTACTTTGGTTTTCTTCCGGAATCTGATTCCGTTTCCTCGATTCCGAACCAAAGTCTATTGAGTTTGAGTGCCTCAGAGACATTCTGTCAGATCCATCTCCGCCACATGAGAGGTGTCAGTTTTCACTCAAAGACATGTCCTTTTAAGACTTCATCAAGGACATGGCTGCAGCCTTCTCAGTCTCGGTGACAATAGAGGCAGAACCGAGAGAGGAGGAGTTAGACATCCTGCAGTATCCCTCGGCACTGAAGGAAGCGCATACCCTTCCCATCCACAACATCCTGAAAAACGTGATGAATTGATATGGGAAGCAAGAGGTTGGATACACTGTATCAGGTTTCTCCTTGCCCAGGCTTCCAAAAACCACAACTACCAGACCACTCTGGCAGTGGAATCGGCCATGAGGAGGATTAAAAGTACCAAGAACCATTCATCAGTTCCTCTAGGCAAGGATGCTAGAATCCTCAATGCTTCTAGCAGGAAAGCATTCCAGAATGTCACGTTGGGGTCCAGGATCAATTCCTACATGTTCTATATGGGCATGTTTTTAAGGGATGTCTCCAGCTCTCTTCTCCCATCAGATAAGCAGGCTCCTCATGAGGCTCTTGTTGCTCATGCACAAAACTCCTCCTCCAGTTTTCTTACTAGGGCAGTTTTCAATGCCTTTGAGGCTACAAAAGTCTTGAAGGGCTACCAAAAGGGACTGCTACAAGGAAATCGATCTACACCTCTGAGTATTAATCTTCTGAAATAAACTCTAAATCTTGGGGGAAAAGGGGAAATTCTTTGTGTTAAAGCTGGTAGATCTGTGTATTTTAGAATTCACTGTTTTTGCTGAGTCAGTCCAGTCAGTACTACCAGAGAGCTTTATATTTAAGTCAAAGCAGAGTATAGCTTAGCATAGAAAGTAAATTAAGAGTAAATAGATTCTGAACTTTGTTTCTAGAGAGCTTTTCATTTCTATCAAATGAGAGTATAGCTTAAACACAAAGTTAAATAAAGTAAATAGCTACTGAAATAAAGTTGTGCCTATAGAGCTTTTTATCTTAATCAAATCAGAGCATAGCTTTGCATACAAGTAGAATACTCCTGAATAGGAAGAAATAAACTTGTTTCTAGTGACCTTTACAGAGAGACCTTCCAGTTAGGAAGCAAAAGATCTATGAAGTGGTCTTGAATAGGTGTAAAAGTCAAGTGATAGATCAAAGGGGACATTTAAAAGGCCCCTTCTATCAAACCAAGGGCTGTATGAATCACCCAGGAAATTGGTAAGACTTTACCTTAGAAGTAAGATCACCTCCTCTTATTCGGTCTCACCACTTTCAAAACAAAAAACCTCAAGTCGGAGATCTTAGGATTCTTCTCAATCCAGTGTGACACCAGTGGTTTATCAGTATAGTCTGGCTGATGCAACTCCTGTGTTCTACAGTGCGGGTACGAACAGTCCTTTTAGGCTTCCCTACATATAGGAGTAAACAGGGACACATGATAACATACACAACGTTTTTTAAATTAGATGTGTTGTCTGTAGTGTTCTCATGGCTTGATTGAGATATATAATTATTGAGGCACTATCTACGTAATTAGTAGATGTAATTAGTTTTCCCCGGTTCTCCCAAGTTCAAACCCTGTTCTCTGTAAACTCAATGTGACTTACGCATTGTAGTATGTTTCTGTTCATTGTGAACCGCACTGATTTTAATAGCGCAGTATATAAGAAATGTAAATAAAATTTATTTATTTATTTATTTCTTCTATACTGCCCCTTCCAGTGATCAAGGGCGGTTTACATGGAACAAATTAACAAATTATGTATACTTCTGTATACATTACATTGAACAGAAAAACTTTCTAACTTTTTACATGGAATAGATTAACAAATTATGTGTACTTCTGTATACATTACATTGAAACAGAGTAACTTTCTAACTTTTTAACTTTTTACAAATAATGACAGATGTAAAGAAACTGTCCAAACTATTTACATAAGTTATTTACAAATAAATACGTGGAAAGGTAGCCGAGGAATATGGTTAAATATGAGTTGTTTACTAATATTTGGGATGCTATTTTTGTCTAATACATTTAATATAGATATGTAGGGGATGTTCCTTCTTCCATGAGCCTTATGAATTGTTTTATTCCACAGTAATAACAGATGATGGTTTCTCCAGTGATACCTCCCCTATTTTCATCAGTTTTTATCCTTTCATCATTATAGTTATATAGGTTTTTGGATTATCTGAGATGTTCATGAGGTATTCCATCTAGATGTGTTTATGGATTTTTTTGAATTGTCCTCCAAGATATCCATTATTGTTGTCTTCTACTTGTGCATCTGTTGATACATGCAATGCAATGTACTCGTTTTAATTGGACCTTTTTTTGCTTCCTTTTCCTTCCTCTTATATATAGAGTTTGGTTATCTTTATGCTGTAAGGCAAGATTTCATTTCCATACAACAGCTCATAAGATTTTTCCTTTTTTTGCAACATGGGTACACAATTTTTGATTAACTATTTATTTAGTAGATGATATTAATGATTTTGTATGTCTTCTTTTTTGTGTGATGTTTTATCATTATATTAGATGTTATTAATTTTATTATTCTTGTTTTGTATGTATACTCTTCATAGCTACCATTCATTGGCTCATATATAGGTTTACCTGTTAATAAAAATGCCAAGTAACATTAATAGAACCCTAGGCCTTGCTGAGGTGGAGGGACTTCCTCGACAGCTCCTTGAGATGTAAGATTCATGATCTCCTGCTGTAGTAGTGTGTTGGAGATCCATATAGGCATCACCCACAAAGAAAATGGGGAGTAGAACCTTGAAATTGAGTTGAAAGCCCACACTGACCAGTTGCAAAGTTCTGAAGTTATGAGGGATCATCTGTGGGCAAAAAGTCAATCTTCTTGGAATTTATTTATTTATCCAGATTTGTATACCACTTTCTCCTTCAATCAAAGTGGTTGTTTACACAGATTGGGATAACATTAACAGGGGCGACAGGACATACATTAGTTTAGTGGTGGGTAATGGATGGTTATTGATGGAATGTGTGAAGGGAAGGGAGGTTTGAGAGGCCGACTGGCTGTGCCCTCCAAGAAGAAGTCAAAAACTCACTGGAGGCTGAGGCTGTGGAGTTGGCTGGGCCTTAGGAGCTTTAGGCTTTCTGGGCTGACAAGAACCCTGTTGTTTTTACAGTGACTGCTGAGGGTGATAGGAAGAATAGGAACATAAGATGGCTAATACCTCCTATTTTTGGGGTAGAAGGGCTTCTTTGCAGAAGCCTTCTTTTTGGTCTGATCGGCTCTCTTTCTGGACAAGCGCTTCATGGTGAAATAGTCTTTCAATCTCACCTGCCTGTTCACGCGAGCCCTTCCCAAATAGATTTTCTTCATTACAAAGGATGTTGTTCTGCTTATATTGTACTCGGTGCTCAAGATCAGAGGCCTGCAGCCATGCTGTCCTCCTTGCTCCAATACAGGCTACTACTGTCCTGCTGGTAAGAACATAAGATACGCCTTACTGGGTAAGACCAAAGTCCATCAAGCGCAGTATCCGGTTTCCAACAGTGGCCACTCTCAGTGCCTAGCAGTTTCCCCAGAAGACATAGGTTCGACAATGCTTGTATTGTGACAAGAAGTGGATTTACCGGGTCCCCTTTAATAATGGTTTATGGACCTTTCCTCCAGGAACTTGTCCAACCCTTTTTTTAAACCCAGCTACACTAACAGATTTTACAACATTCTCCAGTAACGAATTCCAGAGTTTGATTATGTATTGAATGAAAAAATATTTTCTCTAATTAGTCTTATATGGGTTACACTGTAGCTTCATTGCATGTCCCCCTATTCTTTCTACATTTTGATGGCGTAAACAATCGATCTGCGTTTACCCTTTACATTCTGTTCATTAATTTGTAGACCTCTATCATATCTCCCCTCAGCCATCTCTTTATCTCCAGGAACAAGCAGGAATAAGTCCTCACATATGGGTACGTCGGTACCGACGGAGCCCGTGCGGGAAAGCTCCCCAGCTTCTTAGAATAGAAGCTTTTGGGACCTCCCACTGCACATGCGCACTGCCTTCCCGCCTTCCTGAACAGCTCTCCTCAGTTTCTCTTTTTCCGCGGAGCCAGCAGGTCGTGTTCCTGTCACCGCTGAAGAAATTGTTATTTATTTGTTTCTTTAGACCGCGTACCTGCCTTCCCCATACCGATACCGGTATCGCCGGTCTTTTCTTTCTTTCTTTAAAAAATTATAATTCTTTTTTCTTATTTTTTAGCTTTTTGGTCACTTCAGAGAGGCCTCTCGGCCTACTCAATTTCTCCTCATGGAGAAGCCAGCCCCTGGATTTAAGAAGTGTACTAAATGTAATGCTGTTATTTCAGTCACAGACACCCATGAATGGTGTCTGAAATGTTTGGGGCCTGACCATTCCATACCGGACTGCCCATCTTGCTCCCACATGTCTAAACGTGGGCTGCAGAACCGGGCCAACAAATTCCATGTGCTGTTTGCTTCAGAGAATACAGCATCACAGTCATCCAGGTCTTCTTCTCCGGATGGATCTCAGGTAACCAAACCTTCTGTGGGCAAGTCCTCAAAGAGCAAATCTCCTTCAAAGCATCGAGAGGCTCTTAGCTTAGAACTTGAGGACCCTGCCCCAGCCAAACAACCCCGGCGGGAAGTCCAACTTCCAAAACGCCAATTCAGGGGTCTCAGGTTGATATCGATGCTACGGCCTCGACAGATCACCTGTTAGCCTGCTCTGGGGTACCGGGTCACTCCGGTACCGACATCCAGGCACCTATGGCGTCCATGGGCGATACTGTACAGTCCATGCAGCAGGCCGTCATGGCTTTCATTAAAGCTGCAACGCCATCGGTTCCGCTTTCAGCGGTTCCGGGCCCGATACCGGTATCGTCCGCCATGCCGGTATCGAGGCCGTCCACCTCTAAACGCAAGTCGGTACCGTATGGGCTTTCGCTCCATACCGGTTCCATACCCGATACGCCCGATATCGATACCGATCGGTACGCGTATCGTGCGTTAGAGGAAAGCACCGATTCCTCTGAGGATTTTCACTCCTCTGATGATTCTGCTGAGTTTTCACTCAACTTACCTGAGGAGCCCTCTTCTCCTAAAAGGAGAATGTCCCCTCCAGAGGATTTGTCCTTCCAGGACTTTGTTTTAGATATGGCTACAGCCCTTTCTATTACCACATCCTCTGAAAAGGAACCCAGATCCAAAAAACTGGATATTTTGGGATACTCAAAGGCCCCTAAGGAGGCAGTTACCCTGCCTATCCATGAAATCCTTCAAGAACAACTGATGGATTTCTGGGAAAATCCTTTGACTTTGTCTCCTTATTCCCGTAGGTTGGACACCATGTATAGGGTCCCTCCTTCTCCTGGTTTCCAAAAGACTCAATTGCCCCACCACTCTATTGTGGTGAAGTCTGCAATGAAGAAGATTAGGAGTACCAAAAGGCACTCTTCCACCCCTCCAGGACGGGAATGTAAGACTTTGGACTCTTTTGGTAGGAAAATTTTCCAGGCTAGTATGCTTATAGCCAGGATTAATTCCTACAGTCTCTATATGGGCATGTTCCTGGAGGAACTTGCCAAAAAGGTGCGGCATTTTGCCCCCTTTATCCCTGAGGATAAAAAGCAGGGATTCCTTTCCCTAGTGATGAAACAACTCTTAGAGGTTTCTAAGTTCTCTAATAGGGCAGCATATGATTCCTTTGAGGGAGCCAGTAGGGCTTCGGGCATTGCTATTGCAGCCCGACGTCTTGCTTGGCTCCAGGCCTCTGATCTGGAACCTTGGTTTCTAGATGGCTTACGGAATCTGCCCTGTACAGGTGAGAACTTATTTGGGGAAGAGTGGCAAATCAAAGCCACCCAGATGGATGCTGAAAATGCCACCTTGGAAAGACTTTCAAAGTCCACTTCAATTCCTACTAAGAAAAAGTCTTTTAAAAAGGCCTTACTATAAGAAGGCCAGAGTTGCTTCAAATACTGGCCAGCAGTCTTCTCAACCTCGCTATACTGCTAAGCGTCAGCAATCCAAACAAGCACGAGCTAAGCCTGCAGCAGCTACTGTAGCTCAGCAGGCTCCAACCCCTCAGGGGTTTTGACTTGCTCCTAGGGAACTTGCCACTTCTGGTTCTAACACAACCAGAACCTCTCACCATACCCGGAAGGTTGGTTCACTTTGCTCCCAGATGGGAACAAATCACAACAGAACAATGGACCCTCTCTATCATTCGAGAGGGTTACAAACTTCATTTCTCCAGCCTTCCTCCCCATCATATGGTGAGACCATTCAATTCTCCCCCATCTCTCCTAACCCTGTTGGGTCAAGAGGTTTCCTCTCTTCTTGCCCAAGGGGCCATAGAAGAGGTTCCTCTTCCTCAACAAGGGTCCGGTTTCTACTCCCCTTATTTTCTCATTCCAAAGAAGACAGGGGGATTCAGACCAATCCTAGATCTGAGAGAATTGAACAAATTTCTCTTCAAGGAGAAATTCAAAATGCTGTCTCTCGGCATTCTCCTTCCTTACCTCCAGGGTCAGGACTGGCTTTGTTCTCTAGACCTACAGGATGCGTATACCCAGATACTCATCCATCCATCCCACAGAAAGTATCTTCGCTTTCTGTTTCAGGGAAAACATTTCCAATACAGAGTACTCCCCTTCGGTCTAGCCTCTGCTCCAAGAGTATTCACAAAATGCATGGCAGTCGTAGCCGCATTTCTAAGAGGCATGGGAATCTTTGTCTTCCCATATCTGGACGACTGGCTCATCCGAGCTCCAACTCAGTCACAGCCCCAGATTTCCCTGGACCACACAAGGAGCCTTTTGCAGTATCTGGGACTGGTAGTAAACCTTCCCAAGTCCCAACTCATCCCTACTCAATCTCTAGAATTCATAGGGGCCCAGTTGGACACCATCACTGCAAGGGCCTACCTTCCACATGTTCGAGGCCAGCGCCTCCTGAGTTTGGCCTCCCAAGCTCAGTCCAGCACTCACTTGACAGCCAGGGAAATGCTACGCCTACTGGGTCATATGGCCTCCACAGTGCATGTGGTGCCCTATGCTCGTCTTCATATGAGAGCAGCTCAATGGACCCTGGCCACTCAGTGGACTCAGGCGTCAGGAGCGCTCTCAGACCAAATACAACCTCCGATCGTCTGTTTTGGTCCCTCCACTGGTGGACTTCCACCAAGAATCTGTTGTTGGGGGCTCCATTTCAACCATTGCTACCCCAAGCAACCCTCACAACAGATGCCTCCCAAACAGGGTGGGGAGCCCATCTGCAAACTCTCTCCACTCAGGGCACTTGGTCTCTACAGGAGACCACCCTTCATATCAATCTTCTGGAACTGCGAGCAATTTACCTTGCCCTCAAGGTCTTCCACTCCCTCCTAGCCAACCTCACTGTCCTAGTTCAGACGGACAATCAGGTGGCCATGTTTTACATAAACAAACAAGGAGGGACGGGCTCTCTGTCGCTTTGCAACGAAGCTCTAAGACTATGGGCCTTCGCCAGAGAGCATCAGATTCACCTGCTAGCAGTGTATCTCCCAGGAGTTCAAAACTCTCAGGCAGACAGGCTCAGTCGAGTTCTGCTGCCACACGAATGGTCCCTACATTTGGACCAAATAAACCGAATCTTTCAGGAATGGGGGACCCCGGACATAGACCTCTTTGCAAGTCCGTGGAATGCCAAACTTCCCCGGTTCTGTTCCAGAACTCCGTGTCAGGGAGCTCAGGCTACGGACGCCTTTCTCCTGAATTGGAATCAGGCATTCCTATATGCCTTTCCACCCATTCCTTTGATTCCCAAGACTCTGTTCAAACTCCAGAGGGATCATGGAACTATGATCCTCATAGCTCCACGCTGGCCACGCCAAGTGTGGTTCCCTCTACTTCTACAGCTCTCCCAGGGATCCTACTTGGATCTGGGAGCTGCGCCAGACCTCCTGTCTCAGGAGGAGGGGACTTTGTGGCACCCAAACCCCAAATCCCTTCACCTCAGTGCTTGGTTACTGAAGGCTTAAGCCTTCAAGACTTTCATCTTTCCCAACCAGTGAAAGATATCCTTTTCTGCCTCTAGGAAACCCTCTACCAGGCGTTCCTATGCTTTCAAATGGAAACGTTTTTCCATTTGGTGTGCTCAGCAGGGTCTTGACCCTCTGGCACTTCCTTTGAATTCTCTTCTTGATTATCTCCTGCATCTATCCAATGCAGGCCTCAAGACGAATTCGGTAAGAGTCCATTTAAGTGCTATTGCAGCATCCTTGAAACATATAAATGGACAACCTATCTCCTCTCATCCTCTTGTTGCAAGATTCATGAGAGGCCTGACTCTCACTAAACCTCCCATCAGACCACCCCCGGTCGCATGGGATTTGAATCTAGTGCTCGGGCAACTTATGAAGCCACCTTTTGAGCCAATGTTTTCCACCTCCTTGAAATTTCTTTCCTGGAAGGTCATCTTCCTCATTGCAGTCACTTCGGCTCGCCGCATCAGTGAGCTGCAGGCTTTAGTGGCTAATCCACCTTACACAAGATTTCATCATGATAAGGTGGTCCTTAGGACGAATCCCCACTTTATGCCTAAAGTGGTCTCGCCTTTTCATCTTAATCAAGAGGTATATCTACCTGTCTTTTTTCCAGCTCCTCATGCATCCAATGCAGAGAGGAACCTTCATACTCTGGATTGTAAAAGAGCTCTCGCTTTTTACCTTAATAGGACTCAGCCACATCGAAAGTCTTCTCAACTTTTTGTGGCCTTTGATCCTTCCCATTTGGGACTTCCAGTCTCCAAGCGTACACTTTCCAATTGGATTGCTCAGTGTATTTCTTTTGCTTACCAGAGCAAAAACATTTCTCTGGAAGGCCATGTCACTGCTCACAATGTGAGGGCCATGGCAACTTCTATGGCTCATCTGCACTCTGTTTCCATAGATCAGATCTGTCGAGCCGCTACCTGGGCCTCGGTTCATACCTTCACAGCCCATTACTGTTTGGACAAGGACTCCCGCCGGGATGCCTTGTTTGGCCAGGCTGTCCTCAAGCACCTGTTCCATTCCTAAACAACTCCTGCCCACCTTCCCAGAATGGATGCCTGAGATCCATACGAAGATGGCGAACCTTTACAGGGGATCCCATGCATCTAAGCTAGGGAGTCCCCATATGTGAGGACTTATTCCTGCTTGTTCCTGGAGATAGCACAGTTACTTACCTGTAACAGGTGATCTCTGGGAACAGCAGGAATTAGTCCTCACAACCCACCCACCGCCCCTAGGAGTTGTATCTTTTATCTATATATCTTCCTGTCCTCTCTCTGTTGTCTCAGCTATATACTCGAAACTGAGGAGAGCTGTTCAGGAAGGCGGGAAGGCAGTGCGCATGTGCAGTGGGAGGTCCCAAAAGCTTCTATTCTAAGAAGCTGGGGAGCTTTCCCGCACGGGCTCCGTCGGTACCGACGTACCCATATGTGAGGACTAATTCCTGCTGTTCCCAGAGATCACCTGTTACAGGTAAGTAACTGTGCTTTCTTTGCAGAAGCCTTCTTTTTGGTCTGATCGGCTCTCTTTCTGGACAAGCGCTTCATGGTGAAATAGTCTTTCAATCTCACCTGCCTGTTCACGCGAGCCCTTCCCAAATAGATTTTCTTCATTACAAAGGATGATGTTCTGCTTATATTGTACTCGGTGCTCAAGATCAGAGGCCTGCAGCCATGCTGTCCTCCTTGCTCCAATACAGGCTACTACTGTCCTGCTGGTAAGAACATAAGATACGCCTTACTGGGTAAGACCAAAGTCCATCAAGCGCAGTATCCGGTTTCCAACAGTGGCCAATCTAAGTGCCTAGCAGTTTCCCCAGAAGACATAGGTTCGACAATGCTTGTATTGTGACAAGAAGTGGATTTACCGGGTCCCCTTTAATAATGGTTTATGGACCTTTCCTCCAGGAACTTGTCCAACCCTTTTTTTAAACCCAGCTACACTAACAGATTTTACAACATCCTCCAGTAACGAATTCCAGAGTTTGATTATGTATTGAGTGAAAAAATATTTTCTCTAATTAGTCTTATATGGGTTACACTGTAGCTTCATTGCATGTCCCCTATTCTTTCTACATTTTGATGGCGTAAACAATCGATCTGCGTTTACCATTTACATTCTGTTCATTAATTTGTAGACCTCTATCATATCTCCCCTCAGCCATCTCTTTTCCAGGTTGAAGAGCCCCAACCTTTTTAGCCTCTCCTCATAGAGGTATCCTTCCATCCCCTTTACCATTTTGGTGGCTCTTCTCTGTACATTTTCTAATTTCTCTATCATTTTTTATGTTTAAATCTTCTTTATTAACACACACTTCAACATTTCCAATATATTGGCACTCTGATACATGATTGAAAATAGATGCAAACAATACAACCGCACCTTCTGGTACATTCTTTTTTTGCATTTTTATCCTTACCCACCTTCCTTCTCCCCCCCTCTCAGCAGTAATTGATCTCCTTATCCTATGTTATTAACAGTATCACTAGAACTTCTCTGGCAGGTGGGTGCACTTACACTCGCCAGAGATTTTATGTTTATAACTTTTTATTAACGTCATGACACAAGCTCCCGTAACTCATGAGTCTATAATAATAATAGGCACACTGTAATCTTCACCTTATTTAAACCATACATAAATATATGTTTAGATGTGTACCCCTTCTTTCATCTTTAACTAATCAGTTAACACTTAAAACATTTTATAACACTTTAATACTTTTATATCTTCCTTTTTCCTCCCTCCCTCCACCCCCTCCTTCCCCCCTCCTCCCTTCGCCCCCTCCCCTAGTTCTCTCTCTCTCCTTCCTCCCTCTTACCATCCTAAGGGACTTACATCTACTATTCTAACCGATCTATACTGTTAAAATATAATTGCTCGCTTTGGCAGATACCCCATCTAGGTATGGGGACCAAACCGCCAGGAAACTTTCTTTCTTCTTTGTGTGTTTCTTAGAGGACGCCCCCTCCAACATCACCAGTTGATGCAGTGTATTCCTCCATTCCCAGTACGCTGGACCCCCTGAATCTCTCCATCTACGAAGTGTACATTGTTTGGCAACAAGACAGCATTTCCTCACCATTGATCTATTCCCAACTTTAGTGATTCCCAAGGGATCCAGAGCATCTAAAACAGCTAGGCCCGGAGTCAAAGTCAGTGTCTGCCCCAGCAGCTTCCCTAGGAATTGTTGAATTCTATTCCAGAATTTCCCCACCTGTGTACATCCCCAGAACATATGCTCCAGATGTGCCTCTATAACCCCACACCACGGACAACTGCTATGTTCCGCAAATCCCGCCCTCTAGGCTCTATATGGGGAAATGTAGGCTCGTTCTAATATTCTGAATTGCATGTCTTGAAATCTAGCTCCTGCTATTATTTTAGGGATTCTCCCCGTTGCCGCCTCCCAGGAGAAGGAGCTAAGACTTATTCACAATTCCTGCCCCCATTGTGTGAATAATTGAGTGTAACATTTATCCGGGACATATCTATTTAGAGCCCTGCAATATTCAGCAACTGTAATTTGTTCCTTGTCTTCCAATTCAAACCACTCTACCAACTTCTCAAAATTTTCCTTATTCAGACCTCTCTTTCCTTCTTTCAGTGATGCCACATAATGTTTTAACTGTAGATATGCATAAAAATGACCACTAGGCAAATCATATACCTCCTTCAATTCCATAAATGGTTTTAGTTCTCCTTCATCATTAAGTACTGTCACACCACCACCACTCGCCTCTAGCTTAGAGGGGTGTGGATTATTAGAGGAACTTTCTGCTATCCGCTTTTTCAGCTTTTTCAAACTATTTCCCCGCAGTGTCCTCTGGGAAATGTAGTCTTTGTTTAGCTGTATGGGTGCATCAGGCAGAAAATTGTAGTCAGGCTCAACGAGGTAAGGCAAATGACAAATTTATTTTGTACACAATATTTCAATCATACCACAAAGGATTATTTGTTCAGGACTCTTTGGAGTAGAGCATTGTCCAAAAACAAACCCAAACACAAAAATGGCTGTTTAAAGGTTCTCTATAGTTCAGGATACACAGTCTTTAACAGCAAGGATAATGCATTCCTTTTTAGCCTTGCTGGCTAAAGCACAAAAACAAAATCAAATTCAATGTTTGTGGTAGTTTAGCTTCTATTCAGCTTCAAACCTTTCTTGGCTACCTTCCAGGGGCAAAAGAAAGCTTTGATCTAACAGCTACTTTAGCTTACCCCAGTGTCCTCATTCCAGCAGCAGGTGATTAACAAGCTTATCACAGTTCCAGCCTTGCTCCTTAGTCCCCGTAAACTTCCCCTTTACAAACACGAGGGAATCACGGCCACCCTGCTTGTGGACTATGGGTACCGTTTTCCTGGTAGACCTTCTTTCAAGACTGGCTTGTTTTCTCTACGTTCCCAGGTTTAAAGCTTGGCAAAAGGAACAGGCCATGGGAGTGTCCTCATCATTCAGCTTCACCTCGGGCTCTCCCAGCTGCATAGGTTCTGACACCCTGTCTTGCTCACAGTGCTCAGCTAACAGCCTCCCGGGGGATCTTGGAGTCTCTCTTGTTCCTGGCCCCAAACTCTCCTGCAGCCGTGCTATATTCCAATTAGCACTTTCTTCTCCTGGAAGCTCAGTTCCTCTGCTCTGCTCAGCACCAGTCAAGCTTCCCTTGCTTATATTTGTGCCTCTGCTCGTGTCAGCCTGGTTTCCTGCTTCTCTTCCCCTTTTCTCATAGTCTGGCATGGGTTTATATTTCCAGGGCTCTAGCTCCAACTCCTCCCTACCCAGGTGACGGCAATCAGCCTGACTTCGGGCACCTGAGTGCTTGGAGAATTCACTGCCATAGAGGTTCTGGGCCCTGTATACTCTCCCCTTCATTCCACTAGGGGGAGCATGAAATGTGGGCCACGTGGAAGTTTTCTGATTCCTGGAGGTGGTTGTGGCTTTCTTACCCTGATTTGGTGAGAGGGGGCTCTTTACTAGGGTGAATTCCCTGTCTCTTTGTCCTCTCCCGGACTCCGGATAGGCCTCCTTGCCACAGTACTTGCCCTAACTGTTTAAGGGCTCTTAATGACCATTTTTGAAAGAAACCTAACTCTATACTTGGCTGGAAAGACAAATTCCCTTGCAATGGTAGATATCTTGATATCTCAAATGGAATCTCTAGCTTACCACATAAGGCCGGCAGCTCCCTCGCACCCTCTTTAACAAAACGTGGTCGCGTAGATGTTCCGGTAATTGTATTTGTGGTGCGTGCAGCACAGATTGGAGTGAATAAGGGGCAACCAGAGCTGATTCTAGATCATATGGAGTGTACATCGAACTCCCCCCCCCCAACCAGTTTCGGACATGTCGCAGTAAACATCCCAAATTATATTGTTCTATTCTTGGTAGCCCTATTCCTCCTTGTTGCCAGTGACCATATAACCGATCAATTTTAAGTCTAGGTTTTTTCCCTTTCCAAAAAAAACTTTGTAGGGATCTTTCAAGTTTTTGAATGTCTTGTCTCTTCAACTGTAATGGAAGGAGTTGAAGGACATATAAAATCTTTGGGAAGAGGATCATTTTATACACGGCCACCCTTCCGATAAGGGAGAGAGGTAATAGTGACCAGTCTCTTGATTTGTTTTGAATTTCTTGCAATAAGGGAAAGATATTATGCTGATACAATCTTTTTGTGTCATGGGGCAACCATATTCCTAGGTATTTAAATTTACTCACTGCCGAACATAGAGGAAACGGTCCGCTCCATTCTTTTTGTGTCTCGCCTGTAACATCTAGAGCCTCTGACTTGGCCATATTCAGTTTAAGCCCCGCCATCGTCCCATAATCTACTATCACCTCTAAGAGCCTAGGTAAAGAATCCCTAGGATCTGTCAACATTACCAGTAAGTCATCAGCGAAAGCAGAGACCTTGAATATGCATGACCCCATTGTCACCCCCTGTATATCCTCTCTGGCATGAATCATTCTTAGCAATTGATTTAGGGAGAGTACGAATAATAATGGGGGATGATGGACAGCCTTGCCTTGTCCCACGTTGAATCTCAGAACTAGATGTAATCACTCCATTCACTCCGGCGGCTTTTGATAAAATCCCCGAACCCCTTGTATGAACCCAAATCCCAGACCGTAGGCTTCCAACGTCTCAAATAAATATGTCCACCCTACCCTGTCAAAAGATTTTTCAGTGTCAAAACTCGCCAGCGGCGAGGAAATATCTTGCCTTCTAACCCATTCCAGGGCTCCTATTATTCTCCTTACATTTTTAGTGGGGTACCGCCCCTGTACGAAGCCCATTTGACATTCGTGCAACAGACTAGGAAGGTACATGGCTAATCGAACTGCTAGAATCTTTACATACAACTTAAGGTCATAATTGATTAATGATATTGGTCGGTAAGACCCCACTTCTGATGGATGTTTGCTTGGTTTAGGTAAGACCACTATATGGGCTATATTACTATTATATTTAAAGACACCTGTGTCTAACCAAGTGTTAAACAAGGCCACTAACGCAGGGGTAACCTTTGTTATTTATTTTATTTATTTAACAGCTCTTATATACCGTGCTATTTGACATCAGTGCGGTTTACATTAAACAAAATACACTCAGATTTAGAGAACTTGTCCAAGTTACAGGTAACAGGGGAATAAAACAAGGATTAACTGGGGAATAGCATATAAATAATTAAATAAAAGCAATTACATCAGACTAGAGATCTTGAGTGGGTATAGAGACATGTCATAAATAACATTTAACAGAGCAGGTATATACAGTGAAATATCATAAGGTGGAACGGTCTAACATTTAACTATTAATTATTATTATATTATATTATATTATTATATTATATATATTATATAATATATATTATATTTTATATATATATATAATATAATATTATATATATTATATTATTATTAATAATTTATAATATTTGGCCCAATAACCATCTGGTCCAGGGGCTCGACATGCTGCTGCTTTTTCATACCACCCTGAAGCTCTTCAATTGTTATTGGTCCCGCTAAGTATCTCTGTTGTTCCTGTGTAAGTTGGGCAAGTCCATTCCAGCCAAAAACTTTCTAATTTGTGATCTTGGAGCATCTTCACTAGCGTACAGCTTATGATAGTAATCTACAATAATTCTCCCTATAGATGTGGTTTTTGTATGCATCCTTCCCATTTCATCCTTCAAGAGAGCTAACAACCTCCTTGCCTTATCCCCATATTGATAGAGTTGATATTTATAGTAAACTAGAGATTATTTTTGCTCTCTGATGTAATAAAGTGTTCAGTGTTGCCTGGGTAGCCAGCAGCTGTGCCCTATGAGCTGCAGAGGGGTAATTCGCCATGAGTCTGCGCTCCCTACATATTTGTTTCTCTAATCTTAAGATCCTTGTTGCCATCTCTCGCCTCCGACGAATAGTATAGGCTATAATTTCTCTGTGCAGCACAGCTTTAGATGCTTCCCAATAGAGCTCTGGGTCCCCTTGGTGGATCTGATTATGATGGTCATAATCATTCCATCTTTCCCCCAGATAGCTTTTAAATTTATTATCCTGGCACAATTCCAGTGGCAAACGCCATGGCACTCTGTGGCCATTTGATTGTCCACACGTCCAATCTATCCATACTGGAGTGTGGTCTGATATCTCATAGGGCCCAATTGTCGCATCCACTATTGCTTGAAATAGCTCCTCAGAGACTAGTATTGCATCCCGTCTAGCACTGGTTCCATGCGCCCTAGACATATGTGTGTAATCTCTCTCCATTGGATGAAGGGATCACCACACATCTATGACTTGACACAATTGACGAAACTTCCTCAGGTGTCGTGTAGTATTAAATCGATTATTCTTGTGCTCTCCCGAAAGTGTCTATGATTGGGTCAAAGACTCCATTCCAGTCTCCCCCAATAATTATAGGGGATTCCGGCAATATTTCTATTTCTGCGGCTACTCTAGCAAAGAATTTTGGGTCAGGCACATTAGGAGCATATATACTCCCTATTAATAACTTCTGCCCCTCTAAGTCTCTCTGCCTGCATTTACTAGATCGTCCGCCAATACTGATATGCGCCCCTCCGCCGCTTGTATCTGTGTACCCACAGCCTCCAACTGCTTACTTATAATGTCCAATTGCCCCGTGATACCATCCAGCCTTCCACTCAGTGCATTTACCACCGCGTCAGTCACCTCTTCTGTGGACATCACTGACTGACCTGGCGAAGGGGGTCCGTCGGCCATCTTGGTTGGGGCTGTGGAATTTTTCTCCTGGTCTCGGCGAGCTGCTTTCATTCTACTCAGCAGATTTTGAGCATTCGGCTTGCTGTCTTGTTCCTGTATATTTCCAACACCGTTTCTCTAGCTTTCTGTCTTATTAGGAGTATTTTCAGGGTTTGTAGGGCGGTGAGAGCCACAGAGCTGACCCGACTAATGTCTGATCCCGCTCAGCACATCATGTGATCCCTTCCTCTATCATTTTTAAGATACAGCAACCAGAATTACGCACAGTATTCAAGGTTCGGTTGCCCCATGGAATAATACAGAGGCATTATAATATCCTTTGTTTTATTCTCCATTCCTTTCCTTATGATTCCTAGCATTCTATTTGTTTTCTTGGCCATCACTGCACACTGAGCAGAGGGTTCCAACGTGTTATCCACAATGACGCCTAAATCTTTTTCTTCGGTGGTGGTTCCTAATGTGGAACCTTTCAGTGTGTAACCATAGTTTGAGTTGTTCTTTTCTCGGTGCATAACTTTGCACTTAGCCAAAATTAAATTTAATCTTCCATTTGAACATACAGTCTTATAATTTATTAAGGTCCTCTTGCAATTTTTCACAATCCTTTTGGATTTTAGCAACTTTGAATAATTTTGTGTCATCTACAAATTTGATTACCTCACTTGTTGTTCCCATTTCCAGGTCCTTTACAAATATGTTAAAAAGCAGCGGACCCTGCATAGATCCGTGTGGTACTCCACTATTCACGTTTCTCCATTGGGAAAATTGTCTATTTAGCCCTGTCCTCCGCTTTCTATCTTTTAACCTGTTCCTGATCCACAATAGTACACTGTCTCCTATCCCATGACTTTTTAATTTCGCCAAGAGTCTCTCGTGAGGAACCTTGTCAAAATCCATGCACACTGTATCGACCGACCCACCTTTCTCTACCTGTTTGTTTACATCTTCAAAAAATATAACAGATTGGTAAGATGAGGCCTTCCCTGGCTAAAGCCATGTTGGCCGTCTCTCATTAAACAATGACTATCTACATGTACAGAAATTTTGTTCTTAATAATGGTTTCTACTCACCAGTCTGTAGTTTCCCAGATCACCTCTGGAACCCTTTTTAAAAACTGGCGTTACATTGGCCATCCTCCAATCTTCAGGTATTACTGATGATTTTAATGATAGCTCACAGATTAGTAATAGCAGGTCTGCAGTCTCATATTTCAGTTCTTTCAACACCCTTAGCATCATGTATACCATCCATTTCAGGTGATTTGCTACTCTTCAGTTTATCAAAAATTTGTAATATAGCTTCCCAGTTTATCTATATTTCTTTAAATTCTTCTGCTGCATCAGTTTTAAATACCATTTCAATCATGGGTAACTTCCCTACAACTTCTTCAGTAAAGACTTAAGTAAAGAATTCATTCAGTCTCCACTATGACCTTGTCCCCTCTTAGTGCCTATTTTACCCCTCTGTTATCCAATGATGCAATGGACTCTCTCACAGGGTTTTTGCTACAAATGTACTTGAAAACGTTTTTATATGTGTTTTTGCTTCCACAGCAAGCTTTTTTCCAAATTCTCTCTTTGCCTGCCTTAACAATGCCTTGGATCTAACTTGCCAGTGCTTATGTTCTTTCCAGTTTTCGTCATTTGGCTCCTTTTTCCATTTCCTGAAAGATGCTTTTTTGGCTACAACAGCCTTTCTGACCTCACTTTTAAACCATGCTGGCAGGTTTTTGGTGTATCTATGAAGGTTGATATGTTCCTTACTTTTTGGCATGTTTCTCCAGTGTAGCACTCTTCACATTTTTTGCATTGGATCATATTTGCTACATTCATAGAGGAGCATGAATGCGAGCCTTTTATTTTGAATGCCTTTCCCATGTAGGTAGCTGTAGGGTTCTGTGATACGTTTGTGTTGTCACAACTTGCATCATGGACTTTGCAGGGTTTTGTGCCATTTTCTTCTATTTGAGATTCTGTTAGGAGATTACTTACTCCTTACAAGTTTTTGTTTTAGGTTGGATGGTTGGCAGAAGGTTAGAATTGGAGGGTGAGAAAACTTTCTTTATGTAATTCATTCTCCAGAAATAGGGGTTGGGGATCTTCCAGAGGAAGTGGAGACATGATTTTTTACTGTTTCGGAAAGTTGTATAGATATGGCTGCTCTTTGAGGCAGTTAGGAAGACGAGTTGATTTTCAGGCATACTCGGTTGACATGAGGGAAGGTGTTATATTGTCTCTTGCATTGTTTATATATTCTATATCGTCTGTGTACTTAATAGATTTTTAACTGTAAGCTGCTTTAGTATCTTCATTAATCATAAGTGGAATATCAAGTGCCAGTTCTATATTGCAGTAGATTTTCTCTGGATGATCTGAGTGAAGATGCAAGTCTCTTGGAGATGATTTTGGGGTGATAGGATTCTCTGGCTGTACATAATGGGTTTTTTAATATGTGGAGGCTGGAAAATGCAGTTGTGAAGGTAGTTGCATCTGTCAGTTGGTTTCCTGTTGATGTTTGTAAGTGACTATTGCAGTTTGAGACTATAGTTTGTGCATTATGTATTTTAATAGTTGTTTGTACTAATGCAAACTGCTTAGATTTTTTTCTGTTAGGCGGTATGTGCATCAAACTAAAATGAATATCTATGTCAATATAAACATATAGATATAACAGTTTGGTGACTGCATAAAGATACACAAATAACTTAATATGCGTAACGATATGTAGGTAAGTTTTTAGGAAGCTATGTAGTTGAGTCTGAGTACCAATATACTAGCCTAACTTTATTTTATCAAACTTTTATACTGCCTCTCTGATAATGAAAACAAGTTAACAAAAACTGGGATCTCATAAACTTACTAAGTTAAGCATGTCTCACTGTATAAGGATATTTTTGTGTTCAGACGAACACCTAAGTTATACAGATAATTCTAATATTAGCTAACTTCTGAATCCTCTCCAGACTGCCTCTAATCCTTTCCTATTGTAGACAGATACAGATATATTTTGGCCCTTTTAGCGACTTAAACAGCCAAATCTTTCCAGTCATTGGTGGCAACAAATTGAAACAAAAATACTTATGCGACCAACATGCAGTTTTGGCTGCTTAAGTGCTTTTGAATATCACCTTAAATACTGACACATGCTCTGTTTAGTAGATGCATTTGGATTTGTATGTGTTGTAGGTATGCTCAGGTCATACCTTATGTCCTTTGACTACATAATTCATATTCTTGTGTCATATAGATATTTTATAGTGCTATCAGATATGTGCAGCACTTTATAGACATATATGGGGTAAAGCGGCAGCAGGCATCGGCCTCTTCTCCATCGCCCTCCTGCACCCAATCGACCGTATCAAGGGAGAGTGGGAAGGTAAGCTCCTACCCGCTCCCCTCCGACAGGGCCAATCAGACCAAAGAAAGGAGCATACCAGCAGGATATAAAAACTCAGCTGCAGCAGGCACCGGTCTCTTCTCCACTGCCCTCTTGCACCCGATCGGCCGCATTGAAGGAGAGTGGGAAGGTAAGCTCCTCCCTGCTCCCCTCCGACAGGGCCAATCATGCCAAAGAAAGGAACACACCATCAGGATGTAAAAACATAGTGGCAGCAGGCATACCCACGTCTGGCAGGCCTGTGCCTGAGGGCCTCCCAGAGGGCCCTTTGGTGGGGACCTGAAACAGGGACAACACCCTCCTCTAAGCGAGCAGAACAACCACCATAGCACACCAGACACTCTCCAGCATGACAGTCGAGCCCGGACTTACTACCAGCAGCACAGCTGACCACCTCTCCAGCTCCTGATTACCATTGGGGTAGGAGGCAGTAATTGGTACACCTTCCTGCCCCCCACCACAAGGACAATCAAGACCAGGACTTACCACCATCAGCACAGCCAACCTTGGAGTGGCCTAGTGGTCGGGGCAAGATACCTCAGGCCGGAAGGTCGGGGGTTCAAATCTCACTAGAGGACAGCAACCTTAGGCCGGAAGGACTGGGGTTTCTAGTCCCACAGGTGCTCCTTGTGGTCTTGGGCAAGCCATTTAACCCTCCATTGCCTATGTTCCCAGTAAAAATAGTTATCTCCAAGTTATAATGCCCTGTTCAATGTAATTTCAGTTTGTTCAATGTAAACCGCCTTGATATCATGAAAGGTGGTATATAAGAAATGTTAAATAAATAAATCTCTTCAGCTCCCGATTACCATCGGGGTGGAAAGCAGGCACTGGAAGGCCTCCCTGCCCCCCATCACAACAACAATCAAGCCCGAACTCACCACCACCAACACAGCACACAGTTTATGCTTGATAGTGCTTCTTATCAGTCATGCTAACAATACATGTAACACTGTACACCATGTGTATCCTCCTCCTCCTAACCACTGCCCAATATACCATCCTCGCCCCAATCCTTTTCCCTATCACCCCACCTCAACACACCCACTGCTCACCAGACCCAATATCACCAGACAACGTCTATACAAACACACAATATCAATCCAAACAGCCAACCTCCCCCACCCAATCATCACAACCAACAAATCCCCTGCACTAACACTCAACTGTGCACTCATAAATGCAAGATCTGTCTGGAATAAAATCCCCACTATCAGAGATCTACTCACTGACTACAAATTAGACATCCTCTGCGTAACAGAAACATGGATCACTGACACAGATAATGTACTCCTCAATCCATCCCAGAGGATTACTCCATCTTCAGCTGTCCTCAATACCTTTGAAAAGACAGAGGAGTCTTGTTCATAATCAAACCACACCTCTACTTTGGACACCACACAACAGAGAGCACAGAGGAAACTTATACCATCACCATCACAAATAATAAACTAATCCTCCTCCTCATCTATAGATCCCCTTCCAACTCACCATCTGACCTCTCCAGTCTGCTAGAAAAAACGTTTGAAAATACAAAAACCAACAAAGGCCTCCTTATCCTTGGTGAGCTCAACCTCCCTTCACTTACAAGAGAGGCAAGCAGAAACCTTTATTACAGCCATGGCTGACGTGGCCTTCACACAGAACATAACAATTCTGACACATGAAAAAGGCAACATTCTAGACATGATATTCACCCCCACCCATCCAACCCACTACCAGCCCTCACACACAATACATACACACAATGTACCCTGGACAGACCACATGCTAATCACCTTCTCCATTCCCCTCAACCTCCCAATACCCCTCACCACACAACAACCCCACTGCAGATTCAAACAATTCAACATAGACTCCTTCCTAGATGACATCTTACCAAACCTAGAGATCAACACAGAAGACCCAACTATGCTCACAAATAACTGGAACCACATCATAAGAACAGCAGCTGAGATGCCAACAAGCCCACCCAAAATGACTAAAAAACTCCAAAAAACCCCCCATGGTATACCCAAGACCTGCGACGACTGAAAACTCAACTCCGAAAACTTGAGAGAAAATACTGCCGAACAGCATTCGAGGAAGACCACAATATCTACCTAAATTTACTATGGGACTACCATGTAGCCACAGACAAAGCTAAGCAACAATATCATACAAACCTTATCAACTCATCGATCAACTGCCCCAGAGAACTCTTTGACCTTGTCAGACGACTCACAAACTCACCCACAACACACCAATCCACCCCTGCTATCAACCACCATCAACTGGCTGCCCACTATAAGCAACTCTTTCCACATCCCAACCCCACCCTTACCCCGCCAGATGGACCACCCTCTACGCTAGCACCCGAGACACTGCCACCTACCTCCTAGACCACCTTCCACCCCATCACCAGAGATAACATCGAATCCATCCTAACTACAATCGACACCACCACTTCCCCCCACCATACCCCTGCTCAGCCAACTGGATCAAAGCAGCAAAGACAGCTCTCAGCCCTATACTCACAAGAGTAACACAAGCAGTACTACAACCCGGACAAATGCCAGAGCCCGTGAAACTTTTCTCCATCAGACCCACCCTAAAGAAACCCAATCTTAACCCATCGGACCCATCCTCCTACAGACCCATTGCCAGCCTCCCTTTCCTAGCTAAGATCATAAAAAAGACTGTCCAACTGCAACTACAAAACCATATCAAAATAATTCCCTCCTGGACCCACAACAGCATGGATTCCGCTCATTGCATGGAGTCGAGACCCTGATGACCACACTAATCAACAACCTAATTAAAGGCATACAAGACACAACCCAAGGCTTCCTACTGATCTTCCTTGAAATCTCAGCAGCGTTCAACACTGTCGACCGCAAAACTCTCCTCCAACGCCTGAAATTGCTAGAAATCCAAGAAACGTATACAGATGGTTCTAATCTTACCTCACCTCTCTAACAGGCAACAACAAATTAAACAAGGAATAAATACCTCCACCCCTTACCAGCAAACACAGAGAGTCCCCCAAGGATCCACCCTATCAACACTCTTCTTCAATCTCTACATCCAACCACTCTGTAAGATCATCAGAAAACACAACATTGACTTTCACATTTATGCTGACGACATCATGTTATACAGTCCTATAAACACCAAGCAACCATCATACTCAAGGATTCAAAACTGTTTTACCGACGTCTCCCGCTGGCTGACAGACAATAACCTCTCAATCAATTACAAAAAAACTGAAGTCCTATTCATCACGAAGGACAACACATTCACACTCCCACCCACCATACCATTAAATAACATCCAAATAATGTCTGCCAAGAACTGAAATACCTAGGTGTCCTCATTGATCAGAACCTCACCTTCAAGAAACAAATAGCAGCTACAACCAAAGCAGTATACTACAAAACCAGGACTCTACACAGACTACGATCCATTCTCTATCACTGAGACTTTTGCTCAGCCCTCCGAGCCCTAATCCTTCCTCATGCCGACTACTGCAACATATGCTATGGTCTCCTGCAGTCCACCCTCCTCCCACTACGAATTGCCCTCCACACTGCAGCACGTATCATACAAGGAACATCTAAATACGACCGAATCACACTGATACAAGCAACTTCATTGGCTTCCACTCCCCTCCAGAATCATATAAAAAATCCCTACTACTAACTCACAAGGCTCTGCACTGCTCTTCTGCTACCCATCTTAAAACACTTCTCCAGCCCCTTACCCCAACAGACTGAGAAGAATCTTCACAACCCACAAACTCACAATACCACACTCCAGAACAAAGCATGCACAGCAGGCATGCAACAGAGCCTTTGAACTATCCTCACTCTGGAACAGACTCCCAAGCAATATAAGAAATATCACTGACATCCCTACATTCCGCAAACACCTCAAAACATTCCTGTTCTCAAAACACTTCAACCCAGACTCTGACCCAAGGACATATTAACCCCCCACAGATAATGTACACTGAAACAGCTAACCTAACAGACCTACTTCTCTACATGTATATAGTTCTAAAGTTCCATGTACATTGTTTTTGCACGTAGTTTAACTACAATATGTTATATGTAATTTGAGTTTGGTTAGATGTAAACCGCTTTGACCTGGTGAAAAGTGGTATATAAGCACTGCTAAATAAATAAATAAAAATTTTATAAACAAATTTTCATACGTAATGTCATTTCTGTATGTATGAAAGATCTTTTTTGTGAAGTATATCCTATTTTTTTTAATTTGATGTGTTCTATAACGACAACTCCTTTGTTTATTATTGATATTGTAATAAGCTGTAAAGATCTTAATAAAAAAAAAAAAGATCTTTTAGAAAATTATTCTCTGGGAACAAGCAGGAAGTCATTCCTCACATATGGGTGACGTCAGCACCGATGGAGCCCCTGCGGTAATCACTCCCCAGCTTTCAGAGAAAGCCTTTGAGAGTTATACCACGCATGCGTGGTTACCTTCCCACCCAAGGGTGCCATCTTACCTCAGTCTTCCTTTTTCCACGGAGTCCAGCAGATGTCCTGTTCATTTGGCAAAGAGTTGATTTTTTTCTATCTTTCTTTGGCGGCTTTTTGCCCTCTCTAACCGATTCGCGTTCTGATCATCTTCCCTTCACCCAAGATAGTCTTCTCCTTGGCGTTGTGTGTTTTTTTTTCAGGTCCCCTTTATTTTTTCTCCTCTTCTTTTTCTTGGTGTGCAGGTTTTTCTTTGCACCCGCACTGACCGAAACGTTTGAGTTTGACCTTGTGGGAGCTATCTTCCCCGCTATGGGCCCGATTCTGGGACATGTATTGTAAATAGTTACCCCTTGTTATCCAAGTTTTTTGCCCTGTTATCTGTAACTCATACGTGTTTCAAATGTACTGAGATTGTATTGTTCATTGTAAACCGCGCTGATGCTGAATAGTGCGGTATATAAGAAACTTTAAATAAATAAATAAATGGGTTGCGGCGGAACATGCAGCCCCCCAAGGGTGATGTCTGAACCTGACCGTGGCCTGCTCTCTTTTCCAGCATTGAGGGATTCCAACGATGGACATCTTTGCTAGCCCTAGCAATACTCACTTGCCTCACTTTTGCTCCTGATACCAACCCAAACTGACTAGTGGCCGATGCCGTTCTCACTGTATGCATATCCTCCCATTCCGCTGGTTCCAGGAACCCTGCTCAAGATTCAGTCAGACTGGGTCACGGTGATCCTCATAATCCAAATCATAGACAACCGCAAGAAAGGAACACTTATGATCTTCTTAGACATCTCATCAGCGTTCGACACAGTGAACCACAGAATCCTGCTAGCAAGACTACAGAGCATTGGACTACACAGCACCACCCTGAAGTGGTTCAACTCATACCTAACGGATAGACAGTTCCAGGTCAAGATTGGCCCCAACACATCCCGACCCTCAAAAATCAAGCAAGGCGTCCCACAAGGCTCTGCCCTATCAGCACTTTTATTCAACCTCTACATTCAACCAATCTGCAACATCATGAAGGAACACAAAATACAATACACAATCTATGCCAACGACATCATGATATATACCCCAGTCAACCTCGACAACCTGGACTACACCAAGATAAGACTGTCTCAAACACATGTCCAGCTGGTTTCAAGATGACAAACTACAATAAGACGGAGGCACTACTCATCACCCAAAACACCAGCTACACTTCTCCACCCTCCATCAAGGTCAACAGCATAGCAATACCCATAAAACCAGAAGTAAAATACCTCGGAGTGACTCTTGACAAAGAACTAAACCTACAGTCTCACATCAGCAGAACCACTAAAAATGCATACCTCAAGATGAGACTAATCAGACGCCTCAAACCCCTCCTCGCTCAAGAACATTTCCGCACAGTCTGTCAAGCTCTAATAACTCCCATCCTAGACTTCTGCAACCCAATCTATCTTGGCCTAACAAAGCAGACTCTCAGGCCACTGCAAATAGCTCAAAACACAGCAGCATGCATAATATCCGGCTCATCAAGACAAGACCACATCACTCCCATTCTAAAAGACCTCCACTGGCTCCCAATCAGCTCCTGCATCAGGTACCAGATAGTCCTAAACATATTCAAAATCAAACACCGGACCTAAGCACTCAGCCTACAACCACTCATACAACCAGACACCAGCACAAGACCAAGGAGGAGATGCACCTCTGACACCATCAACACACCAAAAGACTTCACAAAGGCTTGCAAGAACACCGCAAGAAGAGCTCTATTGATGGCAGCACCTGCAATATGTAACGCCCTCCCTGACGAACTACGATCGACAGAGGATATTAAGGAATTTTGAAAACAACTCAAGACAGCGCTCTTCATCGAGCATTACGGCGATAGCACATAATAGTTCCCGACAGCCCCTGGACTACTACCGGACCCCCCACCCTTTATCACTCATGTACACTGTCAGCATACATCAGCATGACATTATGCCTAGCATAGGTGTCATGGCTTTTCCCAGACCTTGGATTGCAGGCAGCTCTGACCCCCTGGTGATGTCAGTCTCCAGACTTAATGAGCGTAGTTTACCTGATGAGATTAGTTTGCAAGACAACATCCCCTCCTTGCTAATCAGGAGAGAACTTGATGGGCCTAGTTTGCCTGATTAGTCTGTAAGACAACAGCCCCTCCTTGCTAATCAGGAGAGATCAGATCAAACAGACCAAATTATGACAAAAGGGAGGTGCTGGAGAATTTCACTATAAAATACAGAGGACAAAAATAGCTCTCTTCTCTTCTTTGTCTGATTCCTCTGACACTTCTTACTATGGGGCTCTGACCCACACTTCTCTTTATCCCCCCCTTTCTTTCTCTCTCTCACACACATGCACCCACCTCTGTTCTGTACCTATGTAATAAGCCTATTTCTATATAAAGACCTTTTTCCAAGCCACACCAGTTTTGGTTGTCTTATTGTGCTACAAACCCTACTGCCTCTGTGAAGTGGACCCAGGACCAAATAGAGCATAACCGAAAGTAGGGAGCTGCGAAAGATTACATACATAACAATGTAATGTAGCTCATGCTGTAAATAACCCACAGTGAATCAGTGCCAACTTACACACACATACACTGTATAACACTGCATGATAACACAAATGTCAATATAATTCGATTGGTTGCTGTGTACACCGCCTTGATTAAAGGAGAAGGCGGGATATAAGTCCTTTTAAATAAAATAAATAAAATTCCTCCCTGCTAGCCTCGAACCATGGTTTCCACTGCTGCTACAGCTTTTCTGAGCAGCCCCAGTTCACCTGGGCTATGCTCTGGACTTGATATCACAGAAGGACAGATCTCTCCTGAACCCCAATCTCTGCTCTCTGGCACAGACAGCCTGGCTGCTAAAAGGGTAGTTCTTTCCACAGAGGTTGATGATATTCTGTTGGCCTTCCGCAAGGATTGCACTAGGCGGGCGTATACCTCTAAGTGGCACCGGTTTTCATTGTGGTGTGTTGACAAGGGCCTTAGTCCATTTTCTGGCCCGTTGCAGTCGATACTCCAGTATTTGTTGCACCTTTCTGGCTTGAAGTCCAACTCCACCAGGGTGCACATCCAGGGCAGTCCATCTCTGTCTACCCACATGAGAGGTCTACTCCTCTCGTGGCCCCTGGTCCGGCCACCCCTGGTGGCATGGGACCTGAATGTGGTTCTTGGGAAACTCATGGCTCCCTCACCTCAAATTCCTTTCATGGAAAGTTGTGTTTCTCATCACGCTTATTTCTGCTCGGCTAGTCAGCAAGCTTCAGGCTGTGGTGGCCCACGTCCCATACACCAGATTTCACAAGAATAGGGTGGTTCTACGCACCCATCCAAAGTTTCTGCCAAAGATGGTATCTACGTTTCAGCTCAACCAGGAGGTGGTTCTTCCCACCTTTTTTCCTAGATCTCATGCGTCTCAAGGGATGGCCTCCCTCCATACCCTCGACTGTAAGAGGGCGTTGACCTTCTACCTCGAATGGACGAAGGCCCACTGCCGCTCATCGCAACTGTTTGTCTCCTATGACTCAAACAAGCTCGACGTTGCCATCTCTAAGCACACCCTGTCCACCTGGGTGATGGACTGCAAGTCTTTTGCCTACAAGCGGGTTGGACTCTCCCTGGAGCATCATAGTAGTTCAACTAATCAAACACACTATAACTTCTCACACACAAATCATGATATAGCTTTCACTGCATGAAATACACGTTCACCTCCTTTGATTGTTTTGCTGTGATACCGCCTTGATTGTAGGATAAGGCGATATAGAAATACTGTTAAATAAATAAATATCACAGTCCACGATGTGTGCACCATGGCTGCCTCTGTGACATATCTGCACTCGGTATCTGCAAGACATATACTAGGCCGCCACCTGGTCCTCACTCCATACCTTTGCAACTCATTACTGCCTGGAGGAGAACTTATGGCGTGACAGCGTCTTTGGCCAATCAGTACTCAGTCTTCTCTTTGGGAATTAGTGCAATCCCTTCACTCTAGCCCTATGTCCAGGCTACCGGAGAGGCAATTCCATCCTTGATGCTGGGGTTGCATCTCAGAACTTGAGGTCATTCATCGCTCTCTGCTGCCATTCATAGCTCGCCGTTTTTCAGTTGCCCATGGTTTTTTACAGGTTTTTTCGGTAGCCTGTAGGTGGGGAGTCCCATATGTGAGGACTGACTTCTGCTTTTTCTTGGAGAAAGTGTAGTTACTCACCTGTACCAGGTAACTCTCCAGGGACAGCAGGAATCAGACCTCACAACCCTCTCTCCTCCCTGTGGAGGAGGAGTTTTTATAATGGTTGATTAAGCTATGTCATTATACTGAGGTAAGATGGCACCCTTAGGCGGGAAGGTGACCATTCATTTATGGTATAACTCCCAAAGGCTTTCTTTGAAAGCTGGGGAGTGATTACTGCGCAGCCTCAGTCGGTGACGATGTCACCCATATATGAGAACTGATTCCTGCTGTCCCTGGAGAACAGCTTTTACAGGTGAGTAACTATGCTCGCCAGGAGTTATGTGCTTAAAGTGCATGTAGTGCCACAGAGACATGTACTTCGTTGTGACTTATATGTAGGGGCAGTTGTGGTATTCATAAAATGTGTGAATACTTATCAGGGGCGGCCCAAGGGGGGTGCGGGGCCATGTGCGGAGACTCGGTGCGGGGCCTCATTTGCATAAGTGGCCTTATTTGCATAAATATTTGCATAATGTTACCATACACTAACTTTTAGTAAACATGTCTCTTAATGAGTGTATGGATAAAGAAAGACTAAAAGATTTCTACATTACTATAATCCAGTGCCAACCGCCAGGCACATTAGGAACTACTACAAACGCTGCCCATTTAGAACCCATAGCAAACCCGCTGTATCCTGACAGCATTACCAGGACTCACAAAGCACCAGTCCCTACCTATCAAAAGGAAACACTGCAAATATTAAACCAGTACATTTCAGAGAATACTGGGGAAAGAGAACAAGTGGCAATGTCAAATAGGAATTACATAAACAGAATACCTCAGCTCAGTTACACATGCAGAACATAGACCATCACCAAACAAGGAATCGCAATTTAGAAACAGGAAGGCAATAATTTAAACTGGGAACCCCAAAAGCCAAACTTGGAATGTACAACAACACTGTAGAAATAAAACTATAAATCAATTTCCTCTTGTACCAAACAAAGCGCAGACGTTAATGATGCACATTTCCCAGAACTTTCATATTCCAGTTAATAAATTCAAAATAAAGAGATATATTTCTACCTTTTGTGCATTTTTTTTCAGTTGCAATTGCTCCAGCCACTTTCTTCTGGTTTCTTCATGTTTTCTGCTAACTCTCCATCGTCTGCTGTCCATTTGTCCTTTCTTCTCTCTTCTAGTTTTCTTTCCATCCTCTCTCTCTACATCTGCTTTAACATACTAATCTTTATCCTTTTGCTCTTTCCTCATTCTTATTTCATCCAAACAAATTTTACCCCTCCATCCTCAATCCCCACTTACTCTCCCAATACCCGGCCAATTGTAGATTTTTCATCCCTCCCACACAAAATATTTTTCCCCTCTCCATTTTACTCTGCCAGCCCCATCCCATTCTAATCCTCCCCCAACATCAGCTCCCTTCTAGTTCCAGTCTCACCCAGCATCCATTCCCTTCTAGTCCCTGCATCAGCCCATTTCCAGTCCTAGCCCCCCATCAACCCATTTCCAGTCCTAGCTCCCCCATCCATTTTCAGTCTGAGTCCCTTCATCAGCTCATTTCCAATCCTAGCCCCCCATCAGCCCATTTCTAGTCATTTCCTAGCCCCACCATCAGCCCATGTCAAATCCTAGCTCCCCTCCACTCAGCCCAATTCCAGTCCAAGCCCCCCCATGAGCCTACGTCCCGTTCTAGCCCCTCCATGAGTCCATTTCAATTCAAGCCCCCACCACAGCCCATTTCCAATCTTAGCTCCCCCCAACAGCCCATTTCCAGTCCTATCCTAGCTGCTCCATCAGCCCATTTTCAGTTCTAGCTCCCTTCCCTCACAGCCCATTTCCATTCCAAGCTCCCTCCCCATCAGCTATTTGCAGTTCAAGCCTCCCCGTCCACTCAGTCCATTTCCAGTCATAGCAATCCGGCGACCCATTGCCAGTCCTAGCCCCCCATCAACCCATTTTCAGTTTAAGCCCCCCCCTATAACCCATTACCAGTCCTAACCCCCCATCAGCCCACTTCCAGTCTTAACCCCATCAGCCCATTTCCAGTCAGCCCCCCATAGCCCATTGCCAGTCCTAACCCCCCTCCATCAGCCCACAGCCCATTACTAGTCATAACCACATCAGCCCACCTCAAGTCCTAACCCCTCCCCATCAGCCCTTTTCCTGTCCTAGCGCCCCCATAGCCCATTAGCAGTCCTAACCCCCCCCCATAGCCCATTAGCAATCCTAACCCCCATCACCCTATTTCCAGACAGCCCCCATCAGCCCACAGCCCATTACCAGTCTTAACCCCCCCAGCCCATTTCCAGTCCTAACCCCCCATCACCCCATTTCCAGTCAGCCTCCATCAACCCCCAGCCCATTACCAGTCTTAACCCCCCCAGCCCATTACCAGTCTTAACCCCCCCAGCCCATTTCCAGTCAGACTCCAACAGCCCCAGCCCATTAGCAGTCTTAACCCCCCCAGCCCATTTCCAGTCAGCCTCCATCAGCCCCAGCCCATTTCCAGTCCTAGGCCCCCTCCAGCCCATTTCCAGTCAGCCTCCATCAGTCCCAGCCCATTTCCAGTCCTAACCCCCCCCTTGCACTTTTCCAGTCCTAACCCCCCCCCTTGCACATTTCCAGTCCTGACCCCCCCCCTTGCACATTTCCAGTCCTAACCCCCCCCTTGCACATTTCCAGTCCTAACCCCCCCCCCTTGCACATTTCCAGTCCTAACCCCCCATCACCCCATTTCCAGACAGCCTCCATCAGCCCCCCCCCCCCTTCCCTTCCCTTCCCTTCCCTTCCGGCAAATTTAAAAACAAAAACCTGGCTCTAGCTGCTGCCGCGTCCGTCGCAGCAGCGGCAGAATGGCGTGTCCCGCGGGGCCCCCTCTCCACGTCGAGCCCTCTGCAAGGGCTTTCAGATTCGCGAAGGGAGAGTGCTCCCTCGCGTCTCTGTAAAGCCCGCAGTGGCTAATGGGAAATTTCCCATCAGCCCCTCGCGTCTAAAGGGGCTGATGGGAAATTTCCCATTAGCCCCTGCGGGCTTTACAGAGACGCGAGGGAGCACAACTCTCCCTTCGCGAATCTGAAAGCCCTTGCAGAGGGCTCGAAGAGGAGAAGGGGCCCCGCGGGACACGCCATTCTGCCGCTGCTGCGACGGACGCGGCAGCAGCTAGAGCCAGGTTTTTGTTTTTAAATGTAATAAAAAAAAAAAGCAGAATGTTCTTTGCGCGGGGCCCCCTGAAACGCGGGGCCCTGTGCAAAAAACATTCTTGCTCAATGGACGGGCCGGCCCTGATACTTATGCCTACTCCCAAGCTCCCCTGGCTTCCATCTAGGTGCACTTTCTGCTTCTTTGCCCTTAGCATTTTATAAAGAGACACAGGCTTTACTGAAGATGATGTAGGAAACTTACCAATGCCAGAATTGATATGTAAAGGTGATGTATGAAAAGTAATAGTAGGAGTGGGCCAGGGTGGATTGACCGCTATGGGGGGGAGGGGGGTGTTATGCGCAGGGATGGTGGAATGGGGGCTTTGGGTTGGGAGGGTTGGCAAATAAGGGTGGTTTTATGTGTGTTAGAGGTATGAGTGTGTTAATTCTGCACAGAATGAGAAGTAAGGGGATGTCCTTTGTACCAAGGTACAGGTGTCAGAAGATGTGTTATTTGGATCTAGAGTAAATTGAAAGACAGCCTTCCCCTCAAGTGGATGGTTGATTAAATATAATTGGGGGGGGGGGGTGGCAGGGAAGCAAGAAGGATTGGGGATATACAATGTTATAAAAATGTACCGTTTCCTTTCTTGTTTTATTGGAAGTGTTTGATATCCCGGGAGTGTGTTATTGTACTCACACCCCAGGGTGCTAGTATCTTGTACTAATAAGCAGATGAAGCATAAAGGTGATGTATCGGAGGAATAGAATCAGGATCAGCTATTTGATAAACTAAAGAATAGCAAATGGCATACTTCCCAGGGTGCTGAAAGAACTGAAATATGAGATTGCAGATCAGCTTTTAGTAATCTGTGAGCTAGCATTAAAATCATCTGTAGTATCCAAAGATTGGATAGTGGCCATTTTAATACCAGTTTTAAAAAGGGTTCCAGGAATGATCTGGAAACTACAGACTGGTGAGCCTGACGTTAGTACCGGGCAAAATGGTAGAAACCATTATAAATAATATAATTACTGAACATATAGATAGCCATGGTTTAATGGGAGAAAGCCAACATGGATTTAGCCAAAGAAAGTCTTGTCTTCCTAATCGGTTATATTTTTTTGAAGGTATGAATAAACAGGTAGACAAAGGTGAGTGGGTTGATATAGTGTACCTGGATTTTCAAAAAGCCATGACAAAGTCATCATGAAAGAGTCTTGGGGAAATTCAAAAGTCATTGGATAGGAGGCGGTTAAAACATAGAAAACAGAGAGTAGGGCTAAATGGCCATTTTCCTGAATGGAGAAAAGTGAATAGTGGATTACCCAAGGGATCTGTGCTGGGCCCCCTGTTTTTTTAACATATTTATAAATGACCTAGAAATGTGACTAAAAAGGGAGGTGATCAAATTTGCAGATGAGACAAAATTATTCAAAGTTGTTAAAACACAAGAGGATTGTGAAAAATTGCAAGAGGATCTTGAAAAATTGGGACACTGGGGGTCCAAATGGCAGATGAAATTTAATATGGAGAAGTGTAAAATTATGCACTTAGAGACGAGCAAACCAAACTTTGGTTACGCAATGCAAGGTTTCACATTAGGAATCGCCGCCACCCAGGAGAAGAATCTGGGCATTATCGTGGATAATATGTTGAAACCCTCTGCCTAGGGTGCAACCGTGGTCAAGAAAGCAAATAGAATGCTAGGAATCTTAAGGAAAAGAATGGAGAATAAAACCAAGGATATTATAATACCTCTGTATTGCTCCATAGTAGATATATTTCTTAATGCCCAGAAGGTCTCTCTCTGTCTTTAGTTTATATGAAAGTCTGGAGAGTTTGAGAGTTGGTGTTCCTCTTGATCCATGGAGCCCAGAAAGGCAGACAATGTCTCTATTGGATCCTTCTTACAGTTTTTGACCTGGACCATGGCTTGGCTCTGAACTCTCGAAGTTCAATTAGTGGTTTTGATGTGCTACTGTGGTTGCATCAAAGGGATTTCATTGTCAGTGCACCCCGATATCTCCAGCTTCCTCTCAGGAGTGCAGCAGTTCTGTCTGCCTTTGTGTTGAATTTTGCCTCAGTGAAGTCTTTCTGGTGTTGAAGGCATGGAATGGTGCTTCCCTTTGAGTACATTTATAAGGCCTCTCTAAAGGGCTGGGCCTTTTAAAAAAAATTTTTTGGTGGCTCTGGCGTCCATGAGGCAGGAATCTAAGATGTAGGCCTGGGTTTGCAGGGGGCCTTTCTTGGTCGTATTGACGGCTTCTGTCTCCTTGCAGACTGTGCAATTCTTCTTCCAAAATTGCAATCCTCTTTTCATCTTAACCAGACTGTTTATCTGCTGTCCTCCTCAGAGGAGGATTTTCAGAAGGATCCCTTGCTGCGTTTGGTGGATGTTCAGAGGTTGTTGATCAAATAACTGGGAATTACCAATTCTTTCTGCTGGTTGCATTGTCTTTTTGTCCTTCTCCGGCAGTCTGAGGAAGGGATTGGCAGTGGCCAAATCCTCTATTGCCCGCTTGATTGGGAGGCCATTGGTCAGTGTACATTATGGCTAGTACTCGAGTGATGGAGGGAGTCGGAGCTCGCTCTACCAAGGTGCAGGCCACCTCCTGGTATTTTCAGAGAGGCATCTTGGTTGAGCACCTTTGTGAAGCACTTGCTTGTGGGGGTCTGTATAGAGGGTGCTCTTGAAAGGGCAGTTTTGTTTAGGCTTCATCTTCCTCCCATTGTGGGTCCAGTGGGTACATCCCACTGGACTGGACTGGTCTAATAGGATGATAAGGAAGGTGAAATTTTACATAACTGATCATTTTATTTCTTTGAATCCTGCTAGACTAGTCCTTGGAACCACTCTGGAAGATTCTTTCTAGAGGTTGCAAAGCCCTTCTTCCTTTTGCCTGCCTGGTTAGTATCAACAATGCTTGATGCAAAGTCAGGTTAGGGTAAGAGAGCCAAATCTTATTCAGGATGTTTGTTGCAAAATTGATTTACTAATGTTTTGCATTTCAGAGCTTTTCAGTCTTGCTTACTGCTTGAGAAGTGTCATATTGGCTTCTCTCAGAGCTGCACCAATGTATATACCGAGTGATGACATCACTGAAAGTTGCTCAAGTCTTCACACATCTGCTGACAAGGGTGCATAATTCATTCATGTGGACTGCCCAAGCAGGGTTCAAGGAAAGAAAATGATCAGGTATGTAAAATTTCACAGTAATGTATGGAGAAAAGATCTTTAGTTAAAGCAGTGAGGCCAGCTGCAGGAACTGAGGCCTCTTGAGAGTCTTGGAGCAAGGACAGTGAGTGGAGTGTTTAACTGTTGGGTCTTCTGCGTTTGCTTTATGTATATTGCTTGTTTTTTGTTTAGCAGTTTTCTCCTGACACATTAAGCTTCCATCTGAAATGAAACTGGCCTTTATTGGGACTATGATGGTTTATTGATTTTGTTTGAAATTATTAAGAGACTTTCTCTCATTTTAACCCCCTCTAGATCAGCTATCACAGCAATACTTCATATTCAGGGTCATATCCAGAATTTGATGTGTTCACTTTGAGTCTGGCTCAAACACAAGGCAGACTAGACAGTCACCTTAGTTAGAAACCTCTGGGAGAAGGGGAGGGGCAGCAAAGAGCAGCTGCAGCCAAAACAAAACCATGGATTCTGACAACTACATGAAGTAAAAGAACCATCATACATAGTTGTATCCACAGGAAGAATGGGCCACATTCAAATAGCCCATTTACCTGGGTAAATGGCTTTTGGAAGTGACCTTTGATATATATGTAAAGTATGATACCCTGTTATGCATTTTTACAATATCATTCTGGAGTGGTGTTGCGGTGATCCAAGTTGCTGAATTTAACTATGTAAATATCTAGGGTTGGGTGGGTGGGAGGCATACTTAAGACTGGTACACTGATCTTGGTGTCAGTGGAATAGTGTTTTTATAAGCTCCCCAGTCCCAGCCAACCAAGGAGCAGAAGTCAGGCTCAAGAATCCTGTATTCCACTGTGCAACTCTGATAGCTTATACAAGTTGTTCCTTTAAAAAAGTTCAGAGGAGAGAAGTGATGTCATCTTCCGGGATGGCTGCCTGAGCCGGGAGCTCCGGAGTCAAGCCCAGTGTTTGCTGGTGTTTCCCCCCCACCTGAGCGCCCCAAAAACAAGCAATGCTACCATCGATATCCAGAGCAGATAGAGAGCTGAATGATAACATGCAGGAAAGCCGTTGACTTATTTTATTTATTTACATTCTCTTTTATACTGCGCTATTCAACATCAGTGCGGTTTACATGAAACAGAAAAGTACACAGTGCAGCAAGCTGTACTGCGTTTACACCGAACAGGTACTGGAAACTTGGATAACATTGGGGTAACTATTTACATACAGGCATCACAGTCAGGACATGTTAATCGGTAATTCTGTGTCATGAGTAGCTTGCTGGGAATGTTGCTGTGGCTGTACTCGCTGGAGAGTGGCTGCTTGACATACTGCCATCTGGGTAGTATTTGAGGAAGAGGTGATGCTTAATTGCCTTCCTAAACTGGGTTAGCTCAGGGATAGCCCGGATACCAGGTGGGGAGGGCATTCCAGCATCTCAGTGCACAGAATCTGAAAGCCCTACTTGCTGTTGCCTGGGTACATTGGGTTAAAGCCTTCGGGATTACTAGGGTATTGACTGCTGCAGATCTTCTGGATCTATTAGCGGAAATGGTGTGGATAAGCTCCGTGAGTGAGGTGGAGGAGAGCCCATTGATGGCCTTGACAGTCAGCAGTAGGGTTTTGAAAGATAGTCTGACTTGTATAGGGAGCCAGTGAAGGTGTTTGAGGATGGGCGTCACATGGTCGCTCCTTGAGGCCCCGTGTAGAACTCTCACCGCGGCATTCATCACAAGCTGGAGCGGCTTCAGGGTGGATTGTGGGAGCCCTTGTAGGATTGTATTTGCATAATCGAAGTGTGGTATTATCAATGCTTGATAAATTGTCTGGAAGTCATCCAGTTCTAGCAGGGAGCGTAGATGTCTGAGTGTTTGAATCTTGTGGTAGACTGCCCTTACCGTGTTGCTTATGTGCTCCTTCATATCCAGGCGTTGGTTTAAAGTGACACCAAGGTATCGGATTGAGGATTTGGTTTGTAGCTCTGCTTTCTTAACTTTTAAATGAGGAGGTGGGGTGAAGTTTTGGTTCCTCGTAATGAAGAGGATCTCGGTTTTCTTGTGTTGAATCCAGAGGTTTTGGGTTTGGAGCCAGTCGGATACTGCGTTGAAACAGTCTGTCAGTGGGGAGAGGTCCAGTTGTTCTGTTGAGAACGGTATGTAGAGCAGCACATCATCAGCATATATCAAGCAGTCGACATTGAAAGATCGGATGAGATTACAAATGGGCTGCATGTATATGTTGAACATCAGGGCGGAGAGGGAGGATCCTTGCGGCACGCCCTGACTCTGGTGGAATGGTTCTGATTTTGAGGCCCCGACTCGTACGTGCTGCCACCTGTTAGACAGATATGGTTTGCATCATTCTAGTGCTGTGTCACAAATACCCTTCTCCTTTAATTGCTTAAGGAGAAGTTCGTGGCTTACTGAGTCGAAAGCAGCAGCAATATCCATGAAGATGAGAACAAACCCTTGACGGATGTGGTCAATTCCAGCAATTATGTTATTGAAGAGGGTGGTAAGGAGAGTTTCAACACCGTGGGACTCCCTGAAACGGTGTTGGCAAGGGTCCAGTGGAGCGGTGGTTTCGATGTGGCCTTGTATTTGTCTTTGGACTTCTTTTTCAATTATCTTGGCCAGTAGTGGTATACTAGCTATAGGTCTTTATGAGTCCACCTTCTGGGGGTCGAGCTTGCTGTTTTTCAGCAGGGGTCTGATGGATGTGTGTTTGAGGGATTGGGGGAACGAGCCTGTTGTGAAGGATAGATTCATAAGCCTGGCTATGAACGGGCTAAGATCACAGCGTAGTTCTTTTATCCAGAAGGCTGGGCAGGGGTCGGTTTGTGCCATGGTGGTATTGATTGCAGCAATAGTGTCTTCAATGTGCTTCTTGGACTTAGGAGAATTCGCATATGCAGGCGTGGAGACTTGCGAGGCGATACAGTAAAAAATGGCCGCCATGCAGAGCAGAGGAGGAGAGAAGGAAGAATGTGATAAGAGGTGGAAAATGTGGCGTTGAGGAGAAGGGAGAGATGGTGTTACAAAAGATAACCCAGGTGGAGCCGTAAGGCTGGTTCAAAGATCTGAAAACAGAAATTACAGCAGTAAAGGAGAAAGTGGGAGAAATGATGGGAGAGCTCAAAGAAGAAATGGGAGAATTGAAATGGAGGGTAGACGAACATGAGCAGACCCTGGAAGAGCTGCAGGAGCAACAAGAAACGCAAGTAGGCAAAACTGTAGAAATAAATAAATGGAGGGAGTACATGTTATATAAAATTGAGGATCTAGAGACTAGAACCAAGAGAAACAACCCACGAATAAGGGGGATCCCGGAAGATCAGGAGTTTGAAGACAGCAAAAAAAGTGGCGGAAGCTGTGATCATGGAAGTACTCAGCCAAGATGAAGAAGCGGGAGTTATCAAAAGCATAGAAATGGATTGCATGCATCGTGCGCTAAGCCCGATTAGGCCAACTAGGCCAAGAGACATAGTAATATGCCTTAAAGACTATGAAGTTAAAGAGCGCATAGTAGCCAAAATGTGACAATTAGATATCTTCACACGGCAAGGATATAAAGTGATGATTTATGTGGACTTAGCAGCGGGAACACTTCAGAGAAGAAGGGACATGGCCCCAATCACGCAGATATTATGCCAAGAAGAAGTGAAATATCAATGGCTATATTCCCTTTGGTCTATCATTCAAAAAGGGAGTGCAAACCTGGCACATCAGAAACTTAGAGACGGCCAAGCAAGCAGTGGCAGAAGCAGAGTTGCCAGAGATGACCGTAAGTCAACAGAAAGCAGGAGAGGGGGCAAGAAATAACAACAAACAATTAACAATCAAGGAAAACAAGACAGGCAGCAAGAAAAGTGGCAAGGGGGATGCACAACGGTGATCCCAGAAAAGGACAAGACATTTTGCTTAAAGCGGGTCCCACACCAAAGCAGATAATGTGGCTGGGTACAATAAAACAATAAAAGATGAACAATTCCTGAGATAATACAAATACCTAGGGAGGAACAGCAGACTCGAAAAACACAAGAGACATATGAAAATAAAAAAGTTGATTGTTACAGATTGTTTAAATTAGGTTGAAACTGTTTAAAATGCATTAATGCAGATTGTGATTGTAAGAGAAAAAAAATACACCCTGTTAGAGATTGGAGGAAAAGAGGAAGGAAGGGGTATATATGATTGTGTGATAAAGAGAATGGGGAGGATGGTTTCTGCTATCGCTATGTGGGAGGGAATGGAACAGTTGAGGGATAAAGTATAGAGAGAAGAAGATGAGGGTTGGGCGGGCTGGATGGGCACCAGGAACCTGGATGATGAGCACTACTCTAGGGCAGTGGTTCTTAACCTTGTTGGAGGTACTGAACCCCACCAGTTTCATATGCACATTCACCAAACCCTTCTTTATTGAAAAATAAAATGATTTTTTTTCAAATTCAAGACACAGGTATATGTTTTACTGGTTCACAAAATGAATCGTGCATTAACATCACTGTGTTCAAAGAGCAAAACCAATACAATGCATGAACTCACAACAAATTACATACATGACTTTTTACAAAGACATGACCTTTTTTAATACTACCACACTGAAATGTTTTAATTTTTAACCTTATGTATTCCAATAATGAAATTATTGTATTTATGCTATTTATTATTTTTAACATTTTAACACACACCCATCACCTAATTTCCATCAGTCTACACCGCTACAATAATAATGAATATTTACTGCAAATCAGTGTGACTTCTGCTGTTGCCTTTGAGAGACTAGTTCAGAAATGCGTGGCTTCACCTTGGCAAGTGCCACTCTCATGTAATTTTCACAGCAAAGTCTGTTCCTTTTCTTCATTTTTATGTCCAGCATCCTCAAAGGATTGCTCGCAAAGATATGTTGTAACAAATGGTATAAAAATTTCCAGGGCTTTCCTAGCAATAACAGGATACGTTACCATTTGTCGACACCAAAACGTTGAGAGCATTGTTGTTCTGAATAGTTGCTGTTGAACCTGGCTCTGCTGAATTTCAATGATTTCATCGAGGTATTCATCATTGACATCTGCTGTCTCAACACCAAACGTGAACGGCTCTCTCACCCATGCTGGATATGACTCTCTTGTAGGGAAGTATCCATCGAGAGACTTTGCAAGCTCATCTAAATGCGTGGCAATTGCTTGCTTCAGTTCCCTGGCTACAGAAATGTCTCCGATTCCAGACACATCTTCGATCTTACTTACACAGTCGTCCAGCAGGGGAAAGTTTGCGAAGTTATCGTTCTCTGTTCATCGTTTCCATAACGGTAGCTATTTTTGAAAAGCCTTCAGGTTTTCTTCCACTTCTATGATGTTGACTCCACCACCCTGCATCTGCTGATTGAGATGATTGAGAGATGCGAATATATCAGCCATGTACGCTAAAATGAGAATGAACTTAGAATTTTTGAAGCAATCTGCATGACAATGTTGGTGCTCTTGCAAAAACAGGGCTAATTCCACATGCATGGCAAAAACACGATTCAGCACCTGTCCCCGGGATAACCACCGAACATTAGAATGGTACAGAAATATCTCGAATTCAGAGCCCATTTCTTTACACAGCTCACTGAAGATGCGGTGCCTCAGTGCACTATTTCGCACATAGTTCACACATTCCACTACAATTTTTAATACTTATGTCATTTCTGGAGGCAAGGTATTTGTTGCCAGCGCATGCCTTGCAGAATACAATGCGCAACAATGATGTGTGGTGCATCGGCTTTCACTAGCGCACCAAAACCAGACTTTCTTCCCAACATGACTGGAGCTCCGTCCGTACAAACTGCAGAAACCATATCCCACGAAAGATTGTTGTCTCTGAAGAAGTCATCCACAAGTTTCTGCAGATCAGCTGCCTTAGTTGTTGTTGTAAGAGGCTTACAAAATAAAAAATCTTACTTTATCATGTCGTCTTTCACATAGCACACAAATACAGCAAGCTGACTTAGATTAGAAACGTCTGTGGTCTCGTCGAGTTGGAGGCTGAATTTTGCCGGGCTTGAAATCAGATCTGCAACTACTTGAGCCAAGATGTCTTTGCTCATGTCCTCTATTCTGTCGCTGATGGTGTCATTTGAAAGAGGAATTTGGGATAATTTAACTTTGGCCGCTTTTCCCAGCATCAGATTCGCCATCTTCAATACAGCTGGTTTTATGAGTGTTTCACCAATGGTGTGTGATTTGCCCTGCTTTGCGATCAGGTAAGCAACTTCGTACGATGCTGTGAGAATCGGTTTGTTGATGGGTACAAAGCCGAGAGCAGGCAGAGTAGCCTTTTCATCGAATCTGGCTCTCTTCACCTTGAATTCAGCAAGCGTTGTGTTCTTGTATTCTCCAGGACCAAGCAGGAAGTCAGTCCTCACTTATGGGTGATGTCGGCGCCGACGGAGCCCTCGCGGAGCAATTTTCCCCAGCTTTCAAAGAAAGCCTTTGGGAATTGCAGCGCGCATGCGCGGTCGTCTTCCCGCCCGAAGGTGCCATCTTAGCCAGTCTTCTTTTTTCCGCGGAGCCCTACAGACGTCCCCGTCTTGTCCCCGCGAAAAAGTTGATTTTCCTCTTTTATTTTTATACTTTTTTTCTTTCGGCCGATCGTTTTCCCGCCCGGACTCGCGACGCCGGTCTCGAGTCCTCTTACTTTTTTCGGTTTTTCTGACTTAGTCAGCTTTCGTTTTCGTTTTCCCTGGCAGCCCGGTCCTTTGACCTCGCAGGGGCCCTTTTTCCCCCGATGGCTGCCAGTGGCTTTAAGCGGTGTGGTCGGTGTGACCGAAATATGTCACTAACCGACACACACGACTTTTGCCTCCGCTGCCTGGGCCCGGATCACGAGGAACTGATCTGTGGGCCCTGCAGCAAACTGTCCTCGAAGGCGTTGAGAAGTCGGCGGCATCAGCGTGAGAGAATCTTCGCTGACCCCAGCCGTACCCGGACCTCGTCGGAGGCCTCCGTGTCGAAAGGCTCCAGCTCGGACCGTCGCCGGAGCTCCTCCGACCGGGGTTCTCCCTCCGGGGACCATCGTCGGAAGGAAAAACCCGCGAGGGCGGCATCGGTGGACGCTCCTGGCTCCGCGAGGGCCAGGTCGCATAGCCCCGACAGCCGCCCCGGGTCCTTGGAGAAGGAACACCTCCCGAAGCGACCTCGCCTGGAGTCGGAGATGCCTGCCCGGGTAAGTCCTGTAGTCCTTCTGGACTCGCCTCCGCGACAGCCGACGTCGGGCCCGACGCCGTCGGGGCCCGAGTCGGGGGCTGCTGGGTCACCTGAGCTCGGACTCAGGTTGACGGCCTTGGAGAGCAGACTGTCTGCCTTCATGGACCAGCAGCGGGCACTGCTCGCTGGCTTCGCTGGCGTCGCTGCCCCGACCGCCGGGACGTCGACGTCCAAGTCGACCCCGGAGACCGAGCCGATCCTCGAGTCGATGAGAACTCGAGTCGATCCTCGGTCGAGGTCGCCCTCGGCCTCCCGTTCGGGACCGAGGTCGCCGACGCCGACTCCGACTCCCTCGGCGTCGGGGCGGCTGGCGCCGCACCCTGCCCGGGCCGACCCCACCGAGTCCTCGTCGGAGTCGGTCTGGGAGTCTGAGGAGGAAGAGTCACCTGATTCTTTCCGGACTCGGTGTGTCCCATCGGACTCTCCGGAGTCCGAGCCTCGGAAGCAGTCCCCCCCGGAGGATGCCCGGTTCTCGTACTTCGTTAGGGATATGGCCAAGGCTTTGGCCTTCCCTGCGGATCCCGAGGAGGAGCCTCGAGCCGAAGAGCTCGACGCCCTCCAGTATGACTCTCCCGCGAGGGAACACTTTACTGTGCCGGTTCCTCCTATGCTGGAACGTCTACTCTTCCGCATGTGGGAGAGTCCGGCCTCCTCGCCGGTCCTGAGCAAGCGGGTCGATTCTATCTATCGAGTCCGCAAGAGCCCTGGCTTTCAAAAGGCACAGCTGCCACACCATTCCATGGTAGTGGAATCGGCCATGCATCGTCTTAAGAGCCAGAAGATGCATTCCTCGGTGCCTCCTGGAAGGGAGGCCCGTAACCTGGATGGCCTTGGCAAGAAGTGCTTCCAGGGCTCTATGCTCGCCTGTCGTGTCCAGACTTACCAGCTATACATGGGCATGTATCTCAGGGATCTGGCTAAAGAGCTAGCCGGATTCTCCGCTGGTCTCTCCGAGGAGCCCTTGCGGAGGTTCCTTGCCATGTCCACGGGTATTCGGGAATGCTCAAAGTTCATGTCCCGAGCAGCCTATGATGGCTTTGAAGCCTCGGCTCGCGTAGCCGCAGCCGGCATCGGTGCCCGCCGACAGGCTTGGCTTCAGTCGTCCGACCTTGAGCCCTGGGTACAGGACAAGTTGGTCGATGTCCCCTGCCGAGGCGAAAACCTCTTTGGCAAGCCCATGGCGGAAAAGGCTGCACAAATTGAGACTGAGACTCTCACCAGGACCAGGCTTTCTAGGAAGACCTCCGCCCCTTCCCAGAAAAAGAAGGGCTCGGGAAAAAAGTCCTTTTACCCGAGGAAGGCAGCTGCCTACAAACAATACCCCCATTATCAGGCCCCTGCAGCTCCCCAACAGGGCCAGCAGGCCAAGGGACGGGGTAACGGGTCCCGTAGGCAGCAAGCCCCCAAGCCTGCACCACCAGCCCCTGCTCAGCAGGGTGGGGGTTTTTGACTCGCTCAGCATAGCCTCTCCCCCCCCGCTGGTTCCCCCCAGCACCGGAGGCCGGCTGGTTCACTTCGCCCACAGGTGGTCCAGCATCACCGCAGATGCCTGGGTGCTTCAGGTCGTGCGAGAGGGCTACCTTCTCCACTTCCATCAGGTCCCTCCCTCCTATTTTCCGGGAGAGCCTCCGCGCCCCCCCTCTGCACAGGGAGTTGCTCCTTCAGGAGTTAGCAGGTCTTCTGCAGGAACAGGCGGTGGAACCGGTGCCACACCACCTGAGAGGTCAAGGCTTCTATTCAAGGTATTTTCTGATACCAAAGAGAACAGGAGGCCTCAGACCCATCCTGGACTTGCGCAACCTCAACAAGTTCCTTGTGCGGGAGAAGTTCAAAATGCTTACCCTTGGAATCCTTCTGCCCTTCCTCCAGCAGGGAGATTGGCTATGCTCCTTGGATCTAAAGGATGCCTACACGCACATCCTCATCCACCCAAGCCACCGCCAATACCTCAGGTTTGTGGTGGCAGGAAATCATTACCAGTACAGAGTACTCCCCTTTGGCCTGTCCTCCGCACCGCGAGTCTTCACAAAATGTCTCGCGGTCGTGGCGGCCCATCTCCGGCTTCACGGCCTCTATGTCTTTCCATACCTCGACGACTGGCTCATCAGAGCAGCGTCCGCTCAGGAGGTCACCAACGCCACGTGCCGCACGGTGACTCTGCTGCAGCACTTGGGCTTTGTCATAAACTTCGCAAAGTCCACTTTGCTCCCCTCACAGGATCTCGAGTTCATCGGCGCAAGGCTGCACACTCCTCAGGCGCGAGCGTACCTACCACTCGACAGGGCTCAGCGGCTCATGGACCTAGCCGACCGCTTTCGCAGCCAGCCCCTGGTCTCCGCCAGGCGCTTCCTGAGACTGCTCGGCCATATGGCTTCCACCGTCCATGTGACCCCCAATGCCTGCCTGAATATGCGGTCTGCTCAATGGTGTCTCCGCCGGCAGTGGCGACAAGCCACAGGCGGCCTAGCAGACCTAGTGCGCGTCTCCGAGCCGCTGGTCTCGTCTATCCGGTGGTGGCTCCGGCAGCCGAACCTGATATTAGGAATGCCTTTCCAGTCACCTCAGCCGACCCGGGTGCTGACCACCGATGCATCCCTCCTGGGCTGGGGAGCACATTGCCAAGAGGCACGTACTCAGGGCCTCTGGACCAAGTGGGAGTCTGCTCAGCAGATCAACTTCCTGGAGCTCAGGGCGATCCGCCTAGCTCTCAAGGCCTTCTCCCACCTGACCTCCCAACAGTCCGTCCTTGTCCAGACGGACAATCAAGTTGCCATGTTCTACGTGAACAAGCAGGGGGGCACGGGCTCCTTCCTCCTCTGCCGGAGGCACAGAAGCTCTGCTCTTGGGCCGTCAGTCACGGCATTCTCCTCAAGGCAGTTTATCTCCCGGGCCAAGAAAATTGCCTGGCGGACAAGCTCAGCAGGGTCCTCCAGCCGCACGAGTGGCGTCTGGATCCCTTGATCGTTCAGAAGCTCTTCCTCAGGTGGGGCCTCCCCACGGTGGATCTCTTTGCCAGTCCTCACAACCGGCAGCTTCCTCGCTTCTGCTCTCGTCAGCCACACCCCCTTCGGGTTGCGGCGGACGCCTTTCTGATCTCATGGTCGGGGAGCCTTCTGTACGCTTTCCCTCCCATTCCGTTAGTCTCTCGGACTCTTTTCAAGGTTCTCCGAGACAAAGCCTTCATGATCCTGGTGGCCCCTCGCTGGCCCAGGCAGCCGTGGTTTCCGCTCCTGCTGCAACTGGCGGTGGAGGATCCAATCCCTCTGGGGGTACAACCGGATCTCCTCACTCAGGATCAGGGGTCCCTACTGCACCCCAACCTCAGGTCTCTCAACCTCATGGCCTGGCTGCTGAAAGGGTAGTCCTTGCTCCTCTTCTCTTGCCGGCGGAGGTGGAGGAGGTCGTCTTGGCTTCGCGACGGCCTTCTACCCGCAAATGCTACGCCCTTAAATGGCGTCGCTTTGCAATCTGGTGTTCCCAACAGTCTCAGGATCCCTTCTCCTGCCCGGTGTCGGTGATCCTACAATACTTGTTACACCTCTCTAATCTGGGACTTAAGTCCAACTCCGTCAAAGTTCACCTCAGTGCTCTTTCAGCACATCATGTGCCGGTGGACGGCAGACCTCTCTCCAACGACCCTCTCGTAGCGAGGTTTCTCCGAGGTCTCCTTCTACTTAAACCACCCCTGCGCCCGCCAGCGCCGGACTGGGACCTGAATGTGGTTTTGCAGCGGATCACCTGTCCGCCTTTTGAACCTATGGCTACATGTTCTCTCCGTTTTCTGTCTTGGAAAACACTGTTCTTGATAGCCCTCACTTCCGCTAGGCGCGTAAGTGAATTGCAGGCCCTCGTGTCTGATCCCCCCTACACTCGATTCTACAAGAATAGGGTAGTCCTACGGGCTCACCCAAAGTTTCTGCCTAAAGTGGTCTCCCCTTTTCACATGAATCAGGAGGTGGTACTTCCAACCTTCTTTCCCAGACCACACTCCAGCCGAGCTGAGACGGTCCTCCATACCCTGGACTGTAGAAGGGCATTGAACTTCTACCTTGACCGTACGCGGGAGCACCGTAAAGCTGCTCAGCTTTTTGTGTCTTTTGACCCCAATAAATTGGGACTCCCGGTCTCCAAGCGTACTCTGTCCATCTGGGTTGCGGACTGTATCTCTTGGGCTTATGGGGCAGCCGGACTCGCCTTAGAAAGTCGAGTCACGGCTCATTGCGTTCGGGCAAAGGCCACGTCAGTGGCTTACCTCCGCTCTGTTCCGCTGGCAGACATCTGCCGGGCCGCTACTTGGTCTTCGAGCCAGACTTTTGCGGTCCATTACTGTCTCGAGAGGGAGTCCCGTAGGGACAGTGCTTTTGGACAGGCAGTCCTCCGTAATCTCTTTGAGGTCTGAGCAACTCCTACCCTCCATCCCGGATGTGGGCTACCGGTGGGTGATAATTCAGCGAAGATTCTATCCTTCTGTGCTGCTGAGCTAGAGGGAGCTCATTTTTGTGCTTAGGGTCTCCGGTAGCCTTGAGCTTGGGAGTCCCATAAGTGAGGACTGACTTCCTGCTTGGTCCTGGAGAAAGCGTAGTTACTCACCTGTAACAGGTGTTCTCCAGGAGCAGCAGGAATCAGTCCTCACTACCCTCCCTCCTCCCCTTGGAGTTGCAATCGTCTGCTTATGTTCTTTTTGCAAATTTTTATGCTGTCTTTTTAGCTATGTCATCTGACTGGCTAAGATGGCACCTTCGGGCGGGAAGACGACCGCGCATGCGCGCTGCAATTCCCAAAGGCTTTCTTTGAAAGCTGGGGAAAATTGCTCCGCGAGGGCTCCGTCGGCGCCGACGTCACCCATAAGTGAGGACTGATTCCTGCTGCTCCTGGAGAACACCTGTTACAGGTGAGTAACTACGCTTTCCCCGTCTCCATGCAGGTTAAGGAAGTGTTCCTTTAGTTTTGCCGGTACTAGACTAGAATTGCTTAACTTGGCATTGCAAATCATGCAGATAGGACGCTGACTCCCATCACGTTCTGTTATATATGCGAATCCATGTTGTACATATTCGTCCGACCACTTTCTTTTTTTGCTCGACATAGTTAGTATGGATTAAAATATTAAGAAAGAAATCACACGACATACCATCACGACAGTCACAAGTTGACTACTGAGTGCACCAAATTCCCTGCAGCACAGATTGGCCAAGCAATGTAGCGTGATCACCTGCAGCCAATGATGGCCAAGTGGGGCGTGTCATCACGAATCATATGAGTCGGGTGCGTGTCTTGTCCTCCGCCGAACCCATGAGACTGACTCACCGAACCTCTAGGGTTCGATCGAACCCAGGTTAAGAACCACTGTTCTAGGGAGTTCCTCAGGAGTGGGGGAGGGAGGGAGGGGCAGGAAGGTAGTAAGGGAGCTTATGAGTTGGGAAGGAGGATTGGAAGGGGGGGAGAACAAACATTGCCAATTGCTACAGTAAATGCAAAAGGCTTAAGAACCTAGTGCAAGGGGAGACTCGTAGAACGTGAAGGGGGCAGGTTAAAGGCAGATATAATGTTTATCCAAGAAACTCACTTAAAAATAGGTCAGGAAAAATGACTCCAAACTAAGAAGTATCCTTATGTGCTGTTGGCAGGGCATAAAGCAGAACCTAAGAAAGGGAGTTGGTATCATGGTGAGTGACAATGTTAAAGATTAAGTGGTGGGTGAATATAGCAATAAAGAAGGTAGGTGTGTGGGAGTTCGATTGAAAATAGCAAAAGAAGAAGTGTGGGTGTTGTGCATATATGGCCCAAATGAACAACAAAGGGAGTTCTATGATAGAAAATTGGCAGAACTTGAAAAATTAGGGGTAATACCCATAATAATTGGAGGAGATTTCAAACTTACGGTGAATCCGCGTCTGGATAACTGTGTGTGTGGGGGTGGGGGGGAGAGATAGGATGGAAAAGACAGCAGAGGAGCTTACTTAAAATGAAAGAAAGAATAAGATTGTTTGATGCTTGGAGGTGTAGGCACCCGGGGAGTGTAACTATAACTTCTACTCAACCCCGCACGGGACATATAGTAGACTAGATATGATATGGCTAGGTGGAGATTAGATGTCCAAGATTGAAAATGTGGAACATGGGTCCATCACATGGACTGATCATGCACCAGTGAGTGCCACTTTTAATCTGGCATACAGAAATGAGGGAATAAAATTCTGGAGACTTAATGATTCACTATTGGAAAAGCCAACAAATTTAACAGCCATTAACAAAGTCCTTTGAGAGTACATAGAATTTTAATACTAATGGAGAAGTGACATCGGGGATATTTGAGATGGGTTAAAAACAGTGGTTAGAAGACACTTGATAGGAATAGTAGCACATACAAAAAAACCACAAGGCAAGGAGGAGTATAATATAATGCAAGAAATCAAAAAATTAGAAAATAGCCATCAAAGTGATTGTAACCCACAGACCCTGGAAAAGTTAAAATCCTTGAGAACAGAACTAGGGAGATTACTGGCAAGGGCCACAGAACACAACTTAAATATACTCAAGCAATCCTATTTTGAGGGGAGTAATAAGGCAGGTAAGATCCTGGCAAGTCGACTCAAGGAGAGAACACAGCAAAGCAAAATAGGAAGCATTAGGGATTCTAAGGAGAAGATGGTATTTGGAAATAATGAGCTCAGACAGGTGTTTAAGGAATTTTATGAGAACTTATATAGAAGCAAAATTAAAAATGGGGATGAAAAAATTAGTCTACAAAATGTGCAACCAGAAGAGGCCGAAAAGATGGACCACCCTATCAGTGGTTTAGAAATAGCTGAAGCCATAAAGACCCTTAAATTAGGAAAAGCGCCCGTATTAGATGGATTTATATCTAAATTCTATAAGGTGTTTCAAGAACAGCTCAACCCCTTATTGATGGAAGTATTTAATGATATTTTGGTGTATAAGAGGTTTCCGGGTACTAAGGAGGAAGCTGGTATAACTGTGTTACCAAAACCAGGTAAAGATATTACTACATGTGGTTCATATAGACCGATTTCCCTGCTAAATTTAGACGCTAAAATACTAGCCAAATTATTGGCGAGCAGATTACAAGGGTATTACCACACTTAGTCAATAAGGATCAGACAAGATTTGTAAGGGGGCGGCAAGGAAGGGATAGTATTAGGAAAATAAAGAATCTGACATGGACGCTCCAAAGTACTGGGAAGCAAGCAGTGTTCATAACTGTGGATGCTGAAAAAGCATTTGATAGGGTAGAGTGGCCCTTCATGCTGCAGGTTTTACACCGTATAGGGTTGGGGAGTAATTTTATTGGATGGATATGAGCAATGGAATGCAAATCCCTCAGCTCGTATAAGGATTAATGGAAGCTATTCAGCAGCTTTAAGGTTAGGGAGGGGCACAAGGCAAGGTTGCCCACTATCACCATTACTCTTTGCTTTAGCGATGGAGCCGTTGGTAGAAAGGATAAAGAAACAACCGGATATCAAAGGAGTGCATATGGGGCCAATGGAGTCCAAAATCGCCCTTTTCGCTGATGATGTGATCTTTACATTAAGTGAACCATTTACCTCCTTACCGGTATTAATTAAAGAAATTAGGGAGTACAGCGATGTATCTGGGTATAAAATTAACTTAACCAAAACTGAGATATTGGGTTTTAACCTCCCAATGGACTTGGAGAAGACGCTCCAAGATAAATTTCCTTTTAAATGGGTTAAGAGTACATATCAGTATTTGGGTACATTTAGGAAACACCATAAAATCTCTTAGAGCATGGAATTACGACCCCCCCCCCCCTTATTGGTAGCACTAAAAAGAGACCTACAAAAATGGAAAGGGATATCACTGTTGATGTTGAAATGTTACACAGTTCAGCTTTGTGATTTATATAGTTATAATGTTAACTGTTCTATGTAAAACTGTTGTATTCAATGTAAACCATCTTGATAACACTGAAAGGCGGTATATAAGAAATGCTAAATAAATAAATTGTCATGGCTAGGGAGAATAGCCACTATTAAGATGAATGTACTCCAGAGGATGATATTTTTGTTTAGTTCAATGCCATGTGCAATACCCAGGGTGCATCTAAAGAAACTCCAGAATTATAGAATTTATTTGGAAGGGCAAGGCACCCAGGATTTCAAGACAAACTATGTTTCTGAGACAAGAAGATGGGGGGGGGGGGGGGGTTGGGGGTGCCGAATTTGGAGCAGTACTATAAAGCAGCTCAACTTCGAGCACTAGTAGCATGGAAGGGAGAGGGAGAAATACCGCACTGAATCCAAATGGAACAAGGAGACCCAACATTAATGGAAACGGAATTTTGGATATGGGATCCACAATATAGAAAGGGAGAAAAGAGGAGACCAAAGAGAACCCGTTTAGAGCATTGACACAGAAAATATAGATGGGGGCCCGAAAGAAGCTTATGGTGGGTAAGAAATTCTCAAGAAGAGCTTTTATAATGGAAATGGAAGATTCCCCCTTCCCTCGGGATTAGAGGGGGGGAATGAAACTTTAAGGAGTGGGTGAAAAAAGGGATTAGGCAAATAGGACAGATGATCTCTGAATATGGAGGGGGTAGTCTCCTTCGAGTCTCTTAAAGAAAAGTTTAACTTAAAAGCAAGTGACTACTATGCATATATACAGATACACTACTTTTTACACAGGACAGATGTACAACGAGATCTGAAAGCACAGGCAACGATCTTTGAACAGATAATGGCAAGAGAAGGACCACCGAAAAGATTATTATTCCTGTTATATAAAGGATTAATGGAAACAGAAGGAGGAGGAATGGTAGGCCACCAAAGATGGTAAAAACATATCCGAGGCCCATGGGACCAGAAAAGCTGAAAGGATATATTAGCCTGGGCTCAGAGATCGGCACTTGGTACAGAATATTTAGAGAATAGTATCAAAATTCGACACAGACTGTATTGGACCCCAAGCAGGTTGAAAGCTATTAATAAGCAAGAAAGTGAGAAATGTTGGAAGAAATATGGGGAACAAGGAGATTTAAAGCATTTATTATGGGATTGCATGAAGGTAAAAAAGATGTGGAAAGAGCTAGAACAGTTATCTCCAGGAACAAGCAGGAATGTAGTCTTCACATATGGGTATCGTCGGTACCGACGGAGCCCGCGCGGGAACGCTCCCCAGCGTCCAATAGGAAAGCTTTTGGGAGCATCCCACAGTGCATGCGTGCTGCCTTCCCGCCACTGTACCTCTCTCACTTCATTTCTTCATTTTTCCGTGGAGCCCACAGGACACGGTACCCTGTCACCGCAGAAAATCTACTTATATTTCTTGTTTTTTGTGGTCACGTCTGCCTTCATTCGACGCCTACCGGTACTGCTGGTTCTCCTCTTTTTTTTTTTCTTTTTTTTTTATATAAAAAAACAAAAAAATCCCCCTTATTTTTCTTCAGGGATCTTTCCCTGTTACTGGTGCTAGGTGCCATTTTGGGCACTAGGCCCATTTTTCTTCAAGCATAGAGAAACCAGCTAGTGGTTTCAAAAAATGCTTAAAATGTGGCAGTACCATTTCCGTCACTGACACCCATGATTGGTGTCTAAAATGTTTGGGTCCTGAACATTGTCCAACGGAGTGTCTCTCCTGCAGAGGACGACCAAGAGGGGCCGGCAGAATAGAGCTGCAAAACTCAGTACACTTTTTGCCTCCGACACAATGTCAATTGCATCGACGTCTTCCAGGGCTTCATCTTTCTCCCATGGATCTCGGGTAACGAAAAGTAAAACTAGCCGGTCCTCGAAGGGAAAATCTTCTTCAAAGTATCGAGATGCCTCCAGCGTTTCCCTCGAGGGCACCTCACCGGCAAAACAGCTCCGGCGGGAGTCTTTGAGCTCCAAAGCATTAACGGGGCTCCAGGATGTTCCAGAGGCCTCGACCTCTGCGGAACTACTGCTGCCATGCTGTGGGGTCGTGGCCGCATCCACCGGTACCGGCACCCAGGCATCGGCAGGAGCGATGGATCACAGAATCCTCGCTATCGAACGCAGTCTAGTGGCCCTCTTAGCAGCCTCGGTACTGCTAAGACCACAACAGACGGTTCCACAGGTATTGGTACCGACAGTACCTGCTTCGACAGGACTGCTTCCCCCATGCCGATGTCCGGAATCGGGGATCAGGAACCGAGACATTTCCATGTGTTACAGGAGCACCCGGTGCTTGAGTCTTCTGATTCCGATGACTCTGACGACTCTACTGGTAACCAGAGTGAATCTATTAGAAGATTCAACTCCCTCTTCTCAATGCAGAATGTCTCCTCCAGAGGATATGTCCTTCCAGGACTTCATACGTGATTTAGCAAAGGGTCTTGCAATCACTGTGATTCCAGAAAAAGAACCTAGGGCAGAAGAATTAAGAATTCTACAATACCCTGTGGCTCCCAAGGGAAGCAGCTATGCTTCCCATTCACAAGATCTTACATGATCTGATGTTGAGAATGTGGGAAACTCCTTTAACGTTATCTTCACATTCCCGACGCCTTGACACTATGTACCGAGTGCCAAGTTGTCCTGGTTTTCAAAAAACCTCAATTAGCACACCATTCAATTGTAGTGGAATCAGCCATGCGAAGAATCAAGAATGAAAAAACACACACTTCTAATCCTCCAGGCCGTGAATCCAGGACACTCGATGCCTTTGGCCGTCGATGTTTTCAATCCTGCATACTGGGAGCCAGGATCAGTTCCTACATTTGGTATATGGGAATGTTCCTGCAAGAAGTGACAAAAGACTTGGAGCTCATTAGTCCTTCTGTCTCGGAGGAAAAAAGAGCAGGCTATCTTATTCTGGTCAAACATGCACAGAATGTCTCTAAATTCATGAACCGTGCTACCTTTGATTGTTTTGAATGTCTTAGCAGAACTTCTGCTATATCCATAGGAGCACGTTGTATTGCTTGGCTTCAAGCATCAGACTTAGAACAGTGTGTGCAAGAAAAGTTGGGAAACATTCCTTGCACAGGAGAAAATCTCTTTGGCAAGGACTGGCAGGATAAGGCTAATCAGCTTGAATCTGACAATACTACTTTGAACAGATTGTTAAAGGCTACAGCCAACCCAGCAAAAAAGAAAACATTCAAGAAACCTTTTTTTTAGTAAGAAAAAGAAGTCTTACCAATCTTACACCCATCAAACTCACTGCCCACTTCATGTTTCCCAAAAGGGACAACAACAGAACAGACAGCAGAGGAAGCCACAAGCTCAAAAAGCTCGACCGGCTCAACCTGATATCCCCCTCATCCTTCTCTGCGCTCCTCACTGCCACCCCCAACAACAGGCTGAGAAGGTCAACTGCTACCAATACGCTAATTATCCCATTGGAGGCCACAAAATGCACACAAACAACCAGGAACAGATCCTTCACTCTATATGCACCTAGGTGCTGGAACAACCTCCCACCACATATCAGATCTATCAGGGACCTTTCTCAGTTCAGGAAAGCCCTTAAGCACCACCTGTTCCTCTTACACTTTGCTCACCCAAACCCATTACAACCAATCCCCACACCCCAACCCACTCAAGCAGCTACTAACACACTCACAAGTTGACCCATGACAGAGCAGTCATCCGAAACACCTATCTGGTACATTTACGATATGCTTGTAGACATTAATGACTAAGGAATTAACAACAGAATGTATTAAATGCATTATGAACTGTAAATAGTTCCAAACCACTGCTGGTGTGGCACATGTATATAGTTATCTTAGTTACAACTCCAAGTTATTTATCCTGTTATGTTATAAGCATACGACTGGTTGGTTGCAAAAATTTTTGTTATTTGTAAACCGCACTGATACCGAAAAGCGCGGTATAGAAGAGCGTGTAAATAAATAAATAAATAAACAAACAGACCCAGCCCCCTCAGGGTCTTTGACTTCCACCTAGAGAACATAATCATTCTGCCCCTAAAAGGTCCAGAACCCTTGACCATCCCAGGCAGACTATGCCATTTTGCCAAAAGATGGCAACAAATAACATCAGAAAATTGGACTCTGTCCATTGTAAGACTGGGATACAAGCTTCGTTTCCTCAACTTGCCCCCACCTACAATTCTGAAACAGTTCACTTCTCAGGGCCCTGCCACCAACCTCTTGTGGCAGGAGATCACTTCACTTCTAGCTCAAGGAGCAATCAAAGAAGTGCCCATACCCCAACAGGGAACAGAGTTCTACTCCCCCTATTTTCTTATTCCAAAGAAGACAGGGGGACAGAGGCCTATACTAGACCTCAGAGAATTAAACAAGTATTTGTTCCGAGAAAAGTTCAAGATGATCTCCCTTGGAACACTTTTACCATACCTTCAAAGTCAGAATTGGCTATGTTCTCTAGATCTAAGAGATGCGTACATGCATATTCTCATCCACTCAGATCACAGGAAGTTCCTTCGATTCCTGATCCAAGGAAGACACTTCCAATACAGAGTTCTTCCTTTCGGACTAGCCTCTGCTCCAAGAGTCTTCACAAAATGCATGGCAGTGGTAGCTGGTAGTGGTAGTGGCAGTGGCAGCATTTATGAGAACTCTGGGAATATTTGTCTTTCCTTAAACGATTGGCTCATTTGAGCATCGACAGCTCCAGAGGCCAGCCTCGCGCTCTCTCGAGCAATGGGAATTCTTCAATACTTGTGAATAGTCATAAACTTCCCAAAATCTCATCTCACTCCCTCTCAATCCCTAGAGTTCATAGGGGCTCGTTTAGACACACGACAGTCAAAGGCTTTCCTTCCACAGCCACGCTGTCTACGTATAATACATCTAGCATCTTAAGCATCTATGAAGGTTTTCCTTATTGCTCGGGAGATGCTTCAACTGCTGGGACACATGGCTTCCACTGTCCATGTGGTTCCCTATGCTCGCCCCCACATGCGAGCAGCCCAGTGGATCCTTTCCTCTCGGTGGTCACAAGCCACGGGTCGACTGACATACAAAATCAGAACTACCACACGTCTGATTCTGTCCCTGCAATGGTGGCAATCCATGGAAAACCTCCTTGTAGGCTCTCCTTTCCAGCATCCTCTATACCAAACTACCCTGACAACAGATGTGTCCAAGATGGGTTGGGGGGCCCACTTGCACGATCTCTCCACTCAGGGTCTTTGGACCTCACAGGAGGTGTCCCTTCCCATAAACCTCCTAGAGCTAAGAGCCATTTTCAAGGCTATTCAAGTCTTTCAGGGCCATCTCAGCAACAAGACAATTCTGGTCCATACTGACAATCAGGTAGCTATGTTCTATGTGAACAAGCAAGGTGGAACAGACTCTGTTGCTATGCAACGAAGCTTTGCGACTATGGGCCCTTGCCAGAAAGTTACAAATTCACTTGTTTGCGGTATACCTTCCGGGCATTCAAACTCTTGGGCAGACAAACTCAGTCAAATACTGCTGCCACACGAGTGGTCCCTCCACTCAGACAAGCTTGCTTGAGTGTTTCGAATCTGGGGAACACCAGATATAGACTTCTTTGCAAGTCCATAGAATGCCAAACTTCCCCGATTCTGTTCCAGAATTCCGGCCGAAAACTGTCAGGCAAGAGATGTGTTCCTACTCCACTGGGGACAGGACTTCCTCTATGCCTTCCCACCCATTCCCTTCATTCCCAAGACTTTATTCAAACTTCAGAGAGAGAGAGGTCGTATGATACTCATAGCTCCACGTTGGCCATGGCAAGCGTGGTACCCCCTTATTCTGCGTCTTTCTCAAACCACTCCTCTGGAGTTTGGGAATGCTCCGGATCTCCTGTCGCAGGAGGACGGATCCCTACTGCATCCCAATCCCCAGGCCCTACATCTCAGGGCCTGGTTATTGAAAGCCTAGGTTTCCAGGATATCAGTCTTTCTCAACAAGTGAAGGATATCCTCCTGGCTTCCAGAAAACCTTCCACAAGACGTTCTTACGCTTTTAAGTGAAAGAGATTCTCTGTCTGGTGTTCACAAAAGGGACTTAACCCCCTTTTAGTACCTGTAGAGTAGCTACTAGAGTGTCTTCTACAATTATCAACATCTGGCCTAAAGGCCAATTCAGTGAGGGTCCATCTCAGTGTGATTGCTGCTTTTCATAAACCTTTTGATGGACAACCCATTTCCTCTCATCCACTTATATCAAGATTTATGAGAGACCTACTCTTAACAAAACCTCCCATTAAACCACCACCAGTGGCACAGGATCTAAATCTTGGTTTTGGTCAGCTTATGACACCACCCTTTGAACCTTTAGCCACTTCAGATCTAAAGTTTCTTTCATGAAAAGTTATTTTCCTAATTGCCATCACTTCTGCGAGACGCATTAGTGAATTACAGGCGTTATTAGCTGACCCTCCTTATACAAGGTTTCACCATAATAAAGTAGTCCTCAGGACTCATCCTCACTTTCTGCCAAAGGTGGTTTCGCCTTTTCATTTAAACCAGTCGGTTTATCTTCCTATCTTTTATCTTTCCTAGGCCTCACGCCTCCAGTGCAGAAAGGAATCTTCACACTTTGGATTGTAAAAGAGCCTTAACCTTATCTCCAGGAACAAGCAGGAATGAGTCTTCACATATGGGTACGTCGGTACCGACGGAGTTTCCGCAGGAACGCTTCCCAGCGTCCAATCAAAGAGCTTTTGGAAGCATCCCACCACGCCTGCGTGCTGCCTTTCCGCCTTTCCCAACTGCCTCTCCTCAGTTTTCGTTTTCCGCGGAGCCGGCAGGACGTCCTCCTGTCACTGCAGAAAATTCTTGTTTTATTTCTTTATTTTTCTTGTGGTCGCGGCTGTCTTCCCGACGCCACCGGTACCGCCGGTATTTTCTTTTCTTTTCTTGTAAAATCTTCCTTCTTCAAGGAATATATTTTTCTTCATAGTGTCTCACGGTATCTTAGACCTTTTAGGCCTCTTCTTTTTCCTTCATGGAACCGCCAGCCACTTTCTCCAAGAAATGTTTACACTGTGGCAGTACAACTTTATTTTTAGACCCTCAAAGTCGGTGTCTAACCTGTTTGGGTCTTGACAACAGTTTGGTGAGAAGAAGTTTTCAATATCGAGGTTCCCTCGATACACGGCTTCCTTCCAGCTTCGGGGCACTGTCCCTGTCTTCTTCTACACAGCATCAGGTAACCCACAAACAGTCTGTTAAGACTAGCCAGCCCTTGAGTGGTAGGTCTCATGCACAGCATGTAGACGGCTCCGGCCTTGCCCTCGAGGACCCACTGGCTTCACAACCCCAGCGGGAGTCTTCGGTCTCCAACGCGTTTGAGGGGTTTCAGGTTGTTTCTGGGGTTCACCCCCACAGAACATACCTGAGCCGTGTCTGGTGGTGGCATCCGCTTTGAGCGGTACCGATACCCCGACATCCGCACTGGTGTTGGATGAAATACTCCTCACCAGGGATGGTCATCTGGCGTCCTCTGTGCCTTCGGGACCGGTGGATACGCTCCAGACTGACCTTCCAGTTTCGGTACCAACACCGATACTACAACCGACGTCGGTACCCTCCAGACGTGCATCGATAGTCTCGCTTCCTTCGATGCAGAGTCTGGAATCGATCTCCAGTCTGGAGGACTGGGTACCGACTCGCCTTGGTACCGGCTCTCGGTACCAAAGGCTCGGTTCCGATGATTCGGATCCGCAACTCTCGGTTCCCTCGAGGCCCACTGAGTTGCCATTGGTTGACCTTCATTCACCGGGATCAGGCACGGTACCGAAGTCGGTGCCGATGTCCTCATTACCCTTACGGTCGGTGTCTTCCATACCCAGTTTAGAATCGCTCTCTAGTCTGGAAGACTCTGTACAAATATCATTTGGTACCGACACCGACCGATACCGGTGGCTCGGTACCGAAGATAGCACCCAGACGTTTTCGGTTGCCTCGGTACCGATTGAACGGTCTGCGATGACTGCTCCGATGTCTTTGTCGGGTTCGACTCTGACATCGGTACCGGTATTGACATTGGTACCGGTATCCACAGAACCATCGTGGCCAACTCCTGCCATGCTTTTTTCAACAGGATCGCTCCCTTCTATGCCAAGCTTGGAGCCGATACCTGACATGGACAATGTGGTAATGTCGGTCGCTGCTCCTGACAGTCAGTACCGGCGACCATCCTCTAAGCATTCCACATTGCACTGTGCAGGATCTTCTATTCCTATATATTTGGATACCTCTGTCGGTGCTCAGGTTAGTTCTTTGAATCTAACCTGTCCAAGGGAAATTCCTATTTGGGAACCCTCTTTTCAGAGTTTCCTCCGGGATATAGCAAGATCTCTTGCCATTCCTATCCCAGGACATGATCCTGCACAGGCCTTTCTTTCTACCAAAGCAAAGGAAAACATAATGCTTCCTTTGCATCATTCCTTGCAGGATCTCCTTCTAGGAATGTGGGAAACACCTTTAAGGGTACTCCCACCTTCCAGAGCAACTGATCTCTTATATCAGTTGCCCCCCTCTCCAGGGTTTCAAAAGACTCAACTTCCTCATCATTCCATGGTGGTGGAATCAGCATTAAGGCGGGTAAAGAGCAAGAAAAAGCACTCTTCTTATCAGCCAGGTTGTGAATCTAGGATGCTTGATGACTTTGGACGTCAAGCCTTCCAGATATCTATGCTTTCTGCAAGAATTCTCTCATATATTTTCTATATGAGTCTATCTCTTGAGGAGGTCACAAAGCAATTACATCTTTTGACTCCTTCCCTTCCAGAGTCCAGGAGTGCAGACTACTCTTCACTGCTCAAGTATCTCCAGAATATTTCTTAGTTTCTTACTCGTGCTTCCCTAGACTCTTTTGAGTCTGTTAGCAGGACTTCTGCTATATCTATAGGGGCATGACGTAGAGCCTGGCTCCAAGCTTCAGGCTTGGACAAATGGGCACAACGCAGACTGGGACATACTCCTTGCACTGGAGATAATCTTTTCAACAAGGAGTCTTTACGTCAGGTTACTCAGTTTCCCACTGACTTAAACCTGTTCCTAGGGGCTCTCCTGCACCTTCTTCTGTCCCAGTAGGTAAGAAATGTCCTGCCAAACCTTCTTCCCATAACAGAAGAAGGTTTTATGCATCCTCTGCCCATCCTACAGATGTTCCCAAACAGGGGAAGCATCGTCTTGGTCTGTATGATTTAACCTCTCACCAGGCTAAGCAAACCCAGCAACCACAGGGTTTCTAATCAACCCATCAGATGCTTGTGACTCTGGGGATTTACAATCTGCAGTTGTTTCTTCTCCATAGAGACAATCCACTGCTGTCATTCTAAATCTTAAATATGGATCTCTTCCTGAAAGACATCCATCTTTTCTCTATGAGCTGTCAGGATATTCATGCTCCTAGGTCACAAGGTTCTCCTCTTTTCCTTCTAGTGAAAAAGGTCCATCCACTATCAAATGATAATTTCCTGTGCCAGCATGTCTCCTTTCCTTTCTATTAACTTACTATTGTAAGTTTTCTTCAGCTCCATTTTCTTTACTCTCTTACCAGGGTTTTCCTCTGTAAGAGTGGTATTGTTTACGGAGGGCTTTTCTTCAGCCTCTCTAATTTCTTTCTTTTCTAGTGCGGAGTTCTCTTTTCTGAGTCAGTCCTCTTTTTCAATCTTGCTTTGCAGCAGTTCATTAGACACCTCCAGAGTTTCTACTCTTGTTTTGTCTGTCCTTTCTGTTTTTCAACAGTACCATTCTTCTGCTGTCTGGCAAGCAGCTACCAATGCAGGAGCCTTTATGTTTCGACCACTGGTTCTTATCCACTAGTAACCAGATTTGTCCTCCAATAATATTCTATCTAGTATTAGTAGTGACTCCAAGTCAGTGCTGTCGTCTGTCTTGGAAATTTTTCACTACAAACTTGTTGGATTCTCTTCTTTTCTACCATCTTCATTCCCATAGGTTTGGCAGCATGGTTGACATAGCTACTGCCTTCTCTGTAGCCGGTTCTATCTCCTCATTCTCCTGCATAATGCTCTCTGCAATTTACAGAGGAGCTCTCCACTATGGGCCCTTGCTAGAGAGCATGGGGGTTTTTTCTCCAACAGCTATACTAGATGGTTGAAAAAGGCGTTTTTCAGTCATATCTGCCATGACTAGAAAAGTTCTCCTTTTTTACTATAACGCACATAGCCCTACTCTTACGTGAAAGCTTAAGGAGTTGCTAATTCCCTTCTTTGGTCCATAGTATTTCCAATAGGGAATATGTTTCCTCCTTCCAGCTCGTCCTCATGGTAAGAACGCATGATACCTTTTTGCCCTTAACCAGGTCACTATGGTATCTCATTCCTATGCGTCTTCTGTTCTCTTACCATGCTAGAGTTCTAAAATACTCAGGACTTGCAGACTACTGGCTGATATCATCCTCTGTTTTTCACGTAACCATCCTGGTTATCCTACTACCTACCATCCCTGTTTCCATAACCAGTTGGAATTGATTCTCTACATGTCTTCTCAAGTAGGTTCCACCTTCTTGTTCTTAGATGAATCTTTCCTCTCCACATTTTTCCTATGTGAATGCCTTGTGGACATATTCTGTCTGCTTCCTGCAGACTTCCATATACAGGTATATATTATATATATTCATACCTATAGCACACATCTTACAGATGTCTGTCTATCATGTGTGAGTATTTATACCCTTCATATCTCACTATAGATATATTCCCATATATCTATATGTTATATATATATATATGTATATCTATATGTATATATCGAGATATTTTACTATCGGTAGATATGTATTCTGCTTTATCTACCTGACTGTCGAGGCTCATATAGCCATATGATTCTGACAGAAGGGTTTTTACCTATACTATGCTATCCAGCATGTTTTGGGATCCTACACTCACAACCACTGGTGATAGTTAACACCTACCATAATCCTAAGGTTTAGGTACCTCTGAAGCTCTCCATGTCCAATATCTCTCCCAGCTGACTTCAGTTAGGAGAGATATTGCGGATCTTCAGCTACTCACAGGCTAACACCTCCGGCGTTGTCCTTCCCTTTGGGATACAGGGGGTTCCCATACCTTTTCCCCCCACAAGGACTGAGCCTGTTTGTCCAAATCAGTTAGCTTTTCTCTTTTGTTCCTAAGAGACAGCCACTGTTTTGCCAAAAGAGTTCGGTTTTTATCATAAAGCCTTCTGCTGAAGGCCCACCATTTTTTGTACTACCCCAGGCTTTCCTACTGGGGTTCCCTGTTCTCTTTCAGGATTCTGACCTCCATTATTTTTCCTACAGGTTCCCTACCTCCACTATAGTGAGGTCCTTCTTAAGGTTCCTCTACTGGGTTCCCCAGTAGATCCCATGAACCTCCATACTTCTCTAAGGTCCTGTTAGGGGAGGTCCCTATTGCATTTTATTTCTTTGCAATATCATTGATGACATTTATCATCCACACATGGACTCTTTTCTGCAGTCCTATGCTAGGTTAGCTGTTCCACAGCACCTTTCTTTCTTCAACTCCTACCCTCCATCCTCAGGATGCCTGGTGTTGTGCAGGATAGCATGTTCCAACCTATAACATGCTGGGACTCCAGGCATCTCAGCTTGGGAGTCCCCATATGTGAAGACTCAATCTCCAGGAACAAGCAGGAATGAGTCTTCACATTTGGGTACGTCGGTACCGACGGAGCCTGCACGGGAACGCTCCCCAGCGTCCAGTCAGAAAGCTTTTGGGAGCATCCCTCAGCGCCTGCGTGCTGCCTTCCCGCCTTTCCAACTGTCTCTCCTCAGTTTTCGTTTTTCCGCGGAGCCAGCAGGATGTCGTCCTGTCACCGCAGAAATTTTTTCTTTAATTCTTGTTTTCTTGTGGTCGCGGCTGTCTCCCCGACTCCACCGGTACCGCCGGTGTTTTTTCTTTTTCTTTTTCTTAAATTCAGGGAATTTTTTTTCCCTCAGTTTCTGTCTTAAACTTTTTGTGCCTTCTAGGCCTCAACATCATGGAGCCGCCGCCTTCTTTTCCTAAGAAGTGTCTAAGCTGTGGCGGTACAGTTTTGTTTTTAGACTCCAAGAACTGGTGTCTAACCTGTTTGGGTCCTGACCATTTTCCTCCGGAGCCATTAGGCTACAATATTGTGAGAAGAGATTTTCCATTTCGAGTTTCCCTCGATACCGAGTTTCCCTCCAGTGTCAGGGCACCGACTATTTCTTCTTCTCCACAAGATCAGGTAACCCACAAACAGTCTGTTAAGACTAGCCAACCCTTGAGTGGTACGTCTCATGCACAGCATGACGACGGCTCCGGCCTTGCCCTCAAGGGTCCATTGGCTTCAAATCCCCTGCGGGAGTCTTCGGCCTCCAAAGCCTATCAGGGGTTTCAGGTTGTTCCTGGGGCTCACCCCTCACAGAACATACCTGAGCCATGCTCGGTGGTGGCATCCGCTTTGAGCGGTACCGATACCACGGCATCGGCACTGGTGTTGAGCGATTCACTCCTCACCAGGAATCGTCATCTGGCTTTCTCGGTACCTTCGGGACCGGTCGATACGCCCCAGATTGACTTTCCAGTATCGGCATCAACGCCGATACTACCACCGACGTCGGTACCCTCTAGACATGCATCGATAGACTCGCTTCTTTCGATGCCGAGTCTGGAATCGATCTCTAGTCTGGAAGACTGGGTACCGACATGTCTCGGTACTGACGCTTACCGGTTCCGGATGCTCGGTACCGAGGGTGATTACCAAAGGCTTTCGGTTACCTCGGTACCGATTGAGCAGCCACCGATGACTGCTTCGATGTCGGTGTTGCCTTCGATTCCGACACAGCTACCGGTATCGGTATCGGTGCCGGTACCCACAGTAACATCGGGGCCAGCTCCTTACATGCTTCTTTCACCAGGATCGCTCCTTTCTATGCCAAGTTTGGAGTCTATACCTGGCATGGACGATGCAGTACTGACTGTCTCAGGTCATGACCTCCAGTACCAGCATCCATCCCTTAAGGATCCTTTCTTGCACCGTGCAGGATCTTATATTCCTATATTCTCAAGTAGATCCTCCGGTGCCCAGGCTAGTTCTTCAGGTCTAGCCTGCCCAGGGACGGTTCCCTTTGGAGATCCTTCTTTTCAGAATTTTCTCCTGAATATGGCAACATCTCTTGCTATTCCTATCCCTGGCTATGATCCTACACAAGGCTCTCTTTCTACTGGAGAAAAGGAAAATATAATGCTTCCTTTACATCATTCCTTGCAAGATCTTCTTCTAAGAATGTGGGAAGCACCTTTAAGTGTTTCCTTACCTTCTAGAGCAACTGATCTTCTGTATCAGGTGCCCCCCTCTCCAGGGTTTCAAAAGACTCAACTTCCCCATCATTCCATTGTGGTGGAATCAGCAATGAGGAAGGTGAAAAGTAAGAAGAAGCACTCTTCTTACCCACCAGGTCGTGAGTCTAGGACACTAGATGCCTTTGGACGTCAAACCTTCCAGACATCCATGCTCTCAACAAGGATTCTCTCATATGTTTTTTTATATGAGTCTATCCCTTCAGGAGGTCACAAAGAAATTATATCTTTTGACTCCTTTTCTTTGAGAGCCCAAGACTGCAGACTATTCCTTACTACTTAGTCATATTCAAAGTATCTCTTTGTTTCTTACTCGTGCTTCCCTAGACTCCTTTGAGTCTGTTAGCAGAACTTCTGCTATAGCCATAGGGGCACGACGTAGAGCCTGGCTCCAAGCTTCAGACTTAAGCAGATGGGCACAACAAAGACTGGGTAATACTCCTTGCACTGGGGAAAATCTCTTCAATAAGGAGTCTTTACATCAGGTTGCTCAGTGGTCCACTGACTTCCCTGTTTCTGGAGGCTATTCTAAGCCTTCTCCTTCCCCAGTAGGTAGGAAATGCCCTACCAAACCTTCTTTCCCTAGGAGAAGAAGGTTTCACTCTTCTCCTGCCCATCATACAGATGTTACCAAGCAGGGGAAACCTTGCCCTGGTCTGAAGAATCCAAACTCTAGCCAGACTGAACAAACCCAGCAACCATAGGGTCCTGAAGTTTACAACCTACAGTTGACTTCTTATCAGTAGAAGTTTTTTCACTGTTTTTTCATTCAAAACTCTACACAGGGATTCCTTTTCTCAGGACATCCAGTTGCTCCTAGGTATGCTGAGCTGTCAGGATATTCATGTCTATGGGTCACAGGTTTCTCCTCCCTACCAAGAAGAGAGGTTTAACAACTATCCCATGGTAGTTTTCTGTTCCAACATGAATTTTTTCCTTCTACAGACTTACCATATGGTAAGTCACCCTTCAGCTCCTGTTTCTCTACCCTCTTATCCAGGGTTTCCCCTGAAAGAGTGGTACCATACCACTGCAGGGCTTCTTTAGCCTTTCTAGTCATTTCTTTCATTCCAGTGTGGAGTTTTTCTCTTGAATAAACTCCCTTCTTTTGTCTGGGCAGCTCATCAGACAGGGACAGGAATTTCTCCTCTTATTCTGTCTGTTCTCTCTGTTTTACACAGAAAGATTCTCTCTGCTGTCTTATTCAGCAGCTGCCCATGCAGGAGTTCCAGTGATTCGACTACTGGTACTTTTCCACAAGTTTCCAGTCTTGTCTTCCACTACTTTCTGTCTGGCCTTAGTAGTGATTCCAAGATAGTGCTTTCATCTGTCTTGGATAATCCTAATCACTTCAGGCTTATCACACTATCTTCTTTTCTTGCCATCTCCAATTCCTTTGGATTTGGCAGCATAGTTGACGTGCAGCTGTTTTTTTCCACCAGCCAGTTTTATTGCCCAATTCTCCTGCACAATGTTCTCTGCAATCTTACAGAGAAGCTTTCTACAATGGGCCCTTGCTAGAGAGCATGGGGTTTTGTCTCTAATGACTATCCTATATGGTTGGAAAAGGCTTCCTCAGTCATTTTCCATGACTCTGAGGGTTCTCCACACCCTACTATCTCCTTTTATAATACAGGACATAAGCCTTTTCTACGTGAACGTCTAGAGTTCTCCAATTCCTACAAGGAATATGCTCTTTTTTCCTTGCAGCTTGTCCTCATGGTATCCTACTCCTTCATGGACAGCACATATTTAACTAATAACGCATGATACCTCTTTGTGTCCCTCCAGTGGGTCAACCTGGTATCTCATCCTATGCGTTTTCTGTCCATTTACCATGCGAGAGTTCTACAGGACTCAGCACTTGCTGTTTACAGAATGATATTATCCTTTGTTTTTTCACGCAACCATCCTGGTTATTTCACTGGATAGCATTCCTGCACCATCTTAGCCAGGGGGAATAGATTCTCTATATATCTTCTCAAGTAGGTTCCACCTTCTTGTTGTTAGATGTTATTCCTCTTCACATCTCCCATGTGAATGTTCTTATGGGCATATCTCTATCTGCTTAATTGCAGACATTTATCTTTAGACATATATATTCATGTATGTATATATCTCTATATACTTCTCTATAGATACATATGCACACGCAGCTTACAGACATATGTTATGCCCCTCCAGATCTCACTATAGACATATATATATATACCCATATATATATATATATATACACATATATATATCTATATATATATGTGTATCTGTCGAGATGCTTCCTTATAGGTAGATATGTATTTACATACTTATCTCTCTAACTGTCTATGCTTATAAAGGTTTTACCTTCCTATAGGTTCCAGACAGTGGGCTTGCATATGTTCATACTGTCCCACAGTATGTCTGGGGTATTATGCACACAACCACTGCTGTGGTACTGACAGCTCCTACCTTAACCCTAGGTTTAGGTATCCCTGAAGCTCCATGCTCCAATATCTTTCCTATCTCTCACCAGTTAGGAAAGACAGGGTGGATCTTCAGTATATCTGAGGTTTCAACCCTTCAGACATCTGTCCTTCTTGGGAATACGGGCTTTTTTCCCATACCCCTTCTTCCCTCCAGGACTGGGCTAGTTTGTCCAAATCGGTCAGTCTTCCTCTTTTGCTCCTAACTGTGAGTAACTCTGTAGCCAAAAGAGTTCCCAGCTTTTTCCATAAAGCTTTCCACTAAAGACCTACCGTTTTTGTACTACCCCAGTTGACACCTGGGTCACCTGTCACTTCCAGATTTGGACCTTCACCTTCACTTCAGTGAGGTCACCTTGAAGATTCCTCTACTGGATCCCCAGTAGACTCCATCAGCCTCTCTACTTCCTGCAATCCAGTAGGTGAGGTCCATATTGTGATTGTTCATTTCAATATTTTTCATGATAATTATCATACATACAAGGACTCCTTATCTGTAGTCCTATTTTAGGTTAGCTGTTTTCTACAGCTCCTCTCTTTTCAACTCCTACCCTCCATCCTCAGGATGCCTGGCCATATGAGGTGTAGCATGTTCCAATCTCCACCATGCTAGGTCTCCAGGCATCTTAGCTTGGGAGTCCCCATATGTGAAGACTCATTCCTGCTTGTTCCTGGAGATAGCACAGTTACTTACCTGTAACAGGTGATCTCTGGGAACAGCAGGAATAAGTCTTCACAACCCACCCACCTCCCCTAGGAGTTGTATCTCTCTATCTATCTTCCTTTCCTCTTTCTCTCTCTTTTATTTATTTATTTATTTACTTACTTACATTCTCTTATATACCGCGCTATTCTGCATCAGTGCGGTTTACATTGAACAAACTGAAATTACATTGAACAGGGCATTATAACTTGGAGATAACTATTTTACAGGGAATATGGGCTATGGAGGGTTAAGTGGCTTGCCCAAGACCACAAAGAGCACCTGTGGGACTAGAAACCCCAGTCCTTCCGGCACAAGGTTGCTGTCCTCTAGTGGGGTTTGAACCCCCGACCTTCTATGTCTCAGCTATAAAACTCAACTGAGGAGAGACAGTTGGAAAGGCGGGAAGGCAGCACGCAGGCGCTGAGGGATGCTCCCAAAAGCTTTCTGATTGGACGCTGGGGAGCGTTCCCACACAGGCTCCGTCGGTACCGACGTACCCATATGTGAAGAGTTATTCCTGCTGTTCCCAGAGATCACCTGTTACAGGTAAGTAACTGTGCTTTCCTGCTTGTTCCTGGAGATAGCACAGTTACTTTGTAACAGGTGATCTCTGGGAACAGCAGGAATGAGTCTTCACAACCCACCCACCTCCCCAGGAGTTGTATCTCTATCTATCTTTCCTTTCCTCTCTTTCTCTCTTTGTCTCAGCTTTAAAACTGAACTGAGGAGAGGCAGTTGGGAAAGGCGGGAAGGCAGCACGCAGGCGTGGTGGGATGCTTCCAAAAGCTCTTTGATTGGACGCTGGCAAGCGTTCCCGCACAGACTCCGTCGGTACCGACGTACCCATATGTGAATACTTATTCCTGCTGTTCCCAGAGATCACCTGATCTCCAGGAACAAGCAGGAATGAGTCTTCACATATGGGTACGTCGGTACCGACGGAGCCTGCACGGGAATGCTCCCCAGCATCCAATCAGAAAGCTTTTGGGAGCATCCCTCGCGCCTGCGCGGTGACTTCCCGCCTTTCCCACTGCCTCTCCTCAGTTTTCGTTTTTCCGCGGAACCAACAGGACGTCCTCCTGTCACCGCAGAAATTTTTTACTTAAAAATCCTTATTTTCTTGTTTTCTTGTGGTCGCGGCTGTATTTCCCGCCGATACCGGTACCGCCGGTGCTTTATTCTTTTCCTTTTCTAAACTTAGAGAAATATTTCTCTTCAGTTTTTTGTTTTAACTTTTGGGCCTACCAGGCCTCTCCAACATGGAGCCTTCTTCCTCTAAGAAGTGCCTTCACTGTGGAAACTTAGTTTTCTTTTTAGACTCCAATGCTTGGTGTCTAACCTGTTTGGGTCCTGACCCTTTTTTCCCTGATCCATCAGGCTGTATTATTGGGAGAAGACCTTCCCTTTTTCGAGTTTCCCTCGATGCCGTTTTTCCTCCTGAGGTGAGGACACCGGTTTATTCTTCTCTCCAGGATCAGGTAACCCACAAACAGTCTATTAAGACTAGCCAATTCTTGAAGGGTAAGTCTCATGCACAGCATGATGACGGCTCCGGCCTTGCCCTCAATAAAACCCCGGCGGGAGTCTTCGGGCTCCAAAGCATTCACGGGGTTTCAGGTTGTTCCTGGGGCTCACCTCTCACAGAACATACCTGAGCCGTGCCAGGGGGTGGTATCTGCTTCGAGCGGTACCGATAACCCGGCACCGGCATCGGTGTCGAGTGCTGCACTCTTCACCAGGGATCGTCATCTGGTGTCATCGGTACCTTCGGGGCCAATCGATATGACCCAGATTGGCTTTCCTGTTTCCCAGCCATGCTCGGGGTTGGTACCGGCTTCGAGCGGTACCGATACCCCGCTATCGGCATCGGTATCGAGTGTTCCACTCTTTACCTGGGATCGTCATCTGGAATCCTCGTTACCTTCGGGGCCGCTCGATTCGACCCATATTGACTTTCCTATATCTTCACCGTACTCGGGGTTGGTACCGACTTCGAGCGGTACCGATACCCCGACATCGGTGCCGGTGTCGAGTGTTCCTCTCGTCGCTGGGCATCGTCTTCGAACGTCCTCGGTACCCGGTGCTGTTCGATGAGCTTCCAATTGACTTTCATGTATCGGCATCGCTGATACCACCACCAACGTCGGTACCTTCTAGACATGCATCGATAGACTCGCTCGCTTCGATGCCGAGTCTAGAATCGATATCCAGTCTAGATGACTTGGTACCGACGCGTTTCGGAACTGATCCATATCGTTTCCTGCTACGCAGTACCGAGGATATTCACCAAGGCTCTCTGGTTACCTCGGTACCGCTTCAGCAGCCCTCGATTACTGCTTCGATGACATTATCTCCGATACCGGTACCGGTGTCGGGATCGATTCCTGCAGTTCCATCGGTGCCATCGATCCTTTCTATGCCTAGTTTGGAATCGATACCAGGCACTGACGATGCAGTACTAACTGCCTCAAATCAGAACTGTCAGTATCACAGTCCATCGAGCAGGATTCTTTTTCTGCACCAGTTCAGTATATCTTCTGGTGCTCAAGCTGCTCCTTCAACCTCAGCTTGCCCAGGATTAGTTCCTATTGGAAATCCTTCTTTTCAGAAGTTTCTCCTTGACATGGCGGCCTTCCTTGCCATTCCTATTCCTGGTTTTTCTCTTGATCAAGATCCTGCAGAAAAGGAAAATATAATGCTTCCTTTACATCATTCTTTTCAGGATCTTCTTCTGAGGATATGGGAATCACCCTTAGAGGTTCCTTTGCCTTCTACAGCCATTGACGTTCTGTATCAGGTACCTCCCTCTCCAGGGTTCCAGAAAAACCAACTTCCACATCATTCCATTGTAGTGGAATCAGCAATGAGGAAGGTAAGAAGCAAGAAGAAGCATTCTTCTTATCTGCCAGGTCGTGCATCTAAAGCACTTGATGCCTTTGGACGTCAAACCTTCCAAACTTCTATGCTGGCTTCAATAATTATTTCATATATTTTTTTATGAGTCTGACACTTCAGGAGGTCACAGAGAAATTATCTCTTTTGTCTCCTTTTTTTGTCAGAACCTAAGGCCTCTGACTATTCCTTGCTTCTCAATCATAGCAGGAATATCTCTTGGTTCCTTTCTCGTGCTTCTCTAGACTCTTTTGAGTCTGTTAGCAGATCCTCTGCTATTGCCATTGGAGCACGTCGTATGGCCTGGCTGCAGGCTTCAGACTTGAGCAGATGGGCACAACATACACTGGGTAATTCTCCTTGTACTGGAGAAAATCTCTTCAATAAAGAGGCTTTACGTCAGGTTGCTCATTGCTCCAGACTTTCCTAGTTCTGGAAACCGTCCTAAGCCTTCTTTTTCCCCAGGGCGTAGGAAATGTCCTACCAAACCTTCTTTCCCTAGGAAAAGAAAGTTTCATCCTTTCTCTGCCCATCCTCCAGATGTACCCAAGCAAGGGACATCTCATCTTCGTCTGAAGTCTCCAGACTCTAACCAGGCTAATCATCGCCAGCAACCATAGGTTCCTGTATGTTGCAATCTACAGTTAACTTCTTCTTACCAGAAGTTATTCTTCAAACTCTACACTGTTTTTTTCTTTTCAGTATGCTATTCGGATATTTTTGTCTATGGGTTACAGAATTCTCCCTTTCTTTTTATTATAAAGGGAGATTACAATTATCCCATGATAGTTTCTGTCCCCACAGGGACATTTTTTCCTTCAGCTGACTTACCATATGGTACGTCACCTTCCAAGCCCCTCTCTTCCAGGGTTTCCCCTGCTCGAGTTGGTACCATACTGAAACACTTCTCTTTCTTTCCAGTGTAGACTTTTTGCTATCCTTCAATGTATGCTCTGAACAACTCATCAAACAGGGACGGGAATATCTCCGCTCCCTCTGTCTGATTTTCTCCCTGTTTTTATACAAGGGGATCCCCTCTGCTCTTTTGTTCAGTTGCTGTACAAGCAGAACTTCCAGTGCTTACTTGAAAGTAACTTGCAAGAAACATTAAACTATCTTGCATGATACTACTCACTGCAGGTTATCTTCTTCTTGCCATATCCTTACCTAGGATGTGGCACCACATCTGACTGCTGTCAGTTTATCTCATAATTCTCCTGCACAATGCTCTCTGCAATCTTCAGAGAAGCTTTCCACTATGGGCCCTTGCTGTAGAGCATTGAACTTTGTCTCTGAGGGTTTTCCATATAATAGGAAAAGCTTATATAGTCATCCATGGCTATATAGGTTCTTTATACCCTCTTGTCTCCTATTTTGATACACAAGACAAGCTTTTTCTTCGTGAATGTCCAAGGAGTTCCCAGTCTGGCAGGAATCTACCCCTTTTTTCCTTACAGCTTGGCATTATCTTTTCTACTCCACTTGGACAACGCATACTCTTTTACTGTACATGATACCTCTGAGTCCCTTGAATGGGTCCTCCTGGTGTCTTAGTCTATGCGTTTTCTTGTCCTTTGGACATGTCAGAGTCCTAAAGTACTCCTGACGTGCTCTTACCAGACTGCTATTATCCTCTGTTTTTCACGCAACCATACTGGTTATTCCACTGAACTACATTCCTGCACCACAGAAATAGATTCTCTATGTATCTTCAGGTGGGTTTCACCCCCTTATTAGATGGATCTTTTCCCATCACATTCCCCATGTGAATATTTTTCTGTGGTTCAGTTGCAGGCATGTATTCTCAGAGTCATATTCCTGTATGTATATGTCCTATACATACATATTTTTGTAATCTGTATGGGCATAAGCCATGCCCATCTATATCTCTATATATATATATTTATTTATATATATATATATATATATATATATATATATATATATATCACACATATCTGGACATATATGCACATATATATAGACATGTATGTATCTCCATATATATATATGTGCCCTTTGGGAGATGTCCATAGGACACTAGGTATTACCTACTATCTCCCTAACTGTCTGTGCTATAACGTTTTTACCGTCTTAAGGGGTCCAGACAGTCAACTTGCCTATTCTCATACGGCTCAGTAAGTGGGAGCGGTTATACACACAATTACTGCTGTGGCGTCAACAGCTTCTATTTTTGTTATAGATCTCCCTATCCATGAAGTATCAAACTTCATTGTCTTCCTATCTCTTACCAGCTAGGAATGACAGTGTACATCTTCAGTATTTCTGAGTACATTTCTGTTCTCCTTGGGAATAGGGGCTTTTTTCCATACCCCCTCTTCCCTTCCAGACTGGGCTAATTCTCCAGATCGGTCAGTCTTCTTCTTTTAGTCCTCAATGTTAATAACTTTGTACCTAAAAGAGTTTTCAGCTTTTTCCCATAAAGCTTTCCATTGAAGACCTGCCGTTCTTCTCCTGCCCCAGTTGACACCTGGGTCACCTGCCCATTCCTGGTTTGGAACTTCATCCTCACTGCTGTGAAGTTACCTTGAAGATTCCGCTACTGCATCTACAGTACACTCCATCACAGTTCTACTTCCTACAATCCAGTAGGTAAGCTCTATATTGTACTAGTTCATGAAATATTTAATGATACTCGACATACTTTCTAAAGACTCCTCTCTCCTGTAGTCTTTAGATTTGCTGTTCCTTGCAGCTCTTCTCTATTCAACTCCTACCCCCCATCCCTCAGGGGATGCCGGGGATCCAAGTTTGGGAAATGCCGTCCTGTTCCAGGAATACGCATTTTATGGGATCTCCCCTGGCATCCACAGCTAGGGAGTCCCCATATGTGAAGACTCATTCCTGCTTGTTCCTGGAGATAGCACAGTTGCACAGTTACTTACCTGTAACAGGTGATCTCTGGAAACAGCAGGAATTAGTCTTCAGAACCCTCCCACCTCCCTTAGGAGTTGTATCTATCTATCTGTCTCCTTTCCTCGTTCTCTCCTTCTGTCTCAGCTATGAAACTCAACTGAGGAGAGGCAGTGGGAAAGGTGGGAAGTCACCGCGCAGGCGCGAGGGATGCTCCCAAAAGCTTTCTGATTGGATGCTGGGGAGCATTCCCGTGCAGGCTCCGTCGGTACCAACGTACCCATATGTGAAGACTAATTCCTGCTGTTCCCAGAGATCACCTGTTACAGGTAAGTAACTGTGCTTTACAGGTAAGTAACTGTGCTTTATCTCCAAAGAACTAAGCCACATAGAAAATCTTCTCAGCTTTTTGTGTATTTTGACTCTAGTCATCTGGGATTTCCAGTTTCTAAAAGAACTCTGTCAAATTGGATTGCAGACTGCATGTCCTACACACATCAGAGTAAGGGACTTTCTCTCTAGGGCCACGTCACGGCTCACAATGTGAGAGCAATGGCAGCCTCAACGGCTAACCTTCGTTCTCTCTCTATTGATGACATCTGCAAAGCAGCCACATGGGCTTCGGTACACACCTTCACAGCCCACTATTGCTTAGACAAGGACTCCTGTCGGGATGCCTCGTTTGGACAGGTTGTTCTCCAGCATCTCTTCCATACTTAATTCAACTCCTGCCCACCATTCACAGTTTGGATGCCAAAGGTCTATGGGAGGAAGCATGACCCAACTCACCTGGGTTTGCAGCTTGCTGGGGTCACCCCTTGGCATCTTCTAGCTGGGGATTCCCCATATGTGAAAACTACATCCTGCTTGTTTCTGGAGATAGCGTAGTTACTCACCTGTAACAGGTGATCTCCGGGAACAGCAGGAATTTAGTCTTCACAACCCACCCACCTCCCCTGGGAGTTGTCTCTATCTCTCTCTCTTTCTCTACTTAAAGAGAGGAGTGGCCTAGTGGTTAGGACAAGGTACTTCAGGCCGGAGGGCCAGTGTTTCAAGTCCCACCTGAGGACAGCAATCTCAGGCCGGAGGGACTGGGGTTTCTAGTCCTATAGCACTCCTTGTGGCCTTGGGCAAGCCACTTAATTCTCCATTTCCCACCGCTTTGATTAAAGGATAAGGCGGTATAGAAAACTGGATAAATAAATAAAATAAATACTTCTCTCCTTTGGTCTCAGCTATAAACTCTGCTGTTCCCGGAGATCACCTATTGCAGGTGAGTAAATATGCTTTACGAGAGAAAGTGAAAATTAAGATTGACATGGAAATAGCAATTTTAAACAAATTAAAGGCGGAGGGGGATAATAATCTAGAAAAGCTTTTGGGCTACTGTATTGGGGAAGCTTGCATGATCCATATGGCCAAATGGAAACAGCCGGACATACCCACAAGAACAGAGGTAATGAGCCGGTTGGAACAACTATGTTGCATGTGTGAAATAGAAGCTCATAAGCAGCATAAGTTAAATAAATTTCAGAAGGTGTGGGGTTGGTATGCTGAATGGCGAGCAAAAGGAGGATTGGGGTAAGCAGTGAGAAAGAGCTGGGGTAGGAGAAGAGAAGTAAAAGAACTGGGGTTATGAAAAGGGGCGAGGGAGTAGGGAAAACTGACGATAATGGTTGGAAAGCAATAATATAAAGGGGCGAGGAACCCAAACCTGTACATATGAATGAATACAGATATAGATTGTTGTTAATGGCAGATTAAGAAGGATATTATAGCATTCAATATTATAAGTAGTATCAACTGTCAAAGCGACAAATACCCTGAAATATGTTGTAAATTGTTATTTGTAAGGGGGGAGGTAGATGGAGAAGACTGATGAAAATGATGGCTATTTCAAGTTTGACAGATTGGAAACCATTAAGGGATGTTAATTTTGGAGGTTTGGAAATGAATGAAAACCAATAAAATATAAATTACAAAACAAATAATAAGAGTTCAGAAGCAGTGTGAAATTTAGATTGGCTTTCTTGGCTAAATTGCTTGAACGTGTTGTGTTTTCCCAACTAGCATCTCACGTGGAGTCTACTAATGCCCTTCACCCTTGACAAGCAGGTTTCCGGGCAGGCCATAGTAGGAAACTGTTCTCCTGGCTCTATTAAATGAGATTCACGTTGCCCATGATCATGGAGATATTACACTTCTTGTCTCGTTAGGTTTATCTGTGGCATTTGACCTCATTGATCACCAGACTCTTCTCTCTCATTTGTACGATGCTGGTTTATGGGCCACGGTGCTGAAATTATTCCAGTCCTTTCTCACTTCCCATTCTTTCATTGTCCATCTTAATAATCAGTCTTCCTCCCCCTTTCCTTTAGTATTTGGAGTGCCCCAGGGCTCTGTCCTTTCTCCTTTGTTATTTAATATTTTCCTTTCCCCTTTGCCACTTCTAATTCAACAATATCCAGTTTCCAAATACATCTACGCCGATGATATTGTGCTTCTCTTCCATACCTCTCCTTTCAATCCAAATATTTTGCAACTCAACCAGTGTCTTACTCATATTGCCTTTTGGCTTGCTGCTAATTTTCTCCACCTAAATCCTTTTAAGTCCACAGCCATGTGGGTTTCTCTGAGCACTTCATGTCCCACTGTTGCCCCTCAAATTAACTCTGCCTTTGTCCCACTCACCTCATCCTTCTGTTATTTAGGCATGATCTTGGGTTCCTCCCTTTCTTTCCACAACCATGTGTCAACCCTTACTCGACGCTCCTTTTTTTTGCTGTGCGTCAAATCAGGGCAGTTTGCTCTTTGCTTCCTCCCAGTTCACTTACTACTCTAGTATTAGCCTTGGTCATAAGTAGGTTGGACTATTGCAATATAGTCCTTGCTAATTTACCCTCCTATCAGCTTCAACGCTTACAGTTAATACAAAATACAGCAGCTCGTCTTATTACGTATGCTCACCGGTCCGATCATATTACTCTCCTCCTTTACCATCTTCATTGGTTGCCTTTTCGTGTCGGGTTCCAATATAAATTCCTGATTGTGACACATCAAGCTAATCACACAGCAAACCCACTTTATTTGTCTGATCTTATTTCTCTCCACACTCCCTATCGTCAACTCCGTTCATTGCATGCAAATCGGCTATCTTTACCTTCCCCCTCTAGAGCTCATTTAGAACAGACTCGACGTGCCGTCTTTTTCTTCCTCAGTCCCGTACTTTGGAATGCCCTGCCACCCTCCCTCCGTTTAGAACCCTCATACCTAAAATTCAAAAATGTGTTAAAAACCCCTTTGTTTGAAGAGGCCTTCAACCCCCCCCCCTTTGTATACCCTATTTAAATATTGCTTTTGTGTTGTTTGCTAATGACCTATTACTTCTATCCTTTTCTATAGTTTTATGGCGTTCTTTTCTATTTTCTCATAGCGTAGACATGTTTTACTTATTGTAAACTGCCCTAATGTCTCGACAAGGGCGGTATATAAAGTGTAAATAAAGATAAAGAAGTACTTCTTAATGTACGTACAACAATTTTGCATTTAGATTTTTTTTTTTATACTGCGCTCTTTAGAATCAGTGCGGTTTACAGGTACTTTTTATTCCCTTGCCCCTGAAGGGCTCACAATCTAAGTGTACCTGAGGCAATGGAGGGTTAAGTGACTTGCCCAAGGCCACGAGGAGTGGCCATGGTACTAGAGACCCCAGTCCCTCCAGCCTGAGGTTGCTTGTCCCCATGTGGGAATTGAACCCCCGACCTTCCGGTCTGAGGTAACCTGTCCTAACCACTGAGCCACTCCTCCCTATGCTGATACATTGCTCTTCAGTGCTTTTGGATCTTTTTATCTTTCAGTGCCATGGCAAATTTAATATGCTGATTTTCTTTGACATTCTTTATTAGGAGTATTTTCGATCTTGGATGTTAACCTCTGCTTTTTCAATTTTCCTCTAGTGTATGTTGCTCTTTAACGTTGCACTTTGCTTTGAGTATATTTTGGCCTCTTGTGTATAACCTTTCACTTCCTGTTTTCTTCATTTTAGCAGTAGAATGTTTTCAAATCTTAAAGCCATGCTTATAGGAAAGTCTTTCCTTTAGAACAGACATGTTTGATATACTTGGTAGGAAGTGTTCTGTATGAGATTCCACTTTGTTCTTAAGCTCTCCCCAGTTTCATTGCTTATGTTTTTCACTAAGCATATAACTTCCAGGCCATTGGAGTGTATTTTTTTCTGCAGGATATTTTTCTTTGAACTTCTTTGAATTCTTTCAGGCTTTTTTTTGGGTTGACATTGATTAGATTGCTCATTCCCATCTCCGATTTTGGAAGCAACATTGTTAGTTTATTATACTAGGTTTCTTTCCGTGTTTTCCAGTCTTCTCAAGCTGAAGGAACACCTGCATTTTCAAAAACGTTGTTCAGCACACCAACCTTTTTTTGTTTCTTAATTACTATTTGAGCGTTTCTGTAATTATTCTTTCGTGTTAAAATTGTCGATAGAGCATGCTGTATAGATCAGCAAAACATTTACTTTTAATGTATTTTGAACAGTAGAATATTAAAAATGTAGAAATATACAAAGATTTTTACAAGGATTTGTAGATGCACTTTATTAGCTATTTATTTTGCTCACGGGAACAGATGTGTCAAGTCATACGCATTAGGCATGCGGCACACTTTTGACCCCACTCACACGCTCGCACGTCTTTGATTTGTTGTCTCATGCATTTTTCTGCTGCCATACTGCTTAGTCTTCAAAAGCGTTTTCTGCCATTGTTCAGCTCCCCCCTCCAAAGTACCCATCTTCACTGCCATTGCTGCTTCTCAGGACCTGCAGCAGTGGCAATAAAACACAGAAGAACACCGGATCCTGTGCTGCTGACGTCTCTGCCGGTCCCGCCTCTTCTGATGTAAACTCTGTTTCTAAGAGGCAGGACTGGTAGAGCTGTCAGTAGCACTATGAACTTGAAGGCTCTGTTTTTTTTTCTATGTTTTATTGCCACTATCTCATTTCCTGACAAGTGGTAGTGGCAGCAGAGATGGGCATTTTGGCAGGGGAGACAGGGGAAGAAGTACTGGGAAAGAGGACAGGCTGAATTCGGAGGGAAGAGGATGTTGGACATGGAAGTGGGTAAAAATGATAGAGGGGATATTCTGACTGAGGGAGGGGGCAAAAATAGGGACATAAAGAAGCTGATAGGTAAGAGGTTGGATATGAGTGAACAGGAAGATGGGGGAATGGATACTGAACATGGATGGAGGAATAAGGTAACAAGGAGATTCTGGCATGTGCGGTTGGAGGAATAGGGACACAAAAGGGAAGGTGCTGGACATAGGAGACAGAGAGGGAATGCTAAATACATGGGGGTGGTGGTATAGAGTGATGGGGCAGATGCTGGATGCAGTGGGGAGAGTAGGGGGCATAAGGAAACAGGAGGTAGATACTGGACATGGGGAGGTGGAATAAGGATATAGAGGGGAGATGCTGGGCATAGGAGGGGGGGATAGGGATACAGAAGGAGGATGCGGGCATGGGGGAATAGGAAGACAGATGGGAGATGCTAGACAGAGATGGGTAGAGAGAGAAGAAATGCTTTCTCCAGGGACAAGCAGGCATGCAGTCTTCAAAGATGGGTATCATTTGCACTGACGGAGCCCGCATGGGAACGCTTCCCAGCACCCAATAGGAGAGCTTTTGGGAGCTCTCTACTGCGCCTGTGCAGCTGTCTTCCTGCCTTCCTCACAGCTCTCTTCAGTTCTTCATTGTTCGTGGAGTTAGCAGGAAGCCCTTCCTGTCACCACCAAAAATTTTCTTTTTGTTTTATTTCTGTACTCTGCCTTCCCATCGATGCTGGTACCCTCCCTGGATACTGGCTTTCTATTTCTTTCTTTCTTTTCTTTAATTTTATTATCTTTTTTTCTGCAGGCAGTTCCACTGCCGTTTTAGGCCTCGGGCCTACTTTTTTTGGTTTGTCATGGACAAACATATCAGTGGCTTCAAAAAATGTTCCACATGCTCCGGCACTATCAGCCACTGATTCCCACGATTGGTGTCTTGACTATTTGGGCCCAGACCATAAGCAAATGACCAAACGAGGCCTACAGAACAGGGCCAGGCAGTATGACTCACTGTTTACCCTTAATTTCATTTTGGTAACCTCAGCATCTTCGAGGGGTTCGGCCTCTTTTGCTGGGTCTGAGGTCTCCAAAAAGTCCAAACATAAGTCAAAATCATTCTCTGCATCGAAGTCTGTTACTGAGTATTGAGGTAAGTCTTATTGTCCAAGAGATACATCAAAGGGTGCATCAGATGCGGACAGGCCTGCCAAGCAGCCCCAGCAGGAAAACCAACCCTCCAAAGCCACTCAGGGGCCCCAGGACGCTCCCGAGGCATCGACCTCTGGAGAGATACTGGTACCATGCTCTGGGATGGTGGCTCTCAGCCCTGTATTACAGTTGACCGAAGCATCGGTGGCATCCATCGATCAGCACTTTTTGGCTATTGAAAGGACTTTAGAGAAGCTCCTGGCTGCTGTGATACCACAGTTATCGACAATCCTAGTGACCCAGGCACTACCATCTGCTTCTGTGCCGATACCTATGGGTCCAATGCCAACTCTGGAGGCTGGTCACATTGGGACCACTCCCACCAATTCCACTGCTTGAGATGGTATCGACAGGGCTCCTTCCTCAGATTCTGAGATTGGAATTATCATCAGTGGGACCCCTTCCTCTGATTCCTCCTCTAGAACTGGTAGGCATCGTCGGTACCCAACCGGTTCCCGGTTCCAGTGTGGTACGCTCTCAGCACCGACAACGAGCATTGGCTCATGACCGTCAATATTTTGATTTTCTTTTGGAGTCAGAATCTTCTTCTTCTGAGTCCGAGGATATATTGGAAGACTCCAGGATCACCAGTGATATCCCCTCCGATACTTCTCCGCCTCATACATGGCGTCGCTCCCCGGCAGAAGACATGTCCTTTCAGGACTTCTTCCAAGATATGGCGACAGGCCTTCAAATCACTGCTTCATCAGAAATGGAACTGAGGGCTGAAGAATTGGAAATGCTCCAATACCCCTCGATGCCCACGGAGGCAGCAATATAATCAGTTCATCAAATCCTACAGTATCTAATTTTACATATGTGGGAGGCCCCGCTAACTGTTGCACCTATAAGTAAATGTCTAGATACCGTGTATCAAGTTCCTCCATGCCCAGGGTTTGAAAAGTCTAAACTTCCACTCCATTCCATGGTGGTGGAATTGGCCATGAGACACAATAAGAGTTCTAAGACTCATTCATTGGTACCTCCTGGCAAGGATGCCAGGGCTCTTGATGCCAATGCTTCCAAGCTTGTATGATTGCTTCTAGGATTATATCCTATACCCTTTACATTAGCATGTACCTTAAAGATGCCTCTAAGAAACTTTGCTCCTATACTCCCAGATGACCAGTATGACTCATACTTGACACTAGTCGAGCAAGCACAAAATACCTCAAAATTCCTTTCCAGGGCTGCCTTTGATACTTTTGAGTCTACCAGCAGAGCAACTGCAGTCTGCATAGGTGCTTGTAGGATGGCTTGACTTCAAGCATCAAATTTGGAGTAATGGGTTCAAGATAAGTTATACAATCTCACTGCCAAAGGGTAATTCTAAAAATATTCACACAAAACAAATACCCTTTATACCACCAAAAATACAAATACTAAAACATTCACAAACCTAACTTCAAAAATTATTGAAATTACATTAGGGTATAAAAAGACCTCAGGAAAGCTCTTTCCCTACATCTGGCGAACTGAATCACCATAGGTTTGAGCAATAAATCTGCACATCACAGGTCTCACCCTTTTAATTTCAAAATGTCACAAAACCAATTACCCTAATAAATATCTATATCCAAAAAAAGTACTTTTAAGGGATTCTACCAATTTTTTAAAAAAATTACTCAATGATTTATTCTTCACATTCACAAACTAAAGTTGAAAATCTTCCACAATTAATATACTACTTAATAATTCATTCTTTACTTTTACAAACTGATGTTGAAAGTCTCCAACAACTGATTTACTTCCTGAAAAGAAACAGAATACGTTCAGAAAGGGTTAACACACACCACTCAAAGAGTATCTGATTTACTTATCTGAAAGTTTAACAGCAGTCACACAGCCTCCATAGAAGTCCCGAACTGCTCACAGCAATTTGCTTCTGTTTCCTGCAAATACCCATCTGAATGTTTAAGCAGCAATTGTTTCACACAGTCATAATGCCTCCGTGGAAGTCACAAACAGCTCACAGCAAAGCACTTCAAGTTCTTACTTATGCTGTGAGCTGTTTGTGAAAAAACTTCCGACCTCTCTGGGAAGAAAACCGATTCTAAGAAGTCTTTTTATGCTAGAAAGAAGAGATATTATCCTCCTACCCAACCATCTACTGGTTATTAGCCTCGTCAACAACAGCAGAGGCCTCAGGGTCCTCGCCAGCCTAAGAAGGCCAAACTCTAAACCCAACCAGCTGCTACACAACAGCAGATACCTGATTTTTGACTCCTTCCTAGAGAACATAGCTATTCGTCCTCTGCAGGATCTCCCCATCCCTTACACATATCAGGCTGTCTTTGTGCCTGCACCCACAGGTGGCCTCTCATCATAACAGAGGATTGGACTCTCAACATTGTCAGAAGAGGTTATTTGCTTCATTTCCAGAGCTTACCCCCAACCACTTCCCCCAATGGCTTACCCTACAAATCCCTCGCAGGCAAGTCTCCTATTCTCAGAGATGGCCACCCTGTTAACTCAGGGTGCTATCAAAAGAGTCCCTCCCACTCAAGAAGGCAGGGGCTTCTACTCTCCTTACTTTCTTATCCCAAAGAAAATGGGAAGGTACAGGCCCATCCTAGATCTCAGAAATCTCAACAAGTTTCTCATTCAAGAAAAGTTCAAATGGATTTCCTTTGGTATCCTTCTGCCTTATCTCCAGAAGGGCGACTGGCTATGTTCTCTAGATCTCAAGGATGTTTACACGCATTTGCTGATCCACCCTCACCACAGAAAATATCTGTGCTTTAGGGTTCAGCAACTCTGCTACCAGTATCGGGTGCTACCCTTTGGCCTGGCCTCTGCTCCCAGAGTCTTCACAAAGTGCATGTCAGTCATCGCTTCATACTTGCGCACATTGGGGATCCTTCTCCCCCCCCCCTCCTTCACCCCCTCCCCCCCTTTCCCCCATGTTCATCAGTTTTATTTATTTTTTATTTATTTTTTAGATTCATCAGTACTCATTCAGACAGTCATCATTGGTTTGTTTGTTGTTTTTTATGCTATGATTCCCCTTTTTTATGCCATGATCCCCTTGCTATTATGTTTAATAGACTCATCTGTTTCATTTGTACATATGTATTTTTTATTATTAATTCACTTTTTATTTGAAGATCTTAACTAGTATTACTCTTTTTCAGGAGCCGTCATAACGTTTTTTCATTCACAAGTTTCCCGCGGGTCAAAACTCCGCCCCTTGCCTGCTCTTAAACATGCATGTGCGGGCATCCTGTTAGCCGAACATTTTCTGATTTTGACAATCGGGTAAGCGGTGTTGCCGCCGGCATAGGTATTTGTTCTTAAAGCCTTGGTGATTTTTATATATATTTTTTTAGTTTGGATGTACTTTTAGATACCATTATTTAATTTGTTTTTGGAGCAGTGTTTATTTATTTCAGCGGATTTTCACACTGCCTGCAGCGGCGTCTGTATTATTGATTCCTTTTGTAAATGTGCCATTTTTATATTGTGAGCCGCGTAAGAGGTTTTTCATACCTCCTCCTCCTGAATATGACTCTTGTTAGTAGAATATATGGATACATTGTTTCCAAATATTAATGATCTCCTTGGTTATTACACATCGTGTTTTTTGTGGTACATTGTTGCCATTGTTTATATCCAATCATGTCCTCTCTGACTGACTCACTCCCACTACTTACATTTTCTCATTTAATCCATAGAGAGATTTATGCCTTTAGTTGCTTTCTTCCACTTTCTGGTTTTACTCACCTATACATTATTTGTGCATGTAATGTTGTTTGATATTCATGTATTTATGCATATTCATTGTACATACTGTTTATATTTTATCCATTTTATTTATATTTCCTTTATAGTGTACAGACTCTCAATAGATAACTATGATATACAAGACCTTATGGTCTTCTGTTCTTTAGCAGAGGTATTTATAGTTTTGTGTGTCACATCCTTTTTTTCTGTGATTTTTTTCTGTGGTTCTATATTCTTTTATGCATTTATTAGTATGTTGGTATTTTTCTAAATGGCTTTTATACATATGAACATTTCAGTATTGTGTTCCAGAGATTCTTTTATTTTCATTTATTCCATTTATTGATGATATTTATAATTTGTTTATCTTTTATTTGATTATACACTTAATATGGTTTTAAGTGCTCTGTTTTTTTATGCTGTTTTAAGTATTTATGTTTTTATGTTTTTAGCATTTGTCAGACAAACCCCTGATGAAGGATAGCAAAACACGGCCTGTGTCGGGTTGTCAGTTGTTCAATAAAGGCTCTGTCTTTCCACATTTTATCACGTTTTGGACTGGTTTCTGCAATTGACGTGATATTTGCTTTTGTTGCATTGCACCTCACAATACAAGGCCAAAGCATTGTGACAGCTGAAGACATGCTTTGCCTTCTGGGATACATGGCTTCCACGGTACACATCGTCGCATATGCCTTCTTCACATGAGACAAGCCCAATGGATGCTTTTGTCCCAATGGTCTCAAGTGATGGGCTGGCTCACAGACAAACTTCCTGTGACACCTTCTCTAATCAACTCCCTTCATTGTTGGTGTTCCCACCCCCATCATCTTCTAGGAGGGTCACCATTTTGGATGCCTCCAACCCAGTGCACCCTTCCAAACTAAATCGGGGAGCACATCTGAAAAGCCTCACCACTCAAGGGCAGTGGACACAAATCCCAGATGCATATAATCTCCTAGAGCTTCGTGCTCTCACAAATGTCCTTCGGGTTTTTTCAACCCCGACTATCAGGCAAATACATCTTAGTCCAGACAGACAACTAGATAGCCATATTCTATGTGAACAAGCAGGGAGGAACAGACTCCTATCCCCTGTGTCAGAAAGTCCTTCATCTCTGGTCCTTTGCAGTTGCACACCGTATCCACATTTGAGCAGTATACCTCCCGGGTCATCTCAATGTCCTGGCAGACAGACTCAGCCGCATTCTCCATCCACACAAGTAGACTCTCAATCAGCAGTCTGTCTTTCGGATCTTCCAGATATGGGGGACCCCCAAAATAGATCTGTTTGCCACTCAGAAGAATATGCGTCTACCGCTCTTTTGCTCAAGAGTCCCCCCCCCCCTCAGACTGGCAACTGATGCTTTTCTCCTCCAATGGGGACAGGGCTTGCTTTACGCATTCCCACCAACCCCTCTAATTCCCAAGACTCTGTTCAAGCTGCAGGCCGACAGGAGTTCTCTGATCTTGGTGGCCCCTTACTGGCCTTATCAGCCATGGTTTCCTCTGCTACTTCAGCTTGCGCAGGCGTCACCCCTGAATTTGGGTCATGCCTCTGACCTCTCTCCCAGGATTGGGGACTTCTCCTCCATCCCAGTCCACGAGCCCTCCATCTCACAGTGTGGCTTCTGAAAGCATGACCTTTGAAGACCTGGATCTTCCGCAACCAGTCAAGGACATTCTGCTTGCAAGCCTTCTATTAGGCGATCTTATGCCTTTAAATGGCATCTGTTCTCCCTTTGCTACACCCAGAAGCAGATGAATCCATCTGATTGCTTGGTGGAGTTTCTTCTACAATATCTTCTCCACTTGTCCCCCACAGGGCTCAAGACTAACTCTGTCAGAGTTCATCTAAGTGCTATTACAGCCTATCACAGGCCTCAAGAGAAACTTTCTATTTCCTTGTACCCCCCCCCCCTAGTGCAGCAATTCATGCAGGATCTTCTGCTTTCCAAGCTACCAATCAAACTACTGTCAGTGGCTTGGGACCTCAATGTGGTCCTAGCGCAACTTATCAAAGCCCTGTTTGAGCCTCTGGCTACCATGCCTCTAAAATTTCTATCATGGAAGGTCATCTTCCTTATTCCCCTCACCTCAGCCTTCTGCATCAGTGAGCTACAAGCTTTAGTGGCAGATCCTCCTTACACTCAATTCTTCCATGACAAGGTGGTCCTTTGGACCCATCTACACTTCCTTCCAAAAGTTGTCTCCACTTTTCATCTTAACCAGTCAGTGATGCTACCGATCTTTTTTCACCGACCACATGCCTCCAGAGCTGAGGCTGCATTGCATACCCTGGACTGCAAGCATGCTCTTGCATTCTACTTACACAGGACTAAGGATTTTAGAAAATCCTCTCAATTATTTGCTTCTTTTGACCCCAGCCACTTAGGTCTTCCGGTGTCAAAGTACACCCTATCCAACTGGATTGCAAATTGCATCTCCCTTGCCTATGATCAAGCTGGTCTCTCTCTCGATGGTTACGTTACTGCTCACAATGTGAGGGCCATGGCGACATCTGTCGCCATCCTCTGTTCTGTCTTTATACAGGAGATCTGCTGAGCAGCCACCTAGTCCTCTGTTCACATCTTTGCTGTGCACTACTGCCTGGATAGGGACTCCCATCGGGATGCTGTCTTTGGCCAAGCTGTGCTTCAGCATCTATTTGGGATTTAACCTCAACTCCTACCATTTCTACTTCTGGCAACTGACTCTCTTCCATGCTCTTGGTTACTGCACTCAAATCCGCTGAGGCCACCTTGTGTCCATACCTACTTCGCTCCATTCTTCTGCCTCATGGACATACTCAGTCTGGTGCCTAGGAGCTAGTGAGTCCCATCTGTGGAGACTACATTCCTGCTTGTTCTTGTAGATAATGTAGTTACTCACCTGTAGCAGGTGATCTCTGGGAACAGCAGAAATAAGTGTTCACATCCCACCCTCCTCCCTAGAAGTTGTTGGGTACAATTCTTTCCTCTATCTCTCAGCTACAAATACAACTGAAGAGAGCTCTGAGGAAAGTGGGAAGGCAGCTGCGCAGGCACAGTAGAGTGCTCCCAAAAGCTCTCCTATTGGACGCTGGGAAGCGTTTCCACGCAGGCTCCATGGATACCAATGATACCAATCTGTGAGGACTGAATCCTGCTGTTCCTGGAGATCACCTTTTCCAGGTGAATAACTATGCTTTTATTAAGAGTGGTAAAGAGAGAGGAACTGCTGAAAGAAAGGGGAAGAGAGTAAGACGAGATGCTGGAATGAGAGGTAGAGGCGGGGGCAGGGTGAGGAAAAGAGATGGAAAGCTATACATAGATGCAATAAAAAAACAAGAAGTTTGAAGATTGGATTGTAAAAAAAGGATGAAATCCGAGTAGATAGCAAAATAAATGGGAGAAAGCTGAAAGGAAAAGATGAATGTCAGAGATGGATGTAGTGGAGGAAATGAAGACTATAGGAGGAAAAAGAAGTGAGAAGTGGACTGGAGACCCTGGAGAGAAAGTGAAAAGAACACAGAGGAAAGCAAATTACAGAGATTGAGACCCACAATTAAAAAAAAAAATAGCTAGACAACAAAGGTAGAGAAATTTTTTTTTTTTTTAAATTTAGTGAATGGAATATATCACTTTTTGGAATTTGTCATCTGCTGTTTTAATATGTGGCAGAGTATGGGAGGAAATGCATTACCTTTTCTCTTTCTCTGGTGTTGCACTGCATGTAGAGTCTGGCTTATTTGTTTAATTTTTGTCCTCATATTTCTATTGTCAGTTTGTGGTAATTTGTTCTGTACGTGATGAGTGTCTCTCTATGTTTAGAATATGTGACTAAAGCAAGGTCTTGTGGTAGCAGTGAGTATCTATGCAGGGATCTTTAGTAATCCAGTTTGTTTAATTTTCCCAATAAGTGCTACTAATGAATTTATAGTGCTGCCTTTTTCTAGGTAGGCCCTCGTTGGTGCTGTTACGGAATGGTAGATTTGTTCTATCCAGACTGACTTTCATAGGATTTTGTTTTACTTCACAATACTTTTGGGACTGGAGAAGATTTGTTATTGGCCAGACTTTTTTTTTTTTTGTATGGTGAGTTCCACTGGGAAATGTCATAGTTCTGTTCTGGAGGGAGGGAGAGAAAATTATAAATGAAATTAAAACCACATAAAGCCGAATAACATTTTTTGGTGCTCCTTTCATTTGCAATTAAAGTTAGAATACAATTACTCCACTCTTAACTGTTGGCTATATATAGAGGAACCAGTAGTGTCTATATGTGTATAACTTTATATCTTTCCCGTGTGTAGTCTCAGATCAAGGCCGCTTTCTTGTGCACCATATGGTAATCACTATAGCCGCTCTTATTGACATCAATGACTACCGGGTTTTCCCATATGTCTTTTTTTGTTATTTTTCATACTTTTGCACCTATGTTCACTCTTTTAGTAGTCATTGATGTCAATAAGAGCGGCTATAGTGATTACCATATGGTGCACAAGAAAGCGGCCTTGATCTGAGACTACACACGGGAAAGATATAAAGTTATACACATATAGACACTACTGGTTCCTCTATATATAGCCAACAGTTAAGAGTGGAGTAATTGTATTCTAACTTTAATTGTAAGACTCCGTAAAGACCAATCATCTTCTTGTAACCTTTCATTTGCAAAGCAACGCAGTATGCACATCTTCCCAAATTTATACTGTGAATATAAATGGCCTTCAATCTTACTCACTGGAGTGATAAATCTCACTCTTTGGGATGGGCCACCCTTGGCAGCTCTGTCAGAAATGTGCTAGAACTGCTCACACTTACATAAGCTCTTGCAAATAAGCAGACTGTGTTTTCCCCATGTAAATATTGTTTTGATCGATAGGACTGAGTATCTTGTTTGCATAAATTTTTTTCCAAAAAGCGCATTTCATTTTCTTGAATTGCTGGCAGATTATTCTTGTCATTTGCCAGATGATTAATTTCTAAGTTTCAAATGTGGACATCAAGACAAAAACCTTTAACAGTTGACCTAAAATCTTTCTTGAAGATGTATTTTTTTAAAATCTAGAGCAGTATTTTAACTTTGTAGCCTTTCTGCTGAGATAAAGTGAGACTATATAAGTAAAAAAGAGTGAGATAAATTTAGTTTGGTGTCAGATTGTATGATATGGGTTACGTTACCTGACCGTTATGATGGTTTTTTAAAATTGGATAATCATCTTTAGACTGAAGTAAACATAGTATACAGTGGCTGCTGCTACTGCAGTATGGTAAGACTAGATAAGTAAGCAAATTTTCTCACCCACAGAATCTAATGGAAAGTTTGGATTCGTTGCTTTGTGGCGAGGGTTCTGAATTTCTGAAGAGTTTGTGTCTGAAGCTTCTCCTATGCTTAGTAACAGTAAGTAGCACATTTATCTTTTTTTTTGCAGAGGAACACTGAATTAGAGTATATGATATGGATGTTACCAAAATATCTATTCAACATTGGTTGTATACTGTTTGCATATAACTTCTTATACAAATTTCTACAGCCCTGGCATGTAAAGGGACTACCTGAGAGTATGCCTTTCTGGTAAGGGAGGGGGGAGGCCCAAGGGGGGTGTGGGGCCTCATTTGCATAAGGATCCTCATTTGCATAATGTTAACATGCGCTTTTAGTAAACATGCCTCTTATTGAGTGTCTGAAAAAAGAAAGACTAACAGATTTCTACATTACTATATTGCAGTGATAACCGCCAGGCCAATTAGGAAGTACTATAAACACTGACCATTTAGAACCCATAACAAACCTACCCTATCGTTGCCCTTTAACCTTTCCCGGCACTCGCAGCTTCACAGAAACAGCCGCCAGCGTGAGGGAAAAGACTCTTCACGCAGGCGGTTGTGCAGAGGGAGCCAGGGCCTTGCGCGGGCTTCCCCGGCTCCCTCTGAAACCGTCCATTGTGTGAGAATGGAGTTCGTGTGGGGCCCCCTGAAGCACGGGGCCCTGTGCGAACAACAATCTCCAGGAACAAGCAGGAATGAATCTTCACATATGGGTACGTCGGTACCGACAGCCTGCGCGGGAACGCTCCCCAGCTTCCCAAAAAGGAAAGCTTTTGGGAGCATCCCACAGCGCCTGCGCGCTGCCTTCCCGCCTTTCCTAACCGCCTCTCCTCAGTTCTTCTTTGCCACGGAGCCAGCAGGTCGAGCCCTGTCACCGCTGAAGAAGTTCTTTATTTTATTTTCTTTCTTTGGTCGCGTGTCTGCCTTCCCCGACTCCGGACCGGTACCGCCGGTCTTTTCTTTCTTTTCTTTAAAAAAAAAAAAAACTATATATTTTTCCCTCACTTAGTGTATTTTTCTTTTTGGGCCTTAGGCCTCACAAGAAATTTTCCTCATGGAAAAACCAGCCTCCGGGTTTAAGAAATGCACTAAGTGCAGCGGTACTATTTCTGTTAGACACCCATGAATGGTGTCTTAAATGTTTGGGTCCTGAACACTCCATTTCGGATTGTCCGTCCTGCTCTCTGATGTCTAAACGGGGTTTACAGAACCAAGCAGCTAAGCTCCATGTGCTGTTTCCCGCTGATGCAGCTTCGGTGGCATCAACGTCTTCCAGGGCTTCTTCTTCCCCCAATGGATCTCAGGTAACCAAACATAAATCCAGCCGGTCCTCGAAGGGTAGATCTCCCTCTAAGCATCGAGATGCCTCCGGGCTTGCCCTCAAGGATCCTGCACCGGCAAAACAACCCCGGCGGGAAGCTCCGGCTTCCAAAGCTCCATCTATGGGGTTACAGGTTGACATCGATGGCACGGCCTCGACCGATCACCTGTTAGAATGCTCTGGGGTACCGGCACAACCTTCCGGTACCGAGTTCCAGGCATTCATGGCGTCGATGGATCAGAATGTTCTGTCCATGCAGTAGGCTATCAGTGCCTTCATCCAAGCTGCGACGCCGTTGATACCACAACAAACTCCGTTGTCGGTATCGACTCGGGTACCGGCACCAGCGCCGATACCGGTACCGACTGCATCGGCATCGACCAGAATACCGACTGCAGCGGTTCCTTGTCCAGGGCCGCTCATCGGTACCGATCCAGTTCCGATGACGCCCGATGTCGATACTGCTCGATACGCGTACCGAGCGTTAGAAGAGCACCCGGACAGACGGTACTTCGATTCCTCTGGTGATTCTGATACATCAGAGGAGTCTGCTGAAGTATCTATAACCCTTCCTGAGGAGCCTTCTTCTCCAAAAAGAAGAATGTCTCCTCCAGAGGACTTGTCCTTTCAAGACTTTATAAGAGAAGTGGCTAAAGGTCTTTCTATTTCAGTATCCTCTGAATCAGAGCCTAGAGCAAAAAATTAGATATTTTGGGTTATTTTAAGGCTCCTAAAGAGGCAGTCACCTTACCAATTCATGAGATTCTTTATGAACACATGATTGATTTATGGGAGACTCCTCTCACTATCTCTCCTCATTCTCGCAGATGGGACACTATGTATCGTGTCCCTCCCTGTCCTGGTTTTCATAAAACACAGCTTCCTCACCATTCCATTGTGGTGCAGTCAGCTATGAAGAGGATAAAGAGTACAAAGAGACACTCTTCTACTCCTCCAGGAAGAGAATGCAGGACCTTGGATGCTTTTGGTAGGAAAATCTTCCAAGCTAGTATGCTTATTGCCAGAATCAACTCCTATAGTCTTTACATGGGTATGTTTCTAAAGGAGGTTGCAGATAAACTGCACACTTTCCTCCCTTTTCTACCAGAAGATAAAAGGGATGAATTCCTCATTTGGCTTAAGCATACTCAAGACATTTCAAAGTTTTCCAACAGGGCAGCCTTTGATTCCTTTGAAGGTGCCAGCAGAGCTTCTGGCATTGCCATAGCTGCTCGCAGAATTGCTTGGCTCCAAGCTTCTGATTTAGAACCCTGGGTCCAAGATGGATTAGGAAATCTTCCCTGTACAGGTGAAAACCTCTTTGGCAAAGAATGGCAAATAAAAGTCACTCAAATGGATGCAGAAAATTCTGCTCTGGATAGACTTTCAAAGTCAACCTCCATTCCTGCCAAGAAAAAACCCTTCAAGAAGTCTTTTTTCAAAAAGGGCAGATTCCCTTCTACTTCTGGCCAACAATCCTCTACAGGTCGCTTTGCTACTAAGTGTCAGCAACCTAAACAGGCCAGGCCTAAGACTACAGGGGCTGCTGCAACTCAGCAGACCCAACCTCCTCAGGGTTTTTGACTTGATGCTAGAGAACTTAGCCTTTCTGGCTTTAAAACAGCCAGAACCTCTCACCATTCCAGGAAGGTTAGCTCATTTTGCTCCCAGATGGAAGCAGATTACATCAGAGCAGTGGACCCTCTCCATCATAAGAGAGGGCTACAAACTTCATTTCTCAGACCTTCCTCCCCACACCATGGTGAGACATTTCAATTCCCCCACATCTCTTCTCGACCTTCTAGGTCAAGAAGTGGCTACCCTTCTTGCCCAAGGGGCAATGGAAGAAGTTCCCCTTCTTCAACAAGGGTCAGGGTTTTACTCCCCCTATTTTCTCATTCCAAAGAAGACAGGGGGATACAGACCCATATTAGATCTCAGGGAATTGAACAAATTTCTATGCAAGGAGAAGTCCAAGATGCTTTCTCTGGGCACTCTCCTTCCATACCTTCAAAGTCAGGATTGTCTTTGTTCTCTAGATCTCAAGGATGCGTACACACATGTCCTCATCCATCCATCTCACAGAAGATTCCTCCGTTTTCTTTTCCAAGGAAAACATTATCAATACAGGGTGCTTCCGTTTGGTCTGGCCTCTGCCCCAAGAGTGTTCACCAAATGCATGGCAACAGTAGCTGCATTTCTACGCACTCTGGGAATATTTGTATTTCCATACCTGGATGACTGGCTCATCCGAGCTCCATCTCAGTCAGAGGCCCAGACTTCCCTGGACTGCACAAGGCACATTCTACAGTATCTGGGACTTGTGGTAAACCTCCCAAAGTCCCAGCTCACCCCTACTCAGTCCCTAGAATTCATAGGGGCCTGGCTAGATACTACCACTGCAAGGACCTATCTTCCTCAGGCCCGTTGCCTACGCCTAGTGCAGTTAGCCTCTCAGGTTCAGTCAAAGAGCCACTTAACTGCCCGGGAGTTGCTACAACTGCTAGGCCACATGGCTTCCACAGTGCATGTGGTACCCTATGCTTGCCTACATATGAGAGCAGCCCACTGGACTTTGTCCACCCAGTGGACTCGGGCATCAGGAGCTCTCTCAGACCAAATAGCAACCTCCAAACGTCTTTTGGTCTCTCCAGTGGTGGATGTCCACTCAAAATCTGTTGCTGGGGTCCCCCTTCCAACAATTGTTGCCCAAAGCAACTCTCACAACAGATGCCTCCCAAACAGGTTGGGGAGCTCATCTACAAGACCTCTCCAGCCAAGGCACTTGGTCCCCACAGGAGACCTTTCTTCATATCAATCTCTTGGAGCTTCGAGCAGTCTTTCTAGCTCTCGAGGTCTTTCATACCCTGCTCAGCTACAGGACAGTCCTCATTCATACGGACAATCAAGTAGCCATGTTTTCTCCAGGACCAAGCAGGAAGTCAGTCCTCACTTATGGGTGACGTCGGCGCCGACGGAGCCCTCGCGGAGCAATTTTCCCCAGCTTTCAAAGAAAGCCTTTGGGAATTGCAGCGCGCATGCGCGGTCGTCTTCCCGCCCGAGGGTGCCATCTTAGCCAGTCTTCTTTTTTCCGCGGAGCCCTACAGACGTCCCCGTCTTGTCCCCGCGAAAAAGTTGATTTTCTTCTTTATTTTATCCTTTTTTCTTTCGGTTCGACACCGATCGTTTTCCCGCCCGGACTCGCGACGCCGGTCTCGAGTCCTCGTACTTTTTTCGGTTTTTCTGACTTAGTCAGCTTTCGTTTTCGGTTTCCCTGGCAGCCCGGTCCTTTGACCTCGCAGGGGCCCTTTTTCCCCCGATGGCTGCCAGTGGGTTTAAGCGGTGTGGTCGGTGTGACCGAAATATGTCACTGACCGACACACACGACTTTTGCCTCCGCTGCCTGGGCCCGGATCATGAGGAACTGATCTGTGGGCCCTGCAGCAAACTGTCCTCAAAGGCGTTGAGAAGTCGGCGGCATCAGCGTGAGAGAATCTTCGCTGACCCCAGCCGTACCCGGACCTCGTCGGAGGCCTCCGTGTCGAAAGGCTCCAGCTCGGACCGTCGCCGGAGCTCCTCCGACCGGGGTTCTCCCTCCGGGGACCATCGTCGGAAGGAAAAACCCGCGAGGGCGGCGTCGGTGGACGCTCCTGGTTCCGCGAGGGCCAGGTCGCATAGCCCCGACAGCCGCCCCGGGTCCTTGGAGAAGGAACACATCCCGAAGCGACCTCGCCTGGAGTCGGAGATGCCTGCCCGGGTAAGTCCTGTGGTCCTTCTGGACTCGCCTCCGCGACAGCCGACGTCGGGCCCGACGCCGTCGGGGCCCGAGTCGGGGGCTGCTGGGTCACCTGAGCTCGGACTCAGGTTGACGGCCTTGGAGAGCAGACTGTCTGCCTTCATGGACCAGCAGCGGGCACTGCTCGCTGGCCTCGCTGGCGCCGCTGCCCCGACCGCCGGGACGTCGACGTCCAAGTCGACCCCGGAGACCGAGCCGATCCTCGAGTCGATGAGAACTCGAGTCGATCCTCGGTCGAGGTCACCCTCGGCCTCCCGTTCGGGACCGAGGTCGCCGACGCCGACTCCCTCGGCGTCGGGACGGCTGGCGCCGCGCCCTGCCCGGGCCGACCCCACCGAGTCCTCGTCGGAGTCGGTCTGGGAGTCTGAGGAGGAAGAGTCACCTGATTCTTTCCGGACTCGGTGTGTCCCATCGGACTCACCGGAGTCCGAGCCTCGGAAGCAGTCCCCCCCGGAGGATGCCCGGTTCTCGGACTTCGTTAGGGACATGGCCAAGGCTTTGGCCTTCCCTGCGGATCCCGAGGAGGAGCCTCGAGCCGAAGAGCTCGACGCCCTCCAGTATGACTCTCCCGCGAGGGAACACTTTACTGTGCCGGTTCCTCCTATGCTGGAACGACTACTCTTCCGCATGTGGGAGAGTCCGGCCTCCTCGCCGGTCCTGAGCAAGCGGGTCGATTCTATCTATCGGGTCCGCAAGAGCCCTGGCTTTCAAAAGGCACAGCTGCCACACCATTCCATGGTAGTGGAATCGGCCATGCATCGTCTTAAGAGCCAGAAGATGCACTCCTCGGTGCCTCCTGGAAGGGAGGCCCGTAACCTGGATGGCCTTGGCAAGAAGTGCTTCCAGGGCTCTATGCTCGCATGTCGTGTCCAGACTTACCAGCTATACATGGGCATGTATCTCCGGGATCTGGCTAAAGAGCTAGCCGGATTCTCCGCTGGTCTCTCCGAGGAGCCCTTGCGGAGGTTCCTAGCCTTGTCCACGGGCATTCGGGAATGCTCAAAGTTCATGTCCCGAGCAGCCTATGATGGCTTTGAAGCCTCGGCTCGTGTGGCCGCAGCCGGCATCGGTGCCCGCCGACAGGCTTGGCTTCAGTCGTCAGACCTTGAGCCCTGGGTACAGGACAAGTTGGTCGATGTCCCCTGCCGAGGCGAAACCCTCTTTGGCAAGCCCATGGCGGAAAAGGCTGCACAAATTGAGACTGAGACTCTCACCAGGACCAGGCTTTCTAGGAAGACCTCCGCCCCTTCCCAGAAAAAGAAGGGCTCGGGGAAAAAGTCCTTTTACCCGAGGAAGGCGGCTGCCTACAAACAATACCCCCATTATCAGGCCCCTGCAGCTCCCCAACAGGGCCAGCAGGCCAAGGGACGGGGTAACGGGTCCCGTAGGCAGCAAGCCCCCAAGCCTGCACCACCAGCCCCTGCTCAGCAGGGTGGGGGCTTTTGACTCGCTCAGCATAGCCTCTCCCCCCCCGCTAGTTCCTCCCAGCACCGGAGGCCGGCTGGTTCACTTCGCCCACAGGTGGTCCAGCATCACCGCAGATGCCTGGGTGCTTCAGGTCGTGCGAGAAGGCTACCTTCTCCACTTCCATCAGGTTCCTCCCTCCTATTTTCCGGGAGAACCTCCGCGCCCCCCTCTGCACAGGGAGTTGCTCCTTCAGGAGTTAGCAGGTCTTCTGCAGGAACAGGCGGTGGAACCGGTGCCACACCACCTGAGAGGTCAAGGCTTTTATTCAAGGTACTTTCTGATACCAAAGAGAACAGGGGGCCTCAGACCCATCCTGGACTTGCGCAACCTCAACAAGTTCCTTGTGCACGAGAAGTTCAAAATGCTTACCCTTGGAATCCTTCTGCCCTACCTCCAGCAGGGAGATTGGCTATGCTCCTTGGATCTAAAGGATGCCTACACGCACATCCTCATCCACCCAAGCCACCGCCAATACCTAAGGTTTGTGGTGGCAGGAAATCATTACCAGTACAGAGTACTGCCCTTTGGCCTGTCATCCGCACCGCGAGTCTTCACAAAATGTCTCGCGGTCGTGGCGGCCCATCTCCGGCTTCACGGCCTCTATGTCTTTCCGTACCTCGACGACTGGCTCATCAGAGCAGCGTCCGCTCAGGAGGTCGCCAACGCCACGTGCCGCACGGTGACTCTGCTGCAGCACTTGGGCTTTGTTATAAACTTCGCAAAGTCCACTTTGCTCCCCTCACAGGATCTCGAGTTCATCGGCGCAAGGCTGCACACTCCGCAGGCGCGAGCGTACCTACCGCTCGACAGGGCTCAACGGCTCATGGACCTAGCCGACCGCTTTCGCAGCCAGCCCCTGGTCTCCGCCAGGCGCTTCCTGAGACTGCTCGGCCATATGGCTTCCACCGTCCATGTGACCCCCAATGCCCGCCTGAATATGCGGTCTGCTCAATGGTGTCTCCGCCAGCAGTGGCGTCAAGCCACGGGCGGCCTAGCAGACCTAGTGCGCGTTTCCGAGCCGCTGGTCTCGTCTCTCCGGTGGTGGCTCCGGCAGCCGAACCTGACATTCGGAATGCCTTTCCAGTCACCTCAGCCAACCCGGGTGCTGACCACCGATGCATCCCTCCTGGGCTGGGGAGCACATTGCCAAGAGGCACGTACTCAGGGCCTCTGGACCACGTGGGAGTCGGCTCAGCAGATCAACTTCCTGGAGCTCAGGGCGATCCGCCTAGCTCTCAAGGCCTTCTCCCACCTGACTTCCCAACAGTCCGTCCTTGTCCAGACGGACAATCAAGTTGCCATGTTCTACGTGAACAAGCAGGGGGGCACGGGCTCCTTCCTCCTCTGCCGGGAGGCACAGAAGCTCTGCTCTTGGGCCGTCAGTCACGGCATTCTCCTCAAGGCAGTTTATCTCCCGGGCCAAGAAAATTGCCTTGCAGACAAGCTCAGCAGGGTCCTCCAGCCGCACGAGTGGCGTCTGGATCCCTTGGTAGTTCAGAAGCTCTTCCTCAAGTGGGGTCTCCCCACGGTGGATCTCTTTGCCAGTCCTCACAACCGGCAGCTTCCTCGCTTCTGCTCTCGTCAGCCACACCCCCTTCGGGTTGCGGCGGACGCCTTTCTGATCTCGTGGTCGGGGAGCCTTCTGTACGCTTTCCCTCCCATCCCGCTAGTCTCTCGGACTCTTTTCAAGGTTCTCCGAGACAAAGCCTTCATGATCCTGGTGGCCCCTCGCTGGCCCAGGCAGCCGTGGTTTTCCCGCTCCTGCTGCAACTGGCGGTGGAGGATCCAATCCCTCTGGGGGTACAACCATATCTCCTCACTCAGGATCAGGGGTCCCTCCTGCACCCCAACCTCAGGTCTCTCAACCTCATGGCCTGGCTGCTGAGAGGGTAGTCCTTGCTCCCCTTCTCCTGCCGACAGAGGTGGAGGAGGTCGTCTTGGCTTCGCGACGGCCTTCTACCCGCAAATGCTACGCCCTTAAATGGCGTCGCTTTGCAGTCTGGTGTACCCAACAGTCTCAGGATCCCTTCTCCTGCCCGGTGTCGGTGATCTTGCAGTACTTGCTGCACCTCTCTGATCTGGGACTTAAGTCCAACTCCGTCAAAGTTCACCTCAGTGCTCTTTCAGCACATCATGTGCCGGTGGACGGCAGACCTCTCTCCAATGACCCTCTCGTAGCGAGGTTTCTCCGAGGTCTCCTTCTACTTAAACCACCTCTGCGCCCGCCAGCGCCTGACTGGGACCTGAATGTGGTTTTGCAGCGGATCACCTGTCCGCCTTTTGAACCTATGGCTACCTGTTCTCTCCGTTTTCTGTCTTGGAAAACTCTGTTCTTGATAGCCCTCACTTCCGCTAGACGCGTAAGTGAATTGCAGGCCCTCGTGTCTGATCCCCCTTACACTAGGTTCTACAAGAATAGGGTGGTCCTACGGACTCATCCGAAATTTCTGCCTAAAGTGGTCTCCCCTTTTCACATCAATCAGGAGGTGGTACTTCCAACCTTCTTTCCCAGACCACACTCCAGCCGAGCTGAGACGGTCCTCCATACCCTGGACTGTAGAAGGGCTCTGAACTTCTACCTTGACCGTACGCGGGAGCACCGTAAAGCTGCTCAGCTTTTTGTGTCTTTTGACCCCAATAGATTGGGGCTCCCGGTCTCCAAGCGTACTCTGTCCATCTGGGTGGCGGACTGTATCTCTTGGGCTTATGGGGCAGCCGGACTCTCCTTAGAAAGTAGAGTCACGGCTCATTGCGTTCGGGCAAAGGCCACGTCAGTGGCTTACCTCCGCTCTGTTCCGCTGGCAGACATCTGCCGGGCCGCTACTTGGTCTTCGAGCCAGACTTTTGCGGTCCATTACTGTCTCGAGAGGGAGTCCCGTAGGGACAGTGCTTTCGGACAGGCAGTCCTCCGTAATCTCTTTGAGGTCTGAGCAACTCCTACCCTCCATCCCGGATGTGGGCTACCGGTGGGTGATATTTCAGCGAAGATTCTTTCCTTCTGTGCTGCTGAGCTAGAGGGAGCTCATTTTTGTGCTTAGGGTCTCCGGTAGCCTTGAGCTTGGGAGTCCCATAAGTGAGGACTGACTTCCTGCTTGGTCCTGGAGAAAGCGTAGTTACTCACCTGTAACAGGTGTTCTCCAGGAGCAGCAGGAATCAGTCCTCACTACCCTCCCTCCTCCCCTTGGAGTTGCAATCGTCTGCTTATGTTCTTTTTGCAAATTTTTCTGCTATCTTTTTTAGCTATGTCATCTGACTGGCTAAGATGGCACCCTCGGGCGGGAAGACGACCGCGCATGCGCGCTGCAATTCCCAAAGGCTTTCTTTGAAAGCTGGGGAAAATTGCTCCGCGAGGGCTCCGTCGGCGCCGACGTCACCCATAAGTGAGGACTGATTCCTGCTGCTCCTGGAGAACACCTGTTACAGGTGAGTAACTACGCTTTACATAAACAAGCAAGGAGGAACTGGCTCTCTGTCGCTTTGCAACGAAGCTTTAAGATTGTGGGCCTTCGCCAGAGAGCATCAAATCCATCTCCTGGCAGTATACCTCCCAGGAATCCAAAACTCTTGGGCAGACAGACTCAGTCGAGTTCGGCTCCCACACGAATGGTCCCTGCACATGAATCAGGTACTCAGAATCTTCAAAGAATGGGGAATGCCAAACTTCCCCGGTTCTGTTCCATAATTTTGTGTCAGGGAGTTCAGGCCAAGGATGCCTTCCTCCTTCACTGGGGTCAGGGTTTCCTGTATGCCTTTCCACCCATTCCCTTGATTCCCAAGACTCTGTTCAAACTCCAGAGGGATCAAGGATCTATGATCCTCATAGCTCCACGCCAAGTGTGGTACCCTCTACTTATGCATCTCTCCCAAGCCCCCTCTCTGGACTTGGGAGCTGCTCCAGACCTTCTGTCCCAGGAGGAGGGGACTTTGTGGCACCCAAACCCCAAGTCCCTTCACCTCAGAGCTTGGTTACTGAAGGCCTAGACCTTCAAAGCTGGAATCTTTCTCAACAAGTGAAGGATATCCTCCATGCTTCCAGAAAACCTTCCACTAGACGTTCCTATGCTTTTAAATGGAAAAGATTTTCCATTTGGTGTGCTGAAAGGAGTCTCGACCCTCTAGCACTACCTTTGAATTCTCTATTGGAATACCTCCTGCATCTTTCCGATGCAGGCCTTAAGACGAATTCAGTAAGGGTCCATTTAAGTGCTATTGCTGCATCCCTTAAGCCTATCAATGGACAACCTGTTTCCTCTCATCCTCTTATTGCAAGATTCATGAGAGGCCTATCTTTAACTAGACCTCCCATTAGGCCTCCTCCGGTGGCATGGGATTTAAATCTGGTTCTTGGTCAACTTATGAACCTCCTTTTGAACCCTTAGCCACCACCTCCTTGAAATTTCTTTCCTGGAAGGTTATTTTCCTCATTGCAGTCACCTCAGCTCGCCGCATCAGTGAGCTGCAGGCCTTAGTGGCTAATCCACCTTATACAAGGTTCCATCATGATAAGGTAGTTCTTAGGACCAAACCACACTTTATGCCTAAAGTGGTCTCACCTTTTCATCTTAATCAAGAGGTATATTTAACTGTCTTTTTTCCAGCTCCTCATGCATCAAGTGCAGAGAAGAATCTTCATACTCTGGATTGTAAAAGAGCTCTTGCCTTTTACTTACAAAGAACACAGCAACATAGAAAGTCTTCCCAGCTCTTTGTTGCTTTTGATCCCTCTCATTTGGGACTTCCAGTCTCTAAGAGGATACTATCCAATTGGATTGCTCAGTGTATTTCTTTCGCCTACCAGAGTAAGAACCTTTTTTCTGGAGAGCCATGTCACAGCTCATAATGTGAGGGCCATGGCCGCCTCTATGGCTCATCTAAATTCTGTGTCCATTGACCAGATCTGTCGAGCAGCCACCTGGGCCTCGGTTCATACCTTCACAGCCCATTACTGCTTGGACAAGGACTCCCGCTGGGATGCCTTGTTTGGTCAGGCTGTTCTCAAACACCTGTTCCATTCTTAATCAACTCCTACCCTCCATCCCTGGATAGATGCCTGAGATCCATAGGAGGAGGTAGAACCCTTTCCAGGGTTTCATATCCTTGGGGTTCTCCCAGGCATCTTAGCTAGGGAGTCCCCATATGTGAAGACTCATTCCTGCTTGTTCCTGACCTGTAACAGGTGATCTCTGGGAACAGCAGGAATAAGTCTTCACAACCCTCCCACCTCCCCTAGGAGTTGTATCTCTCTATCTGTTTTTCCTTTCCTCTCTCTCTTTTGTCTCAGCTTTAAAACTCGAACTGAGGAGAGGCGGTTAGGAAAGGCGGGAAGGCAGCGCACAAGCGCTGTGGGATGCTCCCAAAAGCTTTCCTTTTTGGGAAGCTGGGGAGCGTTCCCGCGCAGACTCCGTCGGTACCGATGTACCCATATGTGAAGACTTATTCCTGCTGTTCCCAGAGATCACCTGTTACAGGTAAGTAACTGTGCTTTATCGCACAATGGACGGGCTGGCCCTGGAGGGGGGACACTTATGCTCTTCGGAATTTGGCATTTTGTAAATGCCTCAAATGCTATCCTTTTTTTCAGAAAGTGTACCATCTGTGAATTAGTTAATGTTTCAGTTGCATTAGATATTTCACTTTTTATTTTGGGCCCGATTTTCAAAGGCATTTACATGGGTAACTGCCCTAGTTACCCATGTAAATGCCTTAACTGGGATTTTCCAAAGGCACCTATACGGGTAGTGCCTTTGGACAATCCCGGCTAAGTCCCTAACCGCCCAGATGCTATCTGTTTAGCATTGGGACGTGTTGGGGCGTTCTGGGGTGGAGCGGGGGGGGCAGAGGAAAGGGCTAAGTGGGTAGCAGTGATTTTCGATACTACCTGCTTATCCCTCTGCACCTTAAAGATAGGCTAGGTTTTTCTGACGACCCGCTGCTACCCCCTTAGCTTTGGCAACTGCCGCCATGTCCAAGCAAACCTGGATTTTCACTTCCGTCGCCGCGGAAGTGAAAATCCAGATTAAGGGGGGTCCGCAGGCAGGCTATGCGCCGACATGGCACATAGCCTGCCCAACTGAAAATCGGGCCCTTTGTCTCCTGTTGATTGCATATGTTTTATTGTAACTGCTTAGGAAATGTTTTGATAGACAGTACAGGTTCTTTAAATAAATAAATACTTCTTGGTAAAATTTATTGATTTAGGATTAAGAAAAAAGATTGTACATGATACAGCATAAGCTATGGTTTTAATGCACATGGTCTGTGGAAATAATTTCCTTTAAAGCATATTTATGACTTCTGGTGGCATGGTGGGCTAGGGAAGACGTGTCTTTCTTAGCTCCGGAGCCTGCTCCTTCCCCGTCAGTTTTAATTTACTGATTTTCCACTGCAAGATTTATTTTGGGGGAGACCACTTAGTACCGAGGTCGAAGGAGCAGCAGCGGTGCCGATACGGGGTCAGTAGAGGCCATGACAACGAAATCTGCTAAGAAGGAGAAGCCTCATAGAGCGGAAGCTAAGATGGCGGAGAATAGAGCGGAGGGCCAGACCCTAACGGCACAAGGCTTGGTAGTAGCAGAAGTCTCCAAAGCTGTAGTGTTGGCGCTAGAAGATCGCCTAAGGGGCCTGGCAGCCCAAATGAGTGCCGTGGCACAAGCCGTCACTGACTTTACTGGGCGAGTGGAACAAGCGGAACAGCGCATAAGCACGTTGGAAGATGGCCATACTCAGGCCTCCGCTCTGATCCAAAAATTGGAGGAGCAGCTGGTAAAGCAGGCAGATAAGATAGAAGACCTGGAGAACCAGAGCCGTAGAAACAACTTACCGTTCATAGGCATTGCAGAATCGGTGAAAGAGATTGACTTGCGACGCTACCTGGAGAAGTGGATCCCTGAACATCTGCCGGTAGACGAGGAGCTGGGGGCGATCATCCTGGAAAGAGCTCACCGGCTGGGGCCCTACCGTGCTGGGGATAACCGACCAAGGGCAGTTATTGCCCAGTTCCTTAATGCCGCTCAGAAGGAAGGAGTTTTGCGGGCGGCCTGGCAGCAGCGCATAGATGGCAATGGCGTCAATAAAGTTTTAATCTTTCAAGATTACTCTGCGGGGGTTTCGTTGCGCAGGAGGGCCTATAAAGAAATCTGCAGTTTGTTGGTGGAGAAGGGCCTTCGCTTCACGTTGGCCTATCCTGCACGCCTGAAAGTGGACTGTGATGGGGTACAGCGTATGTTTTTGACTCCGGAGGAAGCCATGCAGTACTGCCAACAGCGCGGATGATATCGTCGTCTCCTACCTGGCTAGGTAAACGCTGAGCGATGGCAGCAGGATTGACCCGGACCATGTGAGTGCAGAAGACAGTGTTGGACTGGGGGCCAGGGCGGAGAACAGTGACTGCCATGCTTGCTCTGATGAACGTTTGGAGGCCCTGTGTCCTGGCAGACAGTTCTGATGACTTTCAAGTCTATATTTTTGTTTGAAAGTGTGTGCTATAGCATTTTGTCTTGTTATTTGCAAAGGGTTTTAGTCCTCGGGACGGGTTGGGGGAGGTGGGTTGTAGGGGACTGTAGGGGAATGTCAGGAGGCGACGATTTGTTAAGGTCCTCCTACATGGAGCTGTAGTGGCTGGCTAGCTGTCGCTTTGCTCTGAGGGGGGGACAATTTTTATGTTTTGAATGCTTTCACTGTGAGACTTCGAGACTCGGGGCTGTGGTAAATTACTCTGGAGCTCTGTTGGGGGATGGGTGGATGAGTGGGCTGTGTGTGGGATGACTGAGATTTGGAAGTGCACGTGTGTACCGTGAGGCATTGGGCTTCCGGGGTACCAGGTTGCTGGTGGAAAGGGAAGCGTGGGAGGGGTGGTTGGGGAGGGGGGGGGCTCTGCGTGTTCCGGAAGTGCGGAGGGGGCCTCTCGATCGGGGTTAGAGGATGAAGAATGTTGGGGGGATGGAGAGATCTGAGGATTGGGGGCTGGGGGGGGGTGGGGGGGGGTTGGGGGAAGGGGGGAGGGGTGGACACTGAGCAGCGGCATTATACTCGGAGTAGAGCTTGTGATGCGAGAAAGATTGGTTTGGGGGTGCGCTTGAGTTAGCCACTGGTGTGGTGGGGGTTGGGGGTCCTAGGCTGGGGGGGCCCTTGCTTCTAATTCTTATATGGGATTGTGTTTATCATGGGGGTGCCAAGGGGAGACTAAGGGATGGCTAATCACATTAGGATTGCTTCCTGGAATGTATGTGGGCTGGGCTCTCCTATAAAACGATATAAAGTGTTGCAACTATTGAACCGAAAGAGGATTGACATTGCGATGCTTCAAGAGACCCATCAGTCCGCAGCGGAGCATGCAAAACTGTGTAAAGGACGGATAGGTAGGGTTTATGGGGCACCAGCACTGGGGAAACGGCGGGGAGTGGTTGTATTGGTGGCAAAACACATGGGATGGGTGGAGGAGAGAGTTGAAACTGATGTGAATGGGCGGTATGTTTTTGTCTGGGGTACCCTGGATGGCCTAAAGGTGTTCTTATGTTCGGTGTATGCGCCGAATGAGTATGAGGCCCGCTTTTATCAGCGGGTGGCCCAATTAGTGACCACTACTACTGGCTATCAGGTCATTATGGGAGGAGACTTTAACACGATGTTGGATGAGCATATGGATAAATCAGGACCATCCGGGAATAGGGATCGGAGGAGTGCGAGGAAGATCTTGGGGATGTGTGACGGCAATAATCTGTTGGATGTTTGGAGGGTACTGCATCCCGGGGACCGGGAATATACCCATATGTCTAGGGCACATGGCTCATGGTCACGTATCGATTATTTTTTGATATCTGAACCGTTATTCAGTCGGATATCTGGGGCGGTGGTGGGTCCTTCAGTCATATCAGACCATGCAATGGTGATCATAGAGCTTGGCAGGAGAGCACAAGGTAGCAATAAGCTATGGCGATACCCCTTGGAACTTACTGGGGATGTTCAATTTGAAAAGTATCTTCGGGAACGAAGGGAGGTCTATGCAGAAACTAATGATCAGCCTGGGATCAACCCCGTTCTGTTTTGGGAGGCAGGTAAAGCAGTGATCCGTGGAGAGATTATTAGCTATTATAGCTCAAAACGAAAGAGGCTGAATCAGAATATTTTATGATTAGAACGGGAGTTGGGGAAGGCACGGCGAAGACTGGCATCGCATAAGAGTAGGGGGAATCAGATACAAATGCAGGAGCTGCAAACGGAGCTGGAAATGTTACTCCACCAGCGCGCCCAGAAATCATGGATGTATTATAGATATCAATTGTACCGACATGGCAATCGGGCGGGCAAGTTGATGTCCTCTTTAATCAAGTTGGAGGGGGGACCCCGGCAGATAGGGGTGATCCGACACCCTGATGGGTCTCTTAAGACAGAGCGGGCAGATATTGAGCAGGTCTTTTGTGATTTTTTTTCAGAATCTTTATGGTAGAGAAGGGGGGCAGCTGGAGGCTGGTCCGGAATTTTTACAGGGTTGTGACTTGCCCAAATTATTGGAGGAGAACCTACAGGTTCTCAATCGCCCTATCTCAGTACAGGAGGTGCAGTTGGGGATTAAGCAATTGAAGGAAGGACGCGCCCCGGGAATTGACGGTCTACGGGGGGAATTTTATAAACTGCTGGGGGATAAGGTAGCGGTCCCTTTGTTGGAATATTTTGAGGACCTGGTACACAGAGGCCGTTTTCCTTATGAGGCAAATAAAGCTGTGGTTACTATTTTACCGAAACCTGGTAGGGATCCCCTTCTCCCGGGCTCCTATCGGCCCATTTCCCTTCTTAATGTTGACATTAAGATTCTGGCCAAAATTATGGCAGATCGATTAGCGGAGTTTTTTACCGGCTCTAATCCATACGGATCAGGTAGGGTTTGTGCGAGGGAGGCATACGTCGCATAATTTGCAAAGAATTATGGCCTCTATGTGTGCGGGTAGAAGGGCATGTATGACTTCCATGCTGATCAGTTTTGACGCAGAAAAAGCGTTTGATCAGGTGGATTGGGATTTTATGTACCAGGTCCTGGATGGAATGGGTTTTTCTGGTTTCTTTGTGGAAGTGGTGCGGTTGTTGTATGCTGATCCGAGGGGAGCCCTTATGGTAAATGGGAACCTGACCTCTGAATTTAACATTCAGAAGGGGACGCGTCAGGGATGCCCTTTATCCCCATTGCTGTTTGTGCTGACGCTGGAGCCTTTACTAATTCAGATTCGATCCTCCGCTACGTTTCGGGGTATACCAGTGGGCAAGGGTGAATTTCGAGTGGCTGCTTTTGCGGATGACCTGCTTGTTCATTTGGCGGAGCCGCAGGAGGGATTACCATCTCTGTTGGAACTCTTTCTGGTTTATGGGAGGCCTTCGGGTCTCCGCTTGAATTTAGACAAGTCAGAGGCGCTCCTCGTATGCCAGCGACTCTCTGGGGGTTGGAGGGGTGATTTTCCGCTAAGGTGGGCGGATGGACATTTCAAGTATTTGGGAATATATTTACCTGCAGACTTTATTTATTTATTTATTTACAGTCTCTTATATACCGCACTATTCAGCATCAGCGCGGTTCACATGGAACAAAATGCTCAGTACATTTAACACGTATGAGTTTACAGGTAACAGGGGTATACAAAACATACTACATGGAATCATATACACAGAAGACTTGCCGGATCTTTACAATCTTAATATCAAAAAGTACCTTGGTGAATTATCGGATAGGGTGGATAGATGGAGGGATCTGCCGTTGTCTTTGGGGGGTCGCATTGCCTTATATAAGATGACGTTGTTTCCCAAGTTGCTTTACTTACTTCAGATGTTACCCATACTGTTAAAACGTGCAGATATTCGTAAGATGGATGGGTTGATTGATAAGTTTCTTTGGCGGGGTAGGCGATCCGGAGTGGGTCTGGGGATCTTGCGGCAGTCCTGGGCCCAAGGGGGAATGGGTTTACCGGATGTCAAAAAATACAATATGGCCTGCCTCCTGCATCATGCCCAGGACTGGTTATGGGAAATGGATGTCCATACTCCCTTGCTTTTGCTCCGGGAGTTGGTGCGACCCTTACAGCTGCGATATATCTTGCATGCGCAATCGTTTCAAGGGATTGATCGGGTCACCCGCGGGGTACTTTTAGATCCGATACGTAGTGCTTGGAAGTACCTCTGTAAGAGTAGAGGGATCAGGGCCAATTGTTCTTCCTATCTCCCGATCCGAGGCAACGAGGAGTTTCGACCCGGAATGTCTGGGGTGAGTTTTGTTAGGTGGCATCGGCTTGGTATAGTTAATTTAGAACATTTGGTTACGGCAGAGGGTAGGATAGAGTCATTTGCTGCCCTCCAGATGCAGTACCCTCTAACGGGGAAAGATGTGTTTCCCTATGCTCAGATACGTAGCTATATTCGCAGTCTTCCGTTGGATGCCTTGCGAGGGGAGGTTACTACGAGTATAGAGGAGGTGTTGATGGAGGTGAGAGGGGGGAGGTGTGACTTGGCTGCATAAAATGCTGTGGGAGTCCGTACCGCCGCTTCGGATAGACGACTTAGCGGCTGCTTGGACTCGGGATTTGGGGGAAGTAGTGGAGGGAGAAGGGGTTTTGAAGGGTCTGGCGGGCATCCCGAAGTTGAGTGTAGTGGTTGCGCATAGAGACATGCAATACAAGCTGCTTCGCAGGCTTTATTTTGCTCCCATTCGGGCGTGGAAAGCTGGAATTGGTGGCTCCCATTGTTGTCCTCGTTGTGGGGAAGACAGAGCCTCCTTAGGGCATATGTTCTGGCTGTGTCCGCAGGTTAAGGCTTTTTGGGGGAAGGTGCAGGCCTATCTGGAGAGATGTGTACGGGTGCGTTTGGGGCTCTCAGCAGCGAATGTGGTCTTGGATATCTGGCAAGAGCCCTTTGAAGAGAGCGTGGGTGTGTTGTATGGCACTGGATTCGCTTGGTGTTGGTGACTGCTCGATTGACTATATTGCAGAGGTGGGTGGATGGCCGCGGTCCAACTTATGGGGAATGGCGAAATAAGTTGCACATGGTGCTGGTGATGGAACGGCGTAGGGTGGGTGGTCATCCGCAGCGTTGGGGGCGATTTTTGGAGGGATGGGGCCCACATCTTCAATCTCTGCCAGGTAGAACTCGTCACCGAATTCTGGGAGGGTATTAACGGGGTGGGTAGAGGGCACTTCTTTTCCTTTTTCTTTCTTCTGCCTTCTACTCTTTTCCAGGGTCTCCTTTTTCTTTTCCTTTTCCTTTTTATTCGGAACATCCCTGTCTATAGCGGTAGGTGCATCTGAATATTTATGAGTTTGGGTGAGTATGTGTGTAAGTGTGATTGTCTGCTCGGTGTCGGCGGGGGGGTGGGTGGGAGGGGTGGGGGGGATGGATGGTGGGTGGGGGGGTGGGTGGAGGAGGGAGGGGGAGAGCTGCGTGTGGGGTTGGGATGATTGTATTGGGGGGAATAATAATTCTTCTTCTTCTTTACGTTCTGACAGGGTTGCCTTTCAGGGCACTGGTGAGGTCGGGGGTGGTAAGTGCTGGTTCTTGGAGGCCTACTACATATTGATCTACAGCGCTTGAGTAGGAGCTGTACGCCTCTCTTTTATACTTTATACTGTCAGGTGCTCCTCTTCCTTATGTTATTAAGGCACCTGTTTACCTTAATAGCCACAGGAGGGGGGGGTGCCGGGGTCTAGGAGGGGGGCCTTGGCCTACCCTGGGTTCCTTCCTGGCCCTTCGTGTCACTGAGTCTCTAAGTATTCATTTTTTTAGATGTTTCAGTGTTCTATTGATGTTGCACTGATTATTACTGTACCATCCAGTGGGTGGCGGTTGATAGTGTTTGGTGCACTTGTATATGGTAATGTTTATTTGGGGGGAGGGTTAGGGTGGTGGTTGTATTTCGGGGGGACCAACATAAACTGTATTATGATTCAAGAACTGTATGCTCTGTTGGATTTTTGACTTAATAAACAAATTCAAACATAAAGCATATTTATGCTTAACTAGGTAATTTTGTAGTTCTGAAAGGTGACAAATCCTAGTCATCAGGGTATTTCAGCTGCTAGCTAGTTAACTTCAACTCACCAAAGTTAGACGCACAAAAGGTTAGCCTAACTTTAGCCAGTTTAGCTATCTGGCCAGTGACTGAATATCACTGTTGCCCGGTTAGCTAAACAGATAGCTGGGCAAACTGGATATTCAATGCCGGTGGCCGGATATGACCTCAGCATTGAATATCTAAGTATAAGTCTAAATGACAAAGGGCAGCCACTTTACACACGCTAGCCACTGGTATTGAAATTAGTCCCTGTAATCTTTTTTCTGTAATAAAAATTTATCGAGTAAAAAATGTAATATTTTGTGACATACATTCTAAAATAGCAATTTCTCTCACTATTTTGATTAAAGTAATGCTTGAAGAACAAACTTATCTTTTTAAAACAGACTTGCATTATGAAAGTATGATTACATATCATTATCAGCTCTATTTAAGTAGGTTCTTTATAGTAATATGATTACAGAAGAATAAGAATTAGCATTTATCTTTGTTTATCGTGGAAAATAAAAAATGTTAACCAAAAAAAGCTGTACATATAAAAGTAAAGTTGGTCAGTTTTAAGAGTTTTGCATTTGTTAATGTTTCAAAAACACTGACACTGTGTAGTGAGACCATCTGTGTGCATGATGATAGATGATTAGAAATTGTATAAAATGGTGTTATCAGCGTATTTTTGTTTTAAACAGGTTACGGATAACATCAGTGTATTTTTGTTTTACACAGGTTACAGATAACATCAGCCAGAACACAATCTTAGAATATGTTATGATCAACAGCATATTTGAAGCTATTTTACAGGTAGGAATATTTGGAGTAGTATTCCCTTTGTGCTTTCAGCAGTGGGTCCCAAATCTGATCCTATGACCCTAGAGTTGGCCAGAATTTTCAGGATACATACAATGAATATGTATGAGACCAAATTTTAAGATCCTGGATGATAATCAAGCAGTCTTTTTAGTATGTTCTTTGGGTATGAACTCACCAGCTCCCCATTCTCTCTAGGTACAGAAGGACATTCATCACACTTTGTAGCCTTTATCTACGATCACAAGTTCAAGCTTCAGAACTTGCATTTGGTTAGATTTTTTAGTATTCAGCTTAATACTCGTGGCTTAACACAGTAGTAAATTCCTAACGAATATTAAAAACAGAGGGTAGTTTTGTGACAGGCCACCTATCTTGTGCAGCAAATATGCACGTAAATTGCACCAATTTTCGAATTTCACATGGAATGTATACATGCCTAACTTTTTTTTTGGAAAATTACTGTACCAAAACTACTTGCATACATTTTATACCTGCTATTTAGCATGCATAAAACTTTTGAGAAAAGAATGGGCATAAGTCGTAATCCTGCACCAATTCCATTCCTGGTGATCTGTCTACTTGTGGGTAAAAATATGTGAGAAATAGCATGAAGGTCATAATTTTACCATTTTGTGTAGTCTGACAATTTTATTACTAGCAATTTCCATGCATAAACCTCTGTTTCATATGTGTAAATAGCTTTTAAAATTACTTCATAATTTTAGCCAAATCTAGTTCCTCAAACTGTAGAAATCAGCCTTCTTGTTTTCAATTATTCCCAAGCCAGCTTCCTAGCTTCTGGTTCACCTTGCCTCAAGACCTACCCAGGTAAGGAGGAAAACTTTCCTGGAGTTAAAGACACCAGCTTTGGCTGTAGAGACAACTTTTTTCCTGAAAGTTCATTGTAAGTGCCTCTTGATGCTTCAGGGGAAGAACTATACTTTTTTTGAGCCAGCTCAGCTTGAGGATTTTCTTAAGGCAAACATTGTCTAATTTCCTTATAGGTAGGATTTAGATAAAGAGGGTCAAAGTCAGTGTTCTGGGAATCACTTGCTGTATCTATTTTTTTTCCTTTTTGTAATACACATCTCTCCCAGTATGTAGGCTAGATGACTATTTTGTTTTGTTTTGTTTTCTAATATGTATGTATATTAGTTTTTCCTTCATTTGCGTGTAATTTATTTTTGGGAAAGTTACAGTGAATTTTCAATTTAAAAAATCCTACTGGTGGTGTTTACTTTCAGATTCCCTGTTAGTGTTTCAGCTCTCTTCTTTCTCTCTAATTGTTCTGGTAGTTTGATTCTCCTTACTTCAGTTGGTCGCCTCTAGTTACCTTCAGCTGGCCTCTTAATTCAGAATGACTGAAGGCTACATGTCCCATTGAGCTCTTTCCAAACATACCACCTTTCCTCCCTGGATTCAGTGGCCTGTGCTTTGGGAAAGGAATAATCCAGTTCTTCATTGTGTCCTTCTATACATGGCCAACTGACTGGAAAGATCTGTGTTCATACCAATACTGAAGAAAGATGATCCGACTGAGTGGAAATTATCACACATGCCAGTAAGATCTCACATGTTCTGATCCCACATGCCAGCAAGATTTTATTCAAGATCATTAAGTGGAGACTACAACCATATCTGGAATGAGACCTACCTGAAGTGCAAGTGGGGTTCAGGAAAGAGCAAGGAACAAGAGACATTGTTGCGGATGTGAGATGGATTTATTTATTTATTTATTTATTTATTTAACATTTGCTTCTATACCGCGCTATTAAAATCAGCGCGGTGTACATCAAACAAGCATACTACAATGTATACAAACAACATTGAGTTTTACAAAGAACAGGAAATTGAACATGGGAAGGAAACCAGGGGAACTAAATACATATTAACTCAAACTATGTACAATACTTTAATGTAAATGGGTGTTGCATTAGTTTTGTGAAGCTAACCATTATCTGAGGAGATGATGTGCAGGGGCGGCAGGTATATGGGGGAAGTTTGCAGGTTGTTGGATGTGCTTCTATCACTGGAGGTTTCTGAGTAATATTTTGTGAATAGGTGGAGTTTTAAAGCTTTTCTGAATAGTATGATGCTTTTTATTCCACGGATTTCATGGGGGAGTGCATTCCAGTTTAAAGGGGCAAATAAGGAGAAGGCTCTGTTGGAGGTAGCTTTTGTGCATTTAGTCATTAGGTTGGGGACTGCTAACGTGTTCCGTGCAGTAGATCTTCTGCTTCTATTTTCTAGGTGCCATGGATTAGCGTGCTGATTGGCGTAGGGGGGTAGTTATTTAGGGCTTTGAAGGTAAGAACCAGTGATTTGTATTGGATCCTGGCGTGAAGAGGAAGCCAATGTAAATCCTTCATGATGGGTGTTGTGGTCGGATCTTGATGATCCGGAGAGGACTCTTGCGGCTGCATTCAAGGCTAAGCGGAGCGGGTTTAAGGTCGACTGTGGAAGGCCATGAAGAATAATATTCGCGAAATCAACATGTGGAAGGACTAGAGCCTGAAAGGTTGTTCGGTAGTCTGTGAAGTCCAGTAAGTGTCGGAGGTGACGTAGAGTTCTGATCTTATGGTATATTGCCTTTGTGATGTTTTTTATATGCGTTGTCATGTTCAGGTGCTGGTCCAGGGTGATGCCGAGGTAACGAATTGTGGATTTGGATTTCAACTCTACATTGTTGACTCGTAGAGATGAAGGGGGTGTGAATTTGAGGGTTCCTCGTGACAAATAGGACATCCGTTTTGCTGTGATTGATCCGTAAATTCTGGGATAATAGCAATCTGTTACTACTGCTTCGAAGCAATTAATTATTGGGGAGAGCACTGGTTGGTCTATCAGAATGGCATGTAAAAGGAGGATGTCATCAGCGTATGCAAGGCATTTTACGTTGAAGGATCGAATTAAGTCGCATATCGGCTGCATATAAATGTTAAACATCAATGAAGATAAGGACGATCCTTGGGGAACTCCCTGTGTTTGTAGAAATGGTTCGGAGGATGAGTGGCCAGCCTTGACTTGCTGCCATCTATTGGATAGGTAGGATTCACACCATTTTAGAGCTGTATTTTGGATCCCCTTTTCTTTCAGGCGTTGTAGAAGAATGTCATGACTCACTGAGTCGAAGGCAGCAGATATGTCCAGGAAAATAAGGACAAAAGCCTTGTTGTATGTTGTTGATTCCTGTGATCAGATCGTTAACAGGGTTGTGAGGACAGTGTCTATTCCGTGTGCTACTCTGAATCCGTGTTGGGCTGGATCCAATGGTGCTTCGGTGTCGATATGTTGCTGGATTTGTTGTTGGGCGGCTTTCTCAATGATCTTGGCAAGGTGGGGGATGCTCGATATTGGTCTGAAGGATTCTACTTTGGCTGGATCTAGTTTGCTATTTTTTAGTAATGGTTTGATAGAGGTGTTTTTGAGGCTCTGCGGGAATGATCCTGTGGTGAAGGACTGGTTCAGAATTTTGGCCAGGATGTTGCTTATGTCATGACGAAGCTCTTTGATCCAGCTGGCTGGGCAGGGGTCATTAGGTGCTGTGCTGGGATTAACAGAAGCAACGATGTCGGCGACCTCTTTAGTGGATACTGTGGTGAAGTTGCATAGTGGCGTTGCTTGAAAAGTTTCAGATGGTGTGGAGGGATTATTAGTGCCTATGTTTGCGTTTGTCTTAACCATCTTCGATTGTAAATAGTCTGCATAGTCCTGTGGTTGAGGCATTGGGGGGGTGGACTGAGATTGGTTCTCCTGTTATGGACTTACTATATTGAATAAAGCATGTGGTTTGTTGATGGAGCGTTTTAAAATATCAGTGTGATAGAGTTTCCTTTTTTGTGTTATCTTCTCACGGTGGGTCAGCAAGTATGAGTTGTATGCAGTGTGTGCTTCAGAGGTGTGGGTTCGACGCCATTGTCTCTCGAGTTTGCGTAGATGGTGAAGCGATGTTCGTAGGTCCGTGGAGAACAGGGTCATGTTCTCGTCGTTTTGTAGTTTTTTCGGCGAAAGATGGACAGGATGCATCTCTGAGGTTATCATCCCATTTTGATATGAGGTCATCAAGGCTGAGGGATGTGTTGGTCATAAGAGGTTGGAGGTTCTCTAGGACTTCGCTCTTGTTGAGTGGGCGGAAGCGGGCTGCAGTAGTTCTGGAATTATTTGTATTTGTTGTTGTCTGGTTGTCACTGGGAGTGCTTATGGGTATGTGGAAGCTAAGGAGGTGGTGGTCGGACCATGGCACTGGTGTCACGGATAGTGCGATGTCTTGGGATGATGAGGCATTAGAAAGAGGTGCGAATATTAGGTCCAGCTTGCCCCCTTAGTGTGGGTGGCAGAGTTGACACATTGTATGTATCCTAGATCCTCTAGGGCTTCAAGGAATGTTGTTGAGTGGCTGTTTTGAAGAGATGGGAGGTTAAAGTCGCCGATTAACCAATTTGGAGAGTACGGGGTGGAATTCTGACATGTTAACTCAATTATAGTTGATAGGTCATCTTGTGATGGAGTGGGCGCCCGGTATATGAGGTTGATGGTGCAGAGTTCACTTGATATGGTGAGGGTGTCAAGGTGAGTAGAGCTGGAGGTGTTACGCAACTTAAATTGAAGGTCAGCTTTGGCCAGGATGAGTGTCCCGCCTCCTTTCTGAGTGGACCTGTGGCAAGTATATAGGGAAATTCCTGGGGTAGCATCTGGTTTAAGAGAACATTGTCGCATGCTGACAACCAAGTCTCGGTGATCATCAAGATGTCGAGATTGTGTAGTGATATCAGGTCAATGGCTGCAGGCCTTTTGAGCGCACTGATCTGGCGTTTATCAGAGCACATTTCAGTAGGCGTTGCTGACGTTGTTTCTTCTTGGCTTGTGTCTTTTTGAATAGTTGGAGGGGGATGTTAAGTAGGTGGGAGTGGGGTGTGTGGTTGGTTTTTGTTGTGGTATGGTATGGGAGCTCGGGCCGTCTCCTTCCATGGTGTAGGATTGGAATGGGGTTAGAGTCCTGTGGAATGCAATTGAGAGGTTGGGGAGTCCAAGGGTAAGGAGAGATGAGTATATCAGAGTTTGTACATTCTGGACTGACAACATGGCAGTAGTTATGATGGTAACACAGTTGAATGGGGTTGAATTACTGGCAACAGTAGAGGTAAACACAGTGAATGGTGGTAATTACTGGCAACAGTAGATGGAAAGCAATTGTAAACAATGATTACTGACTACAGTACATTTAGCTGTTAGGAGATTGCAGTTGTATGCAATGATTACTGACAGGGGCGGCCCAAGGGGGGTGCGGGGCCATGTGCGGAGACTCGGTGCGGGGCCTCATTTGCATAAGTGGCCTTATTTGCATAAATATTTGCATAATGTTACCATACACTAACTTTTAGTAAACATGTCTCTTAATGAGTGTATGGATAAAGAAAGACTAAAAGATTTCTACATTACTATAATCCAGTGCCAACCGCCAGGCACATTAGGAAACTACTACAAACGCTGCCCATTTAGAACCCATAGCAAACCCGCTGTATCCTGACAGCATTACCAGGACTCACAAAGCACCAGACCCTACCTATCAAAAGGAAACACTGCAATATTAAACCAGTACATTTCAGAGAATACTGGGGAAAGAGAACAAGTGGCAATGTCAAATAGGAATTACATAAACAGAATACCTCAGCTCAGTTACACATGCAGAACATAGACCAGTGATGGCTAACCTTTTTGAGCCCGAGTGCCCAAACTGCCGCACAAAACCAAAGAATTTCCTCAAAGTGCCAGCACGTCCATTAAAGCCTCATTTGCATAAGGTGCCTCATTTGCATAAATATTTGCATAATGTTACCATATACACTAACTTTAGTAAACATGCCTCTTAATGAGTATATGGATAAAGAAAGACTAAAAGGTTTCTACATTACTATAATCCAGTACCAACCGCCAGGCACATTAGGAAACTACTACAAACGCTGCCCAATTTAGAACCCATAGCAAACCCGCCGTATCCTAACAGTACTACCAGGACTCACAAAGCACCATACCCTAACTATCAAAGGCAACACTGCAAATATTAAACCAATACATTTCAGAGAACAACAATACATGACCTACTGGGGAAAGAACAAGTGGCAATGTCAAATAGGAATTATATAAACAGAATACCTCAGCTCAGTTACACATGCAGAACAGACCATCACCAAACAAGGAATCACAATTTAAAAACAGGAAGACAATAATTAAACTGGGAACCCCAAAAGCCAAACTTGGAATATACAAAAAACAATGTATAAATAAATCTATAAATAATTCCTCTTGTACTAAACAAAGCGCAAAAATTAATGATGCACATTTCCCAGAGCTGACATATTCCAGTTAATAAATTCAAAATAAAGAGATATTTTTTCTACCTTTGTGCATTTTTTTTTCAGTTGCAATTGCTCCAGCCACTTTCTTCTGGTTTCTTCGTGTCTTCTCCTAACTCTCCATCTGCTGTCCATTTGTCCTTTCTTCTGTCTTCTTGGTTTTTTTTTTCCATTCTCTCTCTACATCTGCTTTAACATACTAATCTTTCTCCTTTTGCTCTTTCCTCATTCCTATTTCATCTACTCAAAATTTACCCCTCCATCCTCAATCCCCACTTACTCTCCCAATACCCGGCCAATTGTAGATTTTTTATCCCTCCCACACAAAATATTTTTCCCCTCTCCATTTTACTCTCCCCGCCCCATCCCATTCTAATCCTCCCCCAACAGCAGCTCCCGGCTAGTTCCAGCCTCACCCAGCATCCATTCCCGTCTAGTCCCTGCATCAGCCCATTTCCAGTCCTAGCAGCCCCCCAACCCATGTCCAGTGCGAGCAACCTCCCGACCCAAATACCAGTCCTAGCCCCCCCTCATCAACCCACTTCCAGTCCTAACCCCCCATAAGCCCATTTCCAGTCCTAGCTCCCCATCTATTTGCAGTCCCATCCGAGTCCCTCCATCAGCTCATTCCAAACCCAGCCCCCCATGAGCCCATTTCTAGTCCTTTCCTAGCCCCATCATCAGCCCATGTCAAATCCTAGCTCCCCTCCACTCAGCCCATTTCCAATCCAAGCCCCCCATGAGCCTACTTCCAGTTCTAGCCCCTTCATGAGTCCATTTCTATCCAAACCCCCACCACAGCCCATTTCCAATCTTAGCACCCCCCCAACAGCCAATTTCCAGTCCTATTCTAGCCCTCCATCAGCCCATTTCCTGTCCTAGCCCCCCTCACCCATTTCCAGTCCTAGCTCCCTCCCCCTCACAACCCATTTCCATTCCAAGCCCCAATCCCATCAGCTATTTGCAGTTCAAGCCCTCCTTCCACTCAGCCCCTTTCCAGTCTTAGCCCCCCCATGGCCCATTACTAGTCCTTACCCCCCCATCAGCCCATTACCAGTCCTAACCCCCCCATCAGCCCATTTCCAGTCTTAGCCCCCCCCCATAGCCCATACTAGTCCTACCCCCCCCCCAAATCACCATCACCATCACCATCACCAGCCCACTTCCAGCCTTAGCACCCCCCCTGGCCCATTGACTAGTCCTAACCCCCCCCCCCATCAGCCCATTTCCAGTCTTAGCCCCCCCATGGCCAATTTCCAGTCCTAACCCCGGCCAATTACCAGTCCTAAACCCCCCCCCGGGCCGATTGCCGGTCCTACCCCCCCCCCGGCAATTACCAGTCCTACCCCCCCCTGGCCAATTACCAGTCCTAACCCCCCCATCAGCCCCTTTCCAGTCTTAGCCCCCCCCATGGCCAATTACCAGTCCTAACAAACCCCCCCCCCCTGGCCCAATTACCAGTCCTACCCCCCCCCCCTGCCAATTACCAGTCCTACCCCCCCCCGGGCCAATTACCAGTCCTACCCCCCCCCCGGCCAATTACCAGTCCTAACCCCCCCATCAGCCCCTTTCCAGTCTTAGCCCCCCCCCCCATCATGGCCAATTACCAGTCCTAACCCCCCCCATCAGCCCCTTTCAGTCTTAGCCCCCCCCATGGCCAATTACCAGTCCTACCCCCCCCCCATCAGCCCATTTCCAGTCTTAGCCTCCCCACCATAGCCCATTACCAGTCCTAAACCCCCTTCCCCCCTATCCTCCCAAATTAAAAAAAAAAAACCCAAACAAAGCGGCTGCTTCTGCCGCGGCAGCCTCAAGAGCTCTGCCGCGGCAGCCTCAAGAGCTCTGCCGCGGGGCCCCCCCCCTGCCCGGCAGAGCCTCCCTGCATCTACCTTCAAGTCGCAAAACGCGGGCTTCTTTCAGAGCCGCGAGAGTTTTCCTTTCTCGCGGGAGAGCCGCGAGAAAGGAAACTCTCGCGGCTCTGAAAGAAGCCGCGTTTTGCGACTTGAAGGTAGATGATGCAGGAGGCTCTGCCGGCAGGGGGGGGGGGCCGCGGCAGGCTCTTGAGGCTGCCGCGGCAGAACTCTTGAGGCTGCCGCGGCAGAGCTCTTGAGGCTGCCGCGGCAGAAGCAGCCGGTTTGTTTGGTTTTTTTTTTTTTAAATTTGGGACCTTTAAATGCGGACCTTCCCGCGTGCCAGCTGCAAGGCCTTCGCGTGCCACAGCTGGCACGCGTGCCATAGGTTCGCCATCGCTGACATAGACCATCACCAAACAAGGAATCGCAATTTAGAAACAGGAAGGCAATAATTAAACTGGGAACCCCAAAAGCCAAACTTGGAATGTACAACAACACTGTAGAAATAAAACTATAATTAATTTCCTCTTGTCCAAACAAAGCGCAGACTTAATGATGCACATTTCCAGAGCTTTCATATTCCAGTTAATAAATTCAAAATAAAGAGATATATTTCTACCTTTTGTGCATTGTTTTTTCAGTTGCAATTGCTCCAGCCACTTTCTTCTGGTTCTTCATGTTTTCTGCTAACTCCTCCATCGTCTGCTGTCCATTTGTCCTTTCTTCTCTCTTCTAGTTTTTTCCATCCTCTCTCTCTAACATCTGCTTTAACATACTAATCTTATCCTTTTGCTCTTTCCTCATTCTTATTTCATCCACACAAATTTTACCCTCCATCCTCAATCCCCACTTACTCTCCCAATACCAGGCCAATTGTAGATTTTTTCCATCCCTCCCACACAAAATATTTTTCCCCTCTCCATTTTACTCTCCCAGCCCCATCCCATTCTAATCCTCCCCCAACATCAGCTCCTTCTAGTTCCAGTCTCACCCAGCATCCATTCCCTTCTATTCCCTGCATCAGCCCATTTCCAGTCCTAGCCCCCCATCAACCCATTTCCATTCCTAGCTCCCCCATCCATTTTCAGTCTGAGTCCCTTCATCAGCTCATTTCCAATCCTAGCCCCCCATCAGCCCATTTCTAGTCATTTCCTAGCCCCACCATCAGCCCATGTCAAATCCTAGCTCCCCTCCACTCAGCCCAATTCCAGTCCAAGCCCCCCCCATGAGCCCTACTCCAGTTCTAGCCCCTCCATGAGTCCATTTCAATTCAAGCCCCCACCACAGCCCCTGTCCAAACTTAGCTCCCCCCACCAGCCCATTCCCAGTGCTATCCGAGCTGCTCCATCAGCCCATTTCAATTTCTAGCTCCCTTCCCTCACAGCCCATTTCCATTCCAAGCTCCCTCCCCATCAGCTATTGGCAGTTCAAGCCTCCCCGTCCACTCAGTCCATTTCCAGTCATAGCCATCCCCCAGCCCATTACCAGTTCCTAGCCCCCCATCAACCCATTTTCAGTTTAAGCCCCCCCTATAACCCATTACAGTCCTAACCCCCCATCAGCCCACTTCCAGTCTTAACCCCATCAGCCCATTTCCAGTCAGCCCCCCATAGCCCATTGCCAGTCCTAACCCCCCCCATCAGCCCACAGCCCATTACTAGTCCTAACCACACAGCCCACCTCAAGTCCTAACCCCTCCCCATCAGCCCTTTTCCTGTCCTAGCGCCCGCATAGCCCATTAGCAGTCCTAACCCCCCCCCCCATAGCCCTTAGCAATCTAACCCCCATCACCCTATTCCAGACAGCCCCCATCAGCCCACAGCCCATTACGTCTTAAACCCCCCCAGCCCATTTCAAGTCCTAACCCCCATCACCCATTTCCAGTCAGCCTCCATCAACCCCCAGCCCATTACCAGTCTTAACCCCCCCAGCCCATTTCCAGTCCTAACCCCCCCCATCACCCCATTTCCAGACAGCCTCCATCAGCCCCCGCCCATTATCAGTGTTAACCCCCCCAGCCCATTTCCAGTCAGCCTCCATCAGCCCCAGCCCATTAGCAGTCTTAACCCCCCCTAGCCCATTTCCAGTCCTAACCCCCCCAGCCCATTTCCAGTCCTAACCCCCCCTCACCCCATTTCCAGTCAGCCTCCATCAGCCCCAGCCCTATAGCTGTCTTATCCCCCCCGAGCCCATTTCCAGTCCTAAACCCCCCCCCTTGCACATTTCCAGTCCTAACCCCCCCCTTGCACATTTCCAGTCCTAACCCCCCCCTTGCACATTTCCAGTCCTAAACCCCCCCCCCTTGCACATTTCCAGGCCTAACCCCCCCCCTTGCCAATTTCCCTTCCTAACCCCACCCCCTTGCACATTTCCAGACAGCCTCCATCCCCCCCCCCCCCCCTTCCCTTCCCTTTCGGCAAATTTAAAAAAAAAAAAAAAACCTGGCTCTAGCTGCTGCCGCTGCCGCGTCCGTCGCAGCAGCGGCAGAATGGCGTGTCCCGCGGGGCCCCCCTTCCTCGTCGAGCCCTCTGCAAGGGCTTTCAGATTCGCGAAGGGAGAGTGCTCCCTCGCGTCTCTGTAAAGCCCGCAGGGGCTAATGGGAAATTTCCCATCAGCCCCTCGCGTCTAAAGGGGCAGATGGGAAATTTTCCCATTAGCCCCTGCGGGCTTTACAGAGACGCGAGGAGCACTCTCCCTTCGCGAATCTGAAAGCCCTTGCAGAGGGCTCGACGAGGAGAAGGGGCCCCGCGGGACACGCCATTCTGCCGCTGCTGCGACGGACGCGGCAGCAGCCAGAGACAGGTTTTTTTTTAAAATTTAATTTAAAAAAAAAGCAGAATGTTCTTTGCGCGGGGCCCCCTGAAACGCGGGGCCCTGTGCAAAAAACATTCTTGCTCAATGGACGGGCCGGCCCTGATTACTGACAATAGTATCTTTTCAATATTAGACAACAATTGTATATAATATTTACTAACAATAGTAAAATCTAGCATGGGAGGTGACACTTGCTTTTTACAATTACTGATTACTGACAACAGTATGTATTTTGTTATATACTAATGTGCATGAATGCTAGGTATATATAGTTCATTTTTGGTGTGTGGAATACTTGCTGTGATCTGGGAGTCCTTCGTTGAGGGTATGAGCAAGCTCAACTTTAAAGGAACTCAAGCTGCTTGTCGTTATGTGAGCTTTTGAAACCAGCGAGGATCCAGCGTTGTTGTTTGTGGCTGCAATGTTGCTGTTTGGAGCTGTTTGCTTGTGGCGCTGATTTCTGATGCCCCTTCTTTCGGTCCCCGCCTAAGGGCCACGCCGATGGCGCGAAGCTTTTCAGAGCCCTGCTGTGCCCCGATTGGGCCTTCCCACGCTGCAGGCTCCTCCCGGATGTCGTCGGCTCGATCCCCAGGGAAGGGGAGAGCTGTAGCTGAGAGTCGGGGGTTTAGTGACTCTGCGCCCGATGGCGCGAAGCTTTTCAGAGCCCTGCTGTGAATACCAAAGAATACAAAAGAATACCAAAAGGATATCTATATGTGTTTTATTGACTACAGTAAGGCCTGAGACTGTAAATCATGAGAAACTCTGGGTTACATTAAGCGTGGGTATACCAGAACATCATGCCAAACCTTTACATTGATCAAGAAGCAACAATTTGAACATAACAAGGAGAAACAGAATGGTTTAAAATCATAAAGGTGTATGAAAAAGCTGCATACTTTCCCCTTACCTGTTTAATTTATAAGGAGAATAAATAATCAGAGAAGCAGGCCTGTATGAAAGCAACCAAGGGGTGAAGATTGGTGGAAGACTCATCAACAACCTTCCTTTGCTGATATCATCACGTTACTGGCTGAAAGTGAGGACGATCTGAAATATTTGCTTCTCAGGATCAAGGAACATAGTCTTAAAATGGGCCTGCACCTTAATATGGAGAAGACAAAGATTCTGACAACTGGCATAGATGGAGAAGAAATAGAAATAGTGGAAAACTTTAACCTGCTTGGATCAATAATAAGAAATGACAAGCAGTCAAGAAGTCTGATGATGCATTGCTCTTGGAAAAGATTTGAATTGTCCAACTCATGGTATTTTCAATAACGTCATATGAAAATATGGATGTGAAAGAAAGACAATGAAAAGGATAGACAGGAAGAAAATCAATGCCTTCAAATTATAGTGCTGGCAAAGAATAATGTGTATACCATAGACTGCCCGAAGCACAAACCAGTTGATATTAGAAGAGATCAAACCTAAGCTTTCTTTAGAAGTTCAGATGACTAGACTTTGACTCTCATACTTTGGATGCATCATGCTTCGCAAGGGTTGAAGGTCAGTGCCAAAGAGGAAGGCCAGCAATGGGATGCATTGATACAATAACAGCAGATATGGATGCCGTTCTATCAACAATTAGCCAACTGACTGAAGACCAAACAGAGTTTATGACAACTATACAGAGGGTCACCATGAGTGGGTACAGACCCAACTGCACTTGACAACATCAACATACATGCAAATATATATAATATTTATTTATTATGGTTATTCTGAACACTTGTCTGATTGTAGGAGTCATAAGACCGGTTTGGGAACTACAAGTGCTGGAACTAGGGTTGAGCAACAAGGGCATTGCTTTGAGAACCATGTTTCAGTTTTGATCTCTGGTCTTTGATTTGATTCATTACTTTTGATATACCATCTCTTACAATAAAAGCTGCATCAGTGTTTTACAAAATAAAATGATAAAAAAATCAGCAATTAACAACTTTTAAATTGTCCTGTTAAAACAAAGTAAAACTATGGTTTTGCTTATTATGTAAAGAAATCAACATTCTATACTGTCTCACATATTATAAAATAAGGCAAGGCTAATCAATGCCCTACTACTACAGTGTTATCCCCATGAGCTTTTGGCACACCATGCAACTGATTTTATTTGACCCCCCAACTAAATCTAATGAATTGACATGGCAAAATAATGACCAGGAAAAGAAAATGTTTTTAAGCAATTTTTTAAAATTAATACTTAAAACATGTAACAGTATTTGTAAATCTAATGTGAATGAAGTAGGCACTTAAATGAATTTGAAACTGTGACAAATAAACACCATCATATACATTGTCTGCTGCCGGCTGGCTTATAGTGCACCCTACCTGATTACTTGTTCATGCTACCCAGTTGTCAAACCTTTCTGTGGTGAACACTGTACTACTACTGCTACTTCTACTTAGTCTAATGATTAGAGTACTGGCTTAGTAACCAAGAGACCAGGGTTTGATTCCCACTAGCACTTCATGTGGCCTTGGGCAAGTCACTTAAACCTCCATTGCCTCAGAATAAAAGCCTGGCAATCTACTTCTGGTCACATTGCCAAGAAAATGCAGGAGATGCTGGGTCGTGCAGAGTCAACATTGACTTGAAGGCACACACTGCATTACTAGACATACACAACACTGTAGGAATACATATAAAAGACAGTTCCTGCTCAACCGAACTTAGTCTGCTAAGGCAGACAAACAGAACTAACAGGGGAATAAGGAATTCTTAAGGGAAATGATCAAAACACACATGGGTGCATACAGAAAAATAAGGGGGTCAGTATCCAAAAAGCAGCCTCAATGAGAAGCGTTTGTAGCCTAGATTTGAATAGGACCAGAGATGAAGCGTGACATACTGAGAGTCGGGTAGTCTATTCCAAGCATACGGTGCAGCAAGGTGGTAAGAACAAAGTCTGGAGTTGGCAGTAGAAGAGAAGGGCATAGTTATCAAGTTTAAATGAAAAGTAAACCACTTTGACTGAAATGATAAAGCGGTATTAAAAAAAACTGTTAAATAAGAAAAGGGCATAGATACGTTATTTACTTGATAAGTAGAGTTGCCGAGGAGGGGTTTAGGGATATAGAGAGGAGAGGAAGTGAGGAGCTACAGAATGATTGAATTTGTAGGTCAGTAGGAGACATTTGAACTGTATGGCAGAAACAGATAGGGAGCCAATGAGAAGAGGGGTTGCATGAGCATAGCAACACTGGCAGAAGATTAGCCCTGTAGCTGAGTTTTGAACAGACTGAAAGGGCGATAAATGAATTAATGGGAGATCAGTGAGGAACAAATTGCTGTAGTTTAGACAGGAGGTGATAAGAGAGTGGATACGGGTCTTGGTAGTGTGTTCTGAGAGGAAAGGATGAATTTTGCTGATGTTATGGAGAAATAGCTAAAACCTGTTGTTTATCTGGTGGATATGTGCAGAGAGAGAGAGAAAGGAGTCAAAGATTACCCCAAGGTAATCTTGGGGTAATCAGATTGCCTTTGTGTTCCCTAAGAAGAGGGGTGCTTCCAGAGCTCTCCCAAAAGGTGATTTTTTACTGAGTTGCTGCATAACTGTGAGTCTTGTTTCCAAATAACTGTGAATCTGTTTGTCTCCACATAGCTCTCTATCTGTCCATAGTATTGGGTTTCCCTGACCCACTCCATTGCTGTAGAGGTTTAAGTTTTAAACTTTCTCTTACCCTTCCCTGAAGGACTCCTCCCCTCCCCCCTGCTGAGTTAGTGTTGTGGTCTTCCATTTTCTGTGCTGCACACGTGGGTTTAGCTCAGATTGCCTTTGTGTTCCCTAAGAAGAGGAGTGCTTCCAGAGCTCTCCCAAAAGGTGATTTTTTTACTGAGTTGCTGCATAACTGTGATTCTCCAGGACCAAGCAGGAAGTCAGTCCTCACTTATGGGTGACGTCGGCGCCGACGGAGCCCTCGCGGAGCAATTTTCCCCAGCTTTCAAAGAAAGCCTTTGGGAATTGCAGCGCGCATGCGCGGTCGTCTTCCCGCCCGAGGGTGCCATCTTAGCCAGTCTTCTTTTTTCCGCGGAGCCCTACAGACGTCCCCGTCTTGTCCCCGCGAAAAAGTCGATTTTCTTCATTATTTTATTCTTATTTCCTTCGGTTCGACGCCGATTTTTTTTTCCCGCCCGGACTCGCGACGCCGGTCACGAGTCCTCTTACTTTTTTCGGTTTTTCTGACTTTGTCAGCTTTCGTTTTCGTTTTTTCCCTGTCATCCCGGTCATTTGACCTCTCAGGGGCCCTTTTTCCCCCCGATGGCTGCCAGTGGGTTTAAGCGGTGTGGTCAGTGTGACCGAAATATGTCACTAACTGACACACACGACTTTTGCCTCCGCTGCCTGGGCCCGGATCATGAGGAACTGATCTGTGGGCCCTGCGGCAAAATGTCCTCAAAAGCGTTGAGAAGTCGGCGGCATCAGTGTGATCGAATCTTCGCTGACCCCAGCTGTACCCGGACCTCGTCGGAGGCCTCCGCGTCAAAAGGCTCCAGCTCGGACCGTCGCCGGAGTTCCTCCGACCGGGGTTCTCCCTCCGGGGACCATCGTCGGAAGGTGAAACCCGCGAGGGGCGGCGTCGGTGGACGCTCCTGGTTCCGCGAGGGCCAGGTCGCATAGCCCCGACAGCCGCCCCGGGTCCTTGGAGAAGGAACACCTCACGAAGCGACCTCGCCTGGAGTCGGGGACGCCTGCTCGGGTAAGTCCTGTGGTCCTTCTGGACTCGCCTCCGCGACAGCCGACGTCGGGCCCGACGCCGTCGGGGCCCGAGTCGGGGACTGCTGGGTCACCTGAGCTCGGACTCAGGTTGACGGCCTTGGAGAGCAGACTGTCTGCCTTCATGGACCAGCAGGGGCACTGCTCGCTGGCCTCGCTGGCGCCGCTGCCCCGACCGCCGGGACGTCGACGTCCAAGTCGACCCCGGAGACCGAGCCGATCCTCGAGTCGATGAGAACTCGAGTCGGTCCTCGGTCGAGGTCACCCTCGGCCTCCCGTTCGGGACCGAGGTCACCGACGCCGACTCCCTCGGCGTCGGGGCGGCAGACGCCGCGCCCTGCCCGGGCCGACCCCACCGAGTCCTCGTCGGAGTCGGTCTGGGAGTCTGAGGAGGAAGAGTCGCCTGATTCTTTCCGGACTCGGTGTGTCCCCTCGGACTCACCGGAGTCCGAGCCTCGGAAGCAGTCCCCCCGGAGGATGCCCGGTTCTCGGACTTCGTTAGGGATATGGCCAAGGCTTTGGCCTTCCCTGCGGATCCCGAGGAGGAGCCTCGGGCCGAAGAGCTCGACGCCCTCCAGTATGACTCTCCCGCGAGGGAACACTTTACTGTACCGGTTCCTCCTATGCTGGAACGACTACTCTTCCGCATGTGGGAGAGTCCGGCCTCCTCGCCGGTCCTGAGCAAGCGGGTCGATTCTATCTATCGAGTCCGCAAGAGCCCTGGCTTTCAAAAGGCACAGCTACCACACCATTCCATGGTAGTGGAATCGGCCATGCATCGTCTTAAGAGCCAGAAGATGCACTCCTCAGTGCCTCCTGGCAGGGAGGCCCGTAACCTGGATGGCCTTGGTAAGAAGTGTTTCCAGGGCTCTATGCTCGCATGTCGTGTCCAGACTTACCAGCTATACATGGGCATGTATCTCCGGGATCTGGCTAAAGAACTAGCCGGATTCTCCGCTGGTTTGTCCGAGGAACCCTTGCGGAGGTTCCTGGCCTTGTCCACTGGCATTCGGGAATGCTCAAAGTTCATGTCCCGGGCAGCCTATGATGGCTTTGAAGCATCGGCTCGAGTGGCCGCAGCCGGCATCGGTGCCTGCCGACAGGCTTGGCTTCAGTCGTCAGACCTTGAGCCCTGGGTGCAGGACAAGTTGGTCGATGTCCCCTGCCGAGGCAAAAACCTCTTTGGCAAGCCCATGGCGGAAAAGGCTGCGCAAATTGAGACTGAGACTCTCACCAGGACCAGGCTTTCTTGGAAGACCTCCGCCCCTTCCCAGAAAAAGAAGGGCTCGGGGAAAAAGTCCTTTTACCCGAGGAAGGCGGCTGCCTACAAACAATACCCCCATTATCAGGCCCCTGCAGCTCCCCAACAGGGTCAGCAGGCCAAGGGACGGGGTAACGGGTCCCGTAGGCAGCAAGCCCCCAAGCCTGCACCACCAGCCCCTGCTCAGCAGGGTGGGGGCTTTTGACTCACAATGCATAGCCTCTCCCCCCCCGCTGGTTCCTCCCAGCACCGGAGGCCGGCTGGTTCACTTCGCCCACAGGTGGTCCAGCATCACCACAGATGCCTGGGTGCTTCAAGTCGTGCGGGAAGGCTATCTTCTCCACTTCCACCAGGTCCCTCCCTCCTATTTTCCGGGAGAACCTCCACGACCCCCTCTGCACAGGGAATTACTCCTTCAGGAGTTAGCAGGTCTTCTACAGGAACAGGCGGTGGAACCGGTGCCACACCACCTGAGAGGTCAAGGCTTTTATTCCAGGTATTTTCTAATACCAAAGAGAACAGGGGGCCTCAGACCCATCCTGGACTTGCGCAACCTCAACAAGTTCCTTGTGCGGGAGAAGTTCAAAATGCTTACCCTTGGAATCCTTCTGCCCTACCTCCAGCAGGGAGATTGGCTATGCTCCTTGGATCTAAAGGATGCCTACACGCACATCCTCATCCACCCAAGCCACCGCCAATACCTAAGGTTTGTGGTGGCAGGAAATCATTACCAGTACAGAGTACTGCCCTTTGGCCTGTCCTCCGCGCCGCGAGTCTTCACAAAATGTCTCGCGGTGGTGGCGGCCCATCTCCGGCTTCACGGCCTCTATGTCTTTCCATACCTCGACGACTGGCTCATCAGAGCAGCGTCCGCTCGAGAGGTCACCAACGCCACGCGCCGCACGGTGACTCTTCTGCAACACTTGGGCTTTGTTATAAACTTCGCAAAGTCCACTTTGCTCCCCTCACAGGATCTCGAGTTCATCGGCGCAAGGCTGCACACTCCTCAGGCGCGAGCATACCTACCGCTCGACGGCTCATGGACCTAGCCGACCGCTTTCGCAGCCAGCCCCTGGTTTCCGCCAGGCGCTTCCTGAGACTGCTCGGCCATATGGCTTCCACCGTCCATGTGACCCCCAATGCCCGCCTGAATATGCGGCCTGCCCAATGGTGTCTCCGCCAGCAGTGGCGGCAAGCCACAGGCGGCCTAGCGGACCTCGTGCGCGTCTCCGAACCGCTGATCTCGTCTCTCCGGTGGTGGCTTCGGCAGCCGAACCTGATATTCGGAATGCCTTTCCAGCCACCTCAGCCGACCCGGGTGCTGACCACAGATGCGTCCCTCCTGGGCTGGGGAGCACATTGCCAAGGGGCACGTACTCAGGGCCTCTGGACCACGTGGGAGTCTGCTCAGCAGATCAACTTCCTGGAGCTCAGGGCGATCCGCCTGGCTCTCAAGGCGTTCTCCCACCTGACTTCCCACCAGTCCGTCCTTGTCCAGACGGACAATCAAGTTGCCATGTTCTACGTGAACAAGCAGGGGGCACGGGCTCCTTCCTCCTTTGCAGGGAGGCACAGATGCTCTGCTCTTGGGCCGTCAGTCACGGCATTCTCCTCAAGGCGGTTTATCTCCCGGGCCAAGAGAATTGCCTGGCGGACAAACTCAGCAGGATCCTCCAGCCGCACGAGTGGCGTCTGGATCCCTTGGTAGTCCAGAAGCTCTTCCTAAAGTGGGGCCTCCCCACGGTGGATCTCTTTGCCAGTCCTCACAACCGGCAGCTCCCTCGCTTCTGCTCTCGTCAGCCACACCCCCTTCGGGTGGCGGCGGATGCTTTTCTAATTTCATGGTCGGGGAGCCTTCTGTACGCTTTCCCTCCCATCCCGCTAGTCTCTCAGACTCTTTTCAAGGTTCTCCGAGACAAAGCCTTCATGATCCTGGTGGCCCCGCGCTGGCCCAGACAGCCGTGGTTCCCGCTTCTACTACAATTAGCGGTGGAGGATCCATTCCCTCTGGGGGTGCAACCGGATCTCCTCACTCAGGATCAGGGGTCTCTACTACACCCCAACCTCAGGTCTCTCAACCTCATGGCCTGGCTGCTGAGAGGGTAGTCCTTGCTCCCCTTCTTCTGCCGGCAGAGGTGGAGGAGGTCGTCTTGGCTTCGCGACGGCCTTCTACCCGAAAATGCTACGCCCTTAAATGGCGTCGCTTTGCCGTCTGGTGTACCCAACAATCTCAGGATCCCTTCTCCTGCCCGGTGTCGGTGATCTTGCAATACTTGCTACACCTCTCTAATCTGGGACTTAAGTCCAACTCCGTCAAAGTTCACCTCAGTGCTCTTTCTGCACATCATGTGCCGGTGGACGGTAGACCTCTCTCCAGCGACCCTCTCGTAGCGAGGTTTCTCCGAGGTCTCCTTCTACTTAAACCACCTCTGCGCCCGCCAGCGCCTGACTGGGACCTGAATGTGGTTTTGCAGCGGATCACCTGTCCGCCTTTTGAACCTATGGCTACCTGTTCTCTCCGTTTTCTGTCTTGGAAAACACTGTTCTTGATAGCCCTCACTTCCGCTAGACGCGTAAGTGAACTGCAGGCCCTCGTGTCTGATCCCCCTTACACTCGGTTCTACAAAAATAGGGTAGTCCTACGGACTCACCCAAAATTTCTTCCAAAAGTGGTCTCCCCTTTCCACATCAATCAGGAGGTGGTACTTCCAACATTCTTTCCCAGACCACACTCCAGCCGAGCTGAAACGGTCCTCCATACCCTGGACTGTAGAAGGGCTTTGAACTTCTACCTTGACCGTACGCGGGAGCACCGTAAAGCTGCTCAGCTTTTTGTGTCTTTTGACCCCAATAAATTGGTGCTCCCGGTCTCCAAGCGTACTCTGTCCATCTGGGTTGCGGACTGTATCTCTTGGGCTTATGGGGCAGCCGGACTCTCCTTGGAAAGTCGAGTCACGGCTCATTGCGTTCGGGCAAAGGCTACGTCAGTGGCTTACCTCCGCTCTGTTCCGCTGGCAGACATCTGCCGGGCCGCTACTTGGTCTTCGAGCCAGACTTTTGCGGTCCATTACTGTCTCGAGAGGGAGTCCCGCAGGGACAGTGCTTTCGGACAGGCAGTCCTCCGTAATCTCTTTGAGGTCTGAGCAACTCCTACCCTCCATCCCGGATGTGGGCTACCGGTGGGTGATAATTCAGCGAAGATTCTGTCCTTCTGTGCTGCTGAGCTAGAGGGAGCTCATTTTTGTGCTTAGGGTCTCCGGTAGCCTTGAGCTTGGGAGTCCCATAAGTGAGGACTGACTTCCTGCTTGGTCCTGGAGAAAGCGTAGTTACTCACCTGTAACAGGTGTTCTCCAGGAGCAGCAGGAATCAGTCCTCACTACCCTCCCTCCTCCCCTTGGAGTTGCAATCGTCTGCTTATGTTCTTTTTGCAAATTTTTATGCTGTCTTTTTTAGCTATGTCATCTGACTGGCTAAGATGGCACCCTCGGGCGGGAAGACGACCGCGCATGCGCGCTGCAATTCCCAAAGGCTTTCTTTGAAAGCTGGGGAAAATTGCTCCGCGAGGGCTCCGTCGGCGCCGACGTCACCCATAAGTGAGGACTGATTCCTGCTGCTCCTGGAGAACACCTGTTACAGGTGAGTAACTACGCTGTCTTGTTTCCAAATAACTGTGAATCTGTTTGTCTCCACATAGCTCTCTATCTGTCCATAGTATTGGGTTCCCTTACCCACTCCATTGCTGTAGAGGTTTAAGTTTTAAACTTTCTCTTACCCTTTCTCAGCTGTAACTTACCTTGCCTCTCTCAACTAACTGGGCTTTATGTGGTACCCCCCTCCCCCCTGCTGAGGGTTCAGGACAGGGTACCTTGTAACTGCCCTCTTTAATAGGACTTATCTCCCTCCCTCCCTCCCCAGCACCCACCCACCCCTGGGGTAATTGTAGTTTTATAGGTACTTGCACATCTTAGAGGAAAGGGGCTGCTCTCAGGTGCAGTTCGTTATCCAAATCAGTCATACACGGAGGACCTGAGATTAATTAATTAAGCCTCAGGTACACAAGGTGTATTAGGGGTATTAGATACACTTTTATTGGTATAAGCATCTACACCAATCCTTATTATATACAGAATTTAAAAGACCTAAACACAAGCTTTAAACTAAGATGCAGACAGAAGTCCAGCAACGAGATGGGGGTTCTCCGGTCTTTTGCATTGAGTGTCACATGTATGATTTTCTCCCAGTTGGTGAGAGGTCTTACGTATGCACTAAGTGCAAAGAACTCTTTGCTCTCAGGGAATGAGTCCGTTCTCTAGAGGCTAGAGTAGCAGACCTGGAAGACATAAGAAAGACAGAGAAGTACATGGACGTGACCTACAGGGATATAGTCCTGAAGTCCCACCTCCAGTCTGGCAGCATCCCTGTTGCCATGGAGGAGAGAGGTCACGTGACAGGAGAGCATCACCCTGGTGTGGCAGGAAGTGATCCTGTAACTAGGACCTGTCCTCCAGGTGATGTAAAACCCTCTCGCACCGAGGATGTTTCTCCAGGGCCACGTGCCCATGAGGGGAGGGTCAGGACAGCTGTTATAGTTGGTGATTCAATCATTAGGAATGTAGATAGCTGGGTGGCTGTTGGACGTGAGGATCGCCTGGTAACATGCCTGCCTGGTGCGAAGGTAGCGGACCTCACGCACCGCCTAGATAGGATCGTAGATAGTGCTGGGGAGGAGTCTGCTGTCTTGGTACATGTTGGTACCAATGACATAGGAAAATGTGGTAGGGAAGTTCTGGAGGCTAAATTTAAGCTTTTAGGTAGGAAGTTGAAATCCAGAACTTCCAGGATAGCGTTCTCCGAAATGCTTCCTGTTCCACGTGCAGGACCCAAAAGACAGGCAGAGCTCCGGAGTCTCAATGCGTGGATGAGACAATGGTGCAAGGATGAGGGTTTTGGATTTGTTAGGAACTGGGGAACATTCTGGGGAAAGGGGGGGCTCTTCCGAAGGGATGGGCTTCACCTTAATCAGGATGGGACCAGACTGCTGGCATTAACCTTTAAAAAAGAGATAGAGAAGCTTTTAAACTAGAAAATAGGGGAAAGCCGACAGTCACCCAGGAGCGCATGGTTCGGACGAAGGTATCCTTGAAGGATACTACCAAAAGCAGTGAGTTTCCAAAAGGGAGTATAGTAGCCGAAATGCCCTTGAGTAAGGAGCAGACAGAGCATAAAGATTCCAAATTACCCATGCCTACCAATAGCCAGATTAATATGAATAAAATACAGTCTCTAAAATGCTTGTATGCCAATGCTAGAAGTCTAAACAATAAGATGGGAGAGTTAGAATATAGCACTAAATGAGAGGTTAGATATGATTGCACTCTCAGAGACATGGTGGAAGGAGGATAACCAGTGGGACACTGATACCTGGATACAAACTATATCGTAATTATAGAGCTGATCAAATTGGTGGAGGGGTTGCGCTATATGTTAGAGAGGGCATTGAGTCAGAAAGGATTAAAGTTTTGCAGGGAACAAAATTTGCTGTAGAATCTCTATGGATTGAAATTCCACTTATGAAGGGGAAGGTGATGGCAGTGGGAGTATACTATCGACCGCCTGGCCAGAATGAACAAATGGATGATGAAATGCTCAAAGAAATCACGGAAGCTAACAAAAGTCACAACAGAGTAGTAATAATGGGTGATTTCAATTACCCCGGTATCGACTGGGTCAGTGTCACGGCAGGACAAGCTAAAGAGATAAAGTTTCTAGATGGAATAAATGACTGCTTCTTGGAGCAGCTGGTTCATGAACCGACCAGAGGGGAAGCCATACTGGACCTAATCCTTAGTGGAACGCCAGATCTGGTGCAAGAAATAAGGGTGTTGGGACCACTTGGCAATAGTGATCATAGTATGATCATGTTTGATTTAATTATTGGAGGACAAATAGTAAAGGAATCCACAGTACTACCTTTTAACTTTCAAAAGGGAGACTATGATAGAATGAGGAATATAGTTAGGAAAAAACTAAAAGGAGCGGTTCCAAAGGTTAAAGACTTACAGCAAGCTTGGGCGTTATTTAAAACTACTATCCTCGAAGCCCAGACCAGCTGTATTCCACGCATTAAGAAGAGTGGAAGAAAGTCCAAAAAACTGCCAGCATGGTTTAAAGGTGAGGTCAGAGAGGCTGTTGCTGCCAAAAAAGCAACCTTCAGGAAATGGAAAAAAGAGCCAAATGATGAAAACTGGAAACAGCACAAGCACTGGCAAGTTAAATGCAAAGCATTGATAAGGCAGGCAAAGCGGGAATTTGAGAAGAAACTTGCTACGGAAGCAAAAACACGAAATAAAGACTTTTTCAAGTACATTCGTAGCAAAAGGCCTGTGAGAGAGTCAATTGGACCGTTAGATGATAGAGGGGTAAAAGGGGCAGTAAGAGGAGACAAGGCTATAGCAGAGAGACTGAATGAATTCTTTGCTTCGGTCTTTACTGAGGAAGATGTAGGGATGTTACTCAAGACTGAAGTGGTATTTAAAGGTGATACTGCAGAGGAATTGAGAGAAATATCGCTACAACCGGGAAGATATATTACAACTATTTGATAAACTGAATAGTAGCAAATCACCTGGACCGGATGGTATACATCCCAGAGTGTTGAAAGAACTGAAATATGAGATTGCAGACCTGCTATTGGTAATCTGTGAACTTTCATTAAAATCATCTGTAATACCTGAAGATTGGAGGGTCGCCAACGTAACGCCAATTTTTAAAAAGGGTTCCAGGGGTGACCCGGGAAATTACAGACCGGTGAGCCTGACGTCAGTACCAGGGAAAATGGTAGAAACCATCATAAAGAACAAAATTACACAGCATGTAGATAGTCATCGCCTAATGGGAGACAGCCAACATGGCTTTAGACAAGGAAGATCTTGTCTTACTAATCTGATATGTTTTTTTGAAGGTGTGCATAAACAGGTAGACAAAGGTGAGTCGGTTGATATAGTGTATCTGGACTTTCAGAAAGCTTTTGACAAGGTCCCCCATCAGAGACTTTTGGCGAAGCTAAAAAGTCATGGGATAGGAGGCAGTGTACTATTGTGGATCGGGAACTGGTTAAAAGATAGAAAGCAGAGGGTAGGGCTAAATGGCCAATATTCCCAATGGAAAAAGGTGAATAGTGGAGTACCCCAGGGATCTGTACTGGGTCCGCTACTTTTTGACATATTCATAAATGACCTGGAAAAGGGAATAACTAGTGAGGTTATCAAATTTGCAGATGACACAAAACTGTTTAAAGCTGTTAAAACCCAAGAGGATTGTGGAAAACTGCAGGAGGATCTCGATAAATTGGAAGACTGGGCATCCAAATGGCAGATGAAATTTAATGTGGACAAGTGCAAAGTTATGCACCTAGGAAAGAACAACCGACACTATAGTTACACGATGCAAGGCTCCACATTAGAAACCACCACCCAGGAAAAAGATTTAGGAGTCATCGTGGATAACATGTTAAAACCCTCCGCCCAGTGTGCAGTGGCGGCCAAGAAAGCAAATAGAATGCTAGGTATCATAAGGAAAGGGATGGAGAATAAAATAAAGGATATTATAATGCCTCTGTATCGCTCCATGGTACGACCGCACCTTGAATATTGTGTGCAATTCTGTTCACCGTATCTTAAAAAGGACATAGCGTTATTAGAAAAAGTACAGAGAAGAGCCACCAAATTGGTGAAGGGGATGGAAGGCTACTCCTATAAAGAGAGGCTAAAAAGGTTAGGGCTCTTTAACCTGGAAAAGAGACGGCTGAGGGGAGATATGATAGAGGTCTATAAATTAATGAATGGAGTGGAACGGATAAACGTGGTTCAATTGTTTATGCTATCAGAATATAGAAAGACTAGGGGACATGTAATGAAGCTACAGGGTAAACTATTTAAGACAAATAAGAGAAAATATTTTTTCATTCAACGTGTAATCAAACTCTGGAATCTGTTACCGGAGGATGTAGTAAGGGCTGTTAGTATAGCTGGGTTTAAAAAAGGTTTGGACAAGTTCCTGGAGGAAAGGTCCATAAACCACTGTTAAAAAGGGACCCAGGATATCAATGCTTGACCCAGTAAAGCATTGAGGAACCTGTGTCTTTTGGGGATATTGCTAGGTACGTATGACCTAGATTGGCCACTGTTGGAAACAGGATACTGGGCTTGATGGACCTCGGTCTGACCCAGTTTGGCATCTTATGTTCTTATGTTCTTAAGGTTACGAGCTGAAGGAGACTGGGAGGATGACAGTGTTGTTCACAGAAATGAAGCAGAGAGGTGGGTTTAGGTGGAAAGATTAGAAGTTTGTGATAAGGAAGCTTATCAGGACCTAGAAGAGAGGGGTAAAAAGAAGGAATTTACCTTAATAAAGGAACCCATTTTAAAAGCTCCAGGATTTAAAACGCCATTTGCTCCTAGAAAACAAGTAGTTCCTGGCTATAGTAAGGAACAGAGGGCCCCTAGTGGTGGAAAGGATAGGGAATGCAGGCCCAGGGTAAGGAACCCTTACATCACTGCATCCCCTAATCACACAGCTGCTACAAGGGAGTTTGATCTTTCTCACCTGAGAGGGGAGAGGGTGGAGCAGGAGCCTGCGCGGTTTAAGTTTAGCTCAGTTAGGTCAGAGAGTCAGAGAGGAGCAGGAGCAAGACGACAAGGAGGGACAAGCAGGACACATGGAGAGAAACTGGAAGGACTCCTGAGAGCAGAGAGTGCTGTAATTGCTAACCAGAGAGAAAGAGAGAGCAGAAGTTTTGCCTACTCAAGGAATGGAGCAGTGAGAGCCAGGAGCACTAATTGGAGAACAGGACATGCTAGATGTTGGCCAGAGCATGTAAGAAGTGAAGCTACTACAGGCTTTGATCAAGGTATGAGCCCCAGAAGCTTAGCTAATAAGGAGCACTATATATTTGCCAGAGACAGTTTTAACCCTAATAGAAGGCAGTCAAGTAAGCTATCTGAATCTGAGCTAGAGAGTGAACCCATGGAATTGGGGGAGCCAGATATCTCCAGGAACAAGCAGGAATGAGTATTCAGATATGGGTACGTCGGTACCGACAGAGTCTGCGGGGGAACGCTCCCCAGCGTCCAGTCAGAACGCTTTTGGAAGCATCCCAACATGCCTGCGTGCTGCCTTCCCGCCTTTCCCAACTGCCTCTCCTCCGTTTTCGTTTTTCCGCGGAGCCGGCAGGACGTCGTCCTGTCAACGCAGAAAATTCTTCTTTTATTTTTTGGTTTTCTTGTGGTCGCGTCTGCCTTCCCCGACGCCACCGGTACCGCCGGTGTTTTCTTTTCTTTTTTCTTGTAAATTTTCCTTTATAAGGAATACTTTTTTCCTTCTTAGTGCCTGACAGTTTTTTTCGGCCTGCTAGACCTACTCTTTTTCCTCATGGAAGCGCCAGCCACTATCCCTAAGAAATGTTCAAACTGTGGCGGTACACAATTCATTTTAGACACTCATAATTGGTGTCTACCCTGCTTGGATCCTGACCACTATCCGCTGGAGTGTCCCTCCTGCACCAGTATAGTCGGAAGAAGTCTTCAGCATCGAGTTCACCTCGATACTTGGTCCCCATTCAACTTCAGGGCACCGACCACCCTTTCTTCTTCGAAGGATCAGGTAACCAAAAAACAGTCTGTTAAGACTAGCCAGTCCTCGAATGGTAGATCTCATGCACAGCATAGAGATGCCTCTGGCCTTACCCTCGAGGACACACTGGCTCTAAAACCCCGGTGGGAGTCTTCGGCCTCCAAATCCTTAGTGGGGTTTCAGGTTGTTCCTGAGGTTCACCCCTCTCCAAACATACCTGAGCCATGCTCGGTGGTGGCATCTGCTTCGAGCGGTACAGATACCCCGGCATCGGCAATGGTGTTGGATGAAACATTCCTCACCAAAGATCGTAGTCTGGCGTCCTCGTTACCTGCGGGCCCGTTGGATACGCTGCAGACCGATCTTCCAGTATCGGTATCGATCCCGGTACCGGTACTGGTACCGAAGTCGGTACCGGTACTGGTACCGAAGTCGGTACCTTCCAGATGTGCATCGATAGACTCGCTTCCTTCGATGCCGAGTCTGGAATCGATCTCCAGTCTGGATGACTGGGTACCGACTCACCTTGGTACCGACACCGGATGGTACCGAAGGCACGGTTCCGATGATCCATGTCGGGCACACTCAGTTTCTTTGATACCGTTAGAGCTGTCACCGGCTGGCCTTCATCTACCGGTATCTATAATGTTTCTATAATGGGCTTCATTATAAAGCATATGAGGACAGACTTAAGGATCTTAATATGTACACCTTAGAGGAAAGGCGGGATAGAGGTGATATGATTGAGATGTTTAAATACCTCCGTGGCATAAATGTTCAGGGAGAGAGCCTCTTTCAATTGAAAGCAAGTTCTGCTACGAGGGGACATGGGATGAGGGTGAAGGGAGATAGATTCAGGAGTGATATGCGGAAATATTTCTTTACGGAAAGAGTAGTGGATCCGTGGAATAGTCTCCCAGTGGAGGTGGTAGAGATGAGGACAGTAACTGAATTCAAGAAAGCATGGGACCAACACAGAGGATCTCTAAAGGCAAAAAGTGGACTGTTGTAGTTGTTATGGAAGGACAGACTAGATAGGCCATGTGGTCTTTTTCTGTCGTCATATTTCTATGTTTCTATGTTTCTATCGGATACAGTGCCGGAGTCGGCTGTCGGTACCTTCCATGCTTCTTTCAACAGGCTCGCTTCCCTCGGTACCGAGTTTGGAATCGATCCCTAGCATGGACAATGCGCTACTGACTGTTGCTGGTCCCGACCTCCTGTGGTACCGGCGACCATCCTGTAAGGATCCGATACTCCACCCTTTAGGGTCTTCTATTCCTCTAAATTTGGATAAATCCCTGGGTGCCAATGCTAGTTCTTCAACAGATCTAGCCTGTACTCCTCTTTCTAGAGGACTTCCCTCTGGGGATTTTTCTTTTCAAGCATTCCTGCTTGATATGGCAAAGTCACTTGCCATTTCTATACTTGGTCAGGATCCTGCACCAGGGAATACAGAATCTCTGTATATTCCCTGGAGTCCAAAGGAGGACATCATGCTTCCTTTGCATCAGACCTTGCAGGATCTCCTCTTTCGAATGTGGGAAACTCCTTTAATGGTACCCCCACCTTCTAGGGCAACTGATCTTCTATACAAGGTGCCCCCCTCTCCAGGTTTTCAAAAGACTCAACTTCCTCATCATTCCATTGTTGTAGAATCAGCAATGAGGCGTGTTAAGAGTACTAAAAAGCACTCTTCTTATCCGCCAGGTCGTGAGTCTAAGACTTTAGATGCCTTTGGGCGCCAAACCTTCCAGGCATCCATGCTTTCAGTAAGAATTCTCTCATATATTTTCTATATGGGATTATCTCTTGAAGAAGTCACAAAGAAATTACTACTTTTGACCCCTTTTCTTCAAGAGCCCAAAAGAGCAGACTATTCCTTATTGGTTAGTCGTGCTCAAAATATCTCTAGGTTCCTTACTCGTGCTTCCCTAGACTCCTTTGAGTCTGTTAGCAGAACTTCTGCTATAGCTATAGGGGCACGACGTAAAGCCTGGCTCCAAGTTTCAGACTTGGACAAATGGGCACAAGAAAGACTGGGAAATACTCCTTGCACTGGAGAAAATCTCTTTAACAAGGAGTTTTTACTCCAAGTTGCTCAGTTAACCACTGACACTGCTGTTTCCAGAGGCTGTTCTACGCCTTCCTCTTTCCCAGTTGGTAGGAAATTTCCTAACAAACTTTGTTCCCCTAAGGGAAAAAAGGTTTACCCATCTTCTACCCATCATACAGATGTTCCCAGACACGGGAAACATCGCACTGGTCTAAAGAAACCACAACTTCAACAGGTTCAGCAAACCCAGCAGTCGCAGGGTTTCAGATGGATTATCATTACATCTCCTGTTTGGTGGTTACAGTTTGCAGTCTGCTTCTTTTCATTTGAAGCATCTACACTAATTTCATCCTAAATTCTCCTGGATCTCTCTTCACGAGACATCCTTCTCTTTTTGCTCTAAGAGTTTTTATGGTGATCATGCCTATAGTTAACAGATTTCTCTTCCTCCTACTGGGAAAAAGAGATGTGACAACTATCAATAAGACAGTTTCCCTGTACTAGCATGTATCATCTTACCTTTCAGAGACTTACTACATAGTCAGTCTCCTTCAACTCTGTCATACCTCCCTCTTACTACAACATTCGGTTTGTAAGAGTGGCTCTATTACACTGGTAAGCCCCTATGGTTCTCTACCTATTCCACAAAGGGGTTTTCCCTTCCAGAGTTGTCTCCCCCTTTTTCACATTCTTACATTAGGGCAGCTTATCAGACAATAAGGAAGTCTTACCACTCCTACTTATGTCTGTTGCTTCTTTTTCCAATCTAAAAAAAAAAAAAAGGAAAAAGGGATTTTTTCCGCTGCCCTGGTAGTTGCTGCAAATGCAGCAATTCCTAGTGTTTAACCCACTGGTTCTGTTCACCACACAACCAGGGTTTGTCCTCCACTAGCAATCCTTCTGGCCTCAGTGCTAAACCCAAAACAGGTTATCAACCTTTTTTGGAAACCCTATTATCACAGACTTGTTGGTTTGACTTCTATTCTTCACCATCTCCAATTCCCTTGTTTTTGGCAGAATAGTTTACCTACTGGCTTTAAGCAGCCAGTTTTTTCTTCTAACCAACCAGTAACATGCTCTCTGCAACTCTACAGAGTAGCTTTGCACTATGGACCCTTGCTAGAGAGCATTAGTATCTTGCCTAGCAGATAATCCCAGATGGTTGGGAGGGGTTCACCCAGTCATGCTCCCATGACTGGTAGTGTTCCCTACCCTTACCATCTCATCTAAAATCTCTTTTCGGGACAAAAGACACAGGCCTTACATCATGTGAAAACCTAAAGAATGGCCAATTCCCTGGTTTGGTCCATATCTTCTTGGGACTTCTCGCCAGGGATAGTTTCCTTTCTGTTGCAGCTCGTCCTTATATGCTTCCTTCCCAATACTTCAGGGGACGCCCATGTTCAGCCCAAGGACGCCTGATACCCATCTTGCCCTCATAGGCGGGTCAATATGGTATCTTATTCCATTGGCGTCTTCTATCCATTCACCATACTGCAGTTCTAGAGAGATCTGGACTTGCTGCCTGCAGACTGAAGTTATCCTCTGCATTTTTCACGTAGGCCATCCTGGTTATTCAAGGGCTCGAATTCTTAAAGGAATCTAGACGACTCCTTGCCAGGGAGACCATTCCTCTCACTCTGTCAATTATAACCAGGGAAAGAAGATTCTCTATACATCTCTTCAAGCAGGTATCACCCTTCTTGCTATTAGATGAATCTTCCCTCTATCCCCATATTTCTATGGGGATCTAGTTATATAACCATGTCTCCATCTACTTACATGGAGACATGTGTCTGTATGTCTATATATTTATATATTTATATATATATATCTTCTGTCCAGGTATATCTCTGTATAAATATATATATTTCTAAATATATATATATATATATATATATACACACACACACATATATATGTATGTATATATATATATATATATATTTACACACACAGAGATATACCTGGGCAGAAGATATATATATATATATATATATATATATATATATAATATATACACCTGTCAAGATATATCTTTTAGGTAGATATGTCTCCACGTACTTATCGGTCTGTCTGTCTAGGTTCATATATCCATATATTCCTATATGACTCTGACAGATGTGCACTACCCCTATCAATGCTGTGCCAGCATGCTTAGGGTTCTACACATACAACCACTCCCTGTGGTAATTAACTAATTTTTTGTTTCTCTTACCATAACCTTTCAGGTTTAGGTACCTCTGAAGCTTTCCATGTACCTTTTTCTTTCCTAATTGACCTCATTTAGGAAAAACATCATGGATTTTCAGTTAATCTAAAACTGTAACGCTTCATAAGTCTGTCCTTACTTTGTTATCGGATATAGGGGTCTCCATACCCCTTCTCTCCTACAGAGACTATTTCTATTGTCAGTCCAAATCGGTCAGACTTATTTTCCTTTTGGTCCTAGCATTGTACTATTCTTCTGCCAAAAGAGCTTAAGCTTTGTCTAATAGTACCTTCTGCGTTTCCCGCTGAAGCCCTACCTCATTGTACTACCCCAGTTTCCCCTGGGGCTATTTCTCACCCTGATGGGTTCTGACCTCCACTTGTTTTTCTTACAGTTTATTACCTCTACTTCACAGTGAGGTACTCCTTGAGGATCTTCTACTGGCTCTTCTAACAGATCCATATGAACCTCAATAAACCTTTTACAATACCACCAAGGGAGGTCCATATTAGAATATTTTTACTACTAAATGTCATCTATACAGGATCTTCCTCCATAGAAGTCCTGTTCTACTCCAGCTGTTCCACAGCACCTTTCTGTAATTCAACTCCTACCCTCCATCCCCAAGATGCCTGAGGTTCTGAGGAGTTAGCATGGCTGTTTCTAGATTCGCTACATGCTAGGACTCCCTCTGGGCATCTTAGCTTGGGGAGTCCCCATATGTGAAGACTCATTCCTGCTTGTTCCTGGAGATAGCACAGTTACTTACCTGTAACAGGTGATCTCTGGGAACAGCAGGAATAAGTCTTCACAACCCACCCACCTCCCCTAGGAGTTGTTTTTCTCTATCTCTTTCTTTCCCTTTCTTGCTCTCTCTCTCTCTTTGCCTCAGCTTTAAAACTTAACTGAGGAGAGGCAGTTGGGAAAGGCGGGAAGGCAGCATGCAGGCGTGTTGGGATGCTTCCAAAAGCGTTCTGATTGGACGCTGGGGAGCGTTCCCGCGCAGACTCTGTCGGTACCGATGAACCCATATGTGAAGACTTATTCCTGCTGTTCCCAGAGATCACCTGTTACAGGTAAGTAACTGTGCATTACTTTGTGATGAAGGGGTCTCATACATGGACTGCTCTGCATGCCAGTCTGCTAATTAAGAATGTTTGCCAGGGGATGTCAACCATAAAGAGAAGCCTCCAGTGTCCAAAGCCTTGAGAGCTGTGTTTGCTTGTTAATGTTCTAAGCTCAGGTAAAGTGTGACGCAGTGAAAAGCTGAAGCTTCCTGATTGTCTTTTTGAGAAACAGCTGTGAGCAGTGCTGAGCTCTTTTGATGCCGTTTCAACTGAAGGAAGTAAGAAATGCTTTTGTTTGTCTAACTACTGGGAAAACCTGGAAAAGAGTTTTATTGCTTGTATGAATTGGACTATCTGAATAAAGTGCTTAGTTTAAGCATACAAGATAGCTAGGTATTTTGTTCTGGACTGGAAAGGGAAAAGAAACCTGGTTTAAAAGTTTCTGTTTTGATCTGCACGACAAGCTCTGCTGAAAGCAGGTGATGTTAATTAAGGCTGAGGAAAGCTGTTTGTTTCAGTTCAAGTTATCCTGTAATGAGTTGCAAGAATTCCTGGTGAAAATATCTTAAAAAGGTGGATCTGTGAATCTAGCGTGTCTTTCTGTGCTAATGAATAAATTGCACTCACTCAAACCCAACTACAATGAAGGTGTTTTTTTTTCATCTGAGCCCAAATGATATCTAACTGAACTACTTTTCCCAGAATGCATTTGAAGGCATCCAGTTAGAAAAGGCCAGAAAGTTGAAGCACCACAGTGACAAAAATAAACCCACGCCCATCCCTACTAATGTAAGGGGGCTAAGGGCGTGACAAGTTCCATCTTGGCCATGCTCTGTTAGACAGCAATGGGACATCCAAGCAGCAACATTAGACTGAGATTTGTGCCTGGATTCCTGGAAAGATTTCTGGGATAGAGAGGTAAATCTGAGAGCCATTAGCGTAAAGATGACACCAAAAACAATGGGAGGAGACTAGAGCACCAAGAGAACGAATGTAGAGAGAGGAGAGAAGAGAAGAGGATAGCAGTGGAGGATGATCCACCAGAGCATACACTGAAAGTGCAGTGGGACAGATGAGAAGAAAACCAAGACAGAACAGAACTCCAATATCCAAGCAAAAACAGAAGAAAATGGTGATTAACCGTATCAAAAGCAGCAGATAGGTCAAGAAGGATGAGAATAGAGTAAAAACCTTTGGATTTGGCTAGGAACCAGGTCACTGGACATTTGGCAAAGGCTGTTTCAGTAAAATGTAGAGGACAAAAGCCAGATTACAGTGGATCTAGAATGGCTTGAGAGAAGAGAAAGTTAACAGAGGCAGTGAACCACATTTTGAATAGTTTGGATGCAAAAGGGAAGGGGAGATGAACTGATAACACTGGTCAACACTGAAATCGTTACTGACTCTAAAAGGCCCTAATCTATAGTATCTTGGTGAGCTGAACACGAATATAACATTAAAAAAAATTTATTGGCTCTCGTTTTGAAGATATTGCATGTAGTTCATTTTTGACGTTTCACCGTGTAAATTTATCCAGTAGGACATCAACAGCATCCCAAATAAGCCTTGAATGATGTAATATTGCATCACATTGCATAATACCAGCATGCACACATCATCCAGAGTTGATTGCATCATTTTCTGATAAAATGCAATACTACTGCCAGACGGCTGCTGAAGCCACCTGATGTCAGCAGTGTACTATACACAGTCGGAAAGGAAAGTAATCTGGTATTCTCCAGGACCAAGCAGGAAGTCAGTCCTCACTTACGGGTGACGTCGGCGCCGACGGAGCCCTCGCGGAGCAATTTTCCCCAGCTTTCAAAGAAAGCCTTTGGGAATTGCAGCGCGCATGCGCGGTCCTCTTCCCGCCCAAGGGTGCCATCTTAGCCAGTCTTCTTTTTTCCGCGGAGCCCTACAGACGTACCCGTCGTGTCCCCGCGAAAAAGTTGATTTTTCTTCAGAATTTCTCTTTTTTTCCATTCGGTTCGACGCCGGTCTTTTTCCCGCCGGACTCGCGACGCCGGTCTCGAGTCCTCTTCTTATTTTTCGGTTTTTCTGACTTAGTCAGTTTTTCGTTTCAGTTTTTCCCTGGCAGCCCGGTCCTTTGACCTCGCCGGGGCCCTTTTTCCCCCGATGGCTGCCAGTGGTTTCAAGCAGTGTGGTCAGTGTGACCGGAATATGTCACTAACTGACACACACGACTTTTGCCTCCGCTGCCTGGGCCCGGATCATGAAGAACTGATCTGTGGGCCCTGCGGCAAAATGTCCTCCAAAGCGTTGAGAAGTCGGCGGCATCAGCGGGATAGGATCTTCGCTGACCCCAGCCGTACCCGGACCTCGTCGGAGGCCTCCGCGTCCAAAGGTTCCAGCTCGGACCGTCGTCGGAGTTCCTCCGACAGGGGTTCTCCCTCCGGGGACCATCGTCGTAAGGTGAAACCCGCGAGGGCGGCGTCGGTGGATGCTCCTGGCTCCGCGAGGGCCAGGTCGCATAGCCCCGATAGCCGTCCCGGGTCCTTGGAGAAGGAGCATCTCACGAAGCGACCTCGCCTGGAGTCGGAGCTGCCTGCTCGGGTAAGTCCTGTGGTCCTCCTGGACTCGCCTCCGAGACAGCCGACGTCGGGCCCGACGCCGTCGGGGCCCGAGTCGGGGGCTGCTGGGTCACCTGAGCTCGGACTCAGGTTGACGGCCTTGGAGAGCAGATTGTCTGCCTTCATGGACCAGCAGCGGGCACTGCTCGCTGGCTTCGCTGGCGCTGCTGCCCCGACCGCCGGGACGTCGACGTCCAAGTCGACCCCGGAGACTGAGCCGATCCTCGAGTCGATGCGAACTCGAGTCGATCCTCGGTCGAGGTCACCCTCGGCCTCCCGTTCGGGACCGAGGTCGCCGACGCCGACTCCCTCGGCGTCGGGGCGGCAGGCGCCGCGCCCTGCCCGGGCCGACCCCACCGAGTCCTCGTCGGAGTCGGTCTGGGAGTCTGAAGAGGAAGAGTCGCCTGATTCTTTCCGGACTCGGTGTGTCCCCTCGGACTCACCGGAATCCGAGCCTCGGAAGCAGTCCCCCCCGGAGGATGCCCGGTTCTCGGACTTCGTCAGGGATATGGCCAAGGCTTTGGCCTTCCCTGCGGACCCCGAGGAGGAGCCTCGAGCCGAAGAGCTCGACGCCCTCCAGTATGACTCTCCCGCTAGGGAACACTTTACTGTACCGGTTCCTCCCATGCTGGAACGACTACTCTTCCGCATGTGGGAGAGTCCGGCCACCTCGCCGGTCCTGAGCAAGCGGGTCGATTCTATCTATCGAGTCCGCAAGAGCCCTGGCTTCCAAAAAGCACAGCTGCCACACCATTCCATGGTAGTGGAATCGGCCATGCATCGTCTTAAGAGCCAGAAGATGCACTCCTCGGTGCCTCCTGGCAGGGAGGCCCGTAACCTGGATGGCCTTGGCAAGAAGTGTTTCCAGGGCTCTATGCTTGCGTGTCGTGTCCAGACCTACCAGCTATACATGGGCATGTATCTCCGAGACCTGGCTAAAGAGCTAGCCGGCTTCTCCGCTGGTTTGTCCGAGGAACCCTTGCGGAGGTTCCTGGCCTTGTCCACTGGTATTCGGGAATGCTCGAAATTCATATCCCGAGCAGCCTACGATGGCTTTGAAGCATCGGCTCGAGTGGCCGCAGCCGGCATCGGTGCCCGCCGACAGGCTTGGCTTCAGTCATCTGACCTCGAGCCCTGGGTGCAGGACAAGTTGGTCGATGTCCCCTGCCGAGGCGAAAACCTCTTTGGCAAACCCATGGCTGAAAAGGCTGCACAAATTGAGACGGAGACTCTCACCAGGACTAGGCTTTCTAGGAAGACCTCCGCCCCTTCCCAGAAAAAGAAGGGCTCGGGAAAGAAGTCCTTTTACCCGAGGAAGGCGGCTGCCTACAAACAATACCCCCATTATCAGGCCCCTGCAGCTCCCCAACAGGGCCAGCAGGCCAAGGGACGGGGTAACGGGTCCCGTAGGCAGCAAGCCCCCAAGCCTGCACCACCAGCCCCTGCTCAGCAGGGTGGGGGTTTTTGACTCACTAAGCATAGCCTCTCCCCCCCCCGCTGGTTCCTCCCAGCACCGGAGGCCGGCTGGTTCACTTCGCCCACAGGTGGTCCAGCATCACCTCAGATGCCTGGTGCTTCAAGTCGTGCGAGAAGGCTATCTTCTCCACTTCCACCAGGTCCCTCCCTCCTTTTTTCCGGGGGAACCTCCACGACCCCCTCTGCACAGGGAGTTACTCCTTCAGGAGTTAGCAGGTCTTCTACAGGAACAGGCGGTGGAACCGGTGCCCCACCACCTGAAAGGTCAAGGCTTTTACTCCAGGTATTTTCTGATACCAAAGAGAACAGGAGGCCTCAGACCCATCCTGGACCTGCGCAACCTCAACAAGTTCCTCGTGCGAGAGAAGTTCAAGATGCTTACCCTTGGAATCCTTCTGCCCTACCTCCAGCAGGGAGATTGGCTATGCTCCTTGGATCTAAAGGATGCCTACACGCACATCCTCATCCACCCAAACCACCGACAATACCTAAGGTTTGTGGTGGCAGGAAATCATTACCAGTACAGAGTACTGCCCTTTGGCCTGTCCTCCGCACCGCGAGTCTTCACAAAATGTCTCGCGGTGGTGGCGGCCCATCTCCGGCTTCACGGCCTCTGTCTTTCCGTACCTCGACGACTGGCTCATCAGAGCAGCGTCCGCTCTGGAGGTCACCAACGCCACGCGCCGCACGGTGACTCTTCTGCAGCACTTGGGCTTTGTTATAAACTTCGCAAAGTCCACTTTGCTCCCCTCACAGGATCTCGAGTTCATCGGCGCAAGACTGCACACTCCTCAGGCACGAGCGTACCTACCGCTCGACAGGGCTCAACGGCTCATGGACCTAGCCGACCGTTTTCGCAGCCAGCCCCTGGTCTCCGCCAGGCGCTTCCTGAGACTGCTCGGCCATATGGCTTCCACCGTCCATGTAACATAGTAACATAGTAGTTGACGGCAGATAAAGACCAGCATGGTCCATCCAGTCTGCCCAGCGAGATGGCAAGAGTAGGTGCACCTGTCGCTCCGCGCAGGCCACCCCTCTCCATATCCTTGTTCAGGGGTAAACCCACCACTCCATATAGGACACCCCTATTTGTTGAGACGTTATATGGTTCGGAAGTTAGATGGTTCGGAAGTTAGATGGTACCGTTTATTTTGTTTTTTTTTCCTATTTCTGTAAAGGGATCCTCTGTGTTTGTCCCATGCCTTTTTGAATTCCGTCACTGTATTTGCCCCCACCACTTCCATCAGGAGGGCATTCCAAGCTTCCACCACCCTTTCAGTGAAAAATCATTTCCTGACATTGCCTTTGAATTTACCCCCTTGCAGCTTCATGTTATGCCCTCTAGTTTTACAGGTTCCCCGTCTTTGGAAGAGGTTTGTTTGTTCATCATTTCTCTTTAAGTATTTAAAGGTCTGAATCATATCTCCCCTGTGCCTCCTTTCCTCCAAGGTATACATATTTAGGTCTTCAAGTCTCTTCTCATAAGGCTTCTGACGCAGGCTCCAAATCATTTTGGTCGCCTTCCTCTGAACAGTCTCCAGTCTTTTTACATCCTTTGCAAGATATGGTCTCCAAAACTGAACGCAGTATTCCAAGTGAGGCCTCACCAGTGACCTATACAGTGGCATAAGTACCTCTTCTTTTCTGCTGGTAATCCCTCTTTGTATGCAGCCCAACATCCTCCTGGCTTTTGCCACTGCCTTGTCGCACTGTTTTGCCACCTTGAGATCAGCAGAGATAATCACACCAAGGTCTTTTTCCTGAACTGTGCATACCAACCTTTCTCTCCCCCTATCTTGTACATTTCTCTTGGATTTCTGCTACCCAAGTGCATGACACTGCACTTTTTTGCATTAAATCGTAGTTGTCAAGCTTTAGACCAGTCTTCCAGCTTTTGTAGATCTTTCTTCATGTTAACCACTCCCTCAGGGGAGTCCACTCTGTTGCAAATTTTTGTGTCGTCTGCAAAAAGACAGACTTTTCCATTCAGTCCTTCAGCAATATCACTCACAAATACATTGAACAGTGCCGGGCCCAGGACCGAACCCTGGGGCACCCCGCTAATCACCTTCCTCTCATCCGAGTGAGCTCCATGTACAATCACCTTCTGTCGTCTGTCAGTCAGCCAATTTCTAATCCAGTTTACCATCTTGGGACTCATCCCCAAGCTACTGAGTTTGTTGATAAGCCTCCTATGAGGAACAGTATCAAAGGCTTTGCTGAAATCCATGTGACCCCCAATGCCCGCCTGCATATGCGGCCTGCTCAGTGGTGTCTCCGCCAGCAGTGGCGACAAGCCACAGGCGGCCTAGCAGACCTAGTGCGCGTCTCCGAGCCGCTGATCTCGTCTCTCCGGTGGTGGCTTCAGCAGTCGAACCTGATCTGCGGAATGCCTTTCCAGTCTCCTCAGCCGGCCCGGGTGCTGACAACAGATGCATCCCTCCTGGGCTGGGGAGCGCATTGCCAAGGGGCACGCACTCAGGGCCTCTGGACCACGTGGGAGTCTGCTCAGCAGATCAACTTCCTGGAGCTCAGGGCGATCCGCCTGGCTCTCAAGGCCTTCTCCCACCTGACTTCTCACCAGTCCGTCCTTGTCCAGACGGACAATCAAGTTGCCATGTTCTACGTGAACAAGCAGGGGGGCACGGGCTCCTTCCTCCTCTGTCGGGAGGCACAGAAGCTCTGCTCTTGGGCCGTCAGTCACGGCATTCTCCTCAAGGCAGTTTATCTCCCAGGCCAAGAGAATTACCTGGCCGACAAACTCAGCAGGATCCTCCAGCCACACGAGTGGCGTCTGGATCCCTTGGTAGTTCAGAAGCTCTTTCTAAAGTGGGGACTCCCCACGATGGATCTCTTTGCCAGTCCTCACAACCGGCAACTTCCTCGCTTCTGCTCTCGTCAGCCACACCCCCTTCGGGTTGCGGCGGATGCTTTTCTACTCTCATGGTCGGGGAGCCTTCTGTACGCTTTCCCTCCCATCCTGCTAGTCTCTCGGACTCTTTTCAAGGTTCTCCGGACAAAGCCCTCATGATCCTGGTGGCCCCTCGCTGGCCCAGGCAGCCGTGGTTTCCGCTCCTGCTGCAATTAGCGGTGGAGGATCCATTCCCTCTGGGGTTACAACCGGATCTCCTCACTCAGGATCAGGGGTCTCTGCTACACCCCAACCTCAGGTCTCTCAACCTCATGGCCTGGCTGCTGAGAGGGTAGTCCTCGCTCCCCTTCTCCTGCCGGCGGAGGTGGAGGAGGTCGTCCTAGCTTCGCGACGCCCTTCTACCCGCAAATGCTACGCCCTTAAATGGCGTCGCTTTTCCGTTTGGTGTACCCAACAGTCTCAGGATCCCTTCTCCTGCCCGGTGTCGGTGATCCTGCAGTACTTGTTATACCTCTCTAATCTGGGACTTAAGTCCAACTCTGTCAAAGTTCACCTCAGTGCTCTTTCAGCACATCATGTGCCGGTGGACGGCAGACCTCTTTCCAGCGACCCTCTTGTAGCGAGGTTTCTCCGAGGTCTTCTTCTACTTAAACCACCTCTGCGCCCGCCAGCGCCTGACTGGGACCTGAACGTGGTTTTGCAGCGGATCACCTGTCCGCCTTTTGAACCTATGGCTACCTGTTCTCTCCGTTTTCTTTCTTGGAAAACACTGTTCTTGATAGCCCTCACTTCCGCTAGACGCGTAAGTGAATTGCAGGCCCTCGTGTCTGATCCCCCTTACACTCGGTTCTACAAAAATAGGGTAGTCCTACGGACTCACCCAGAATTTCTTCCAAAGGTGGTCTCCCCTTTTCATATCAATCAGGAGGTGGTACTTCCAACCTTCTTTCCCAGACCACACTCCAGCCGAGCTGAAACGGTCCTCCATACCCTGGACTGTAGAAGGGCTCTGAACTTCTACCTTGACCGTACGCGGGAGCACCGTAAAGCTGCTCAGCTTTTTGTATCTTTCGACCCCAATAAATTGGGGCTCCCGGTCTCCAAGCGTACTCTGTCCATCTGGGTTGCGGACTGTATCACTTGGGCTTATGGGGCAGCCGGACTCTCCTTGGAAGGTCGAGTCACGGCTCACTGCGTTCGGGCAAAGGCCACGTCAGTGGCTTACCTCCGCTCTGTTCCGCTGGCAGACATCTGCCGGGCCGCTACTTGGTCTTCGAGCCAGACTTTTGCGGTCCATTACTGTCTCGAGAGGGAGTCCCGCAGGGACAGTGCTTTCGGACAGGCAGTCCTCCGTAATCTCTTTGAGGTCTGAGCAACTCCTACCCTCCATCCCGGATGTGGGCTACCGGTGGGTAATTATTCAGCGAAGATCCTTCCTTCTGTGCTGCTGAGCTAGAGGGAGCTCATTTTTGTGCTTAGGGTCTCCGGTAGCCTTGAGCTTGGGAGTCCCATAAGTGAGGACTGACTTCCTGCTTGGTCCTGGAGAAAGCGTAGTTACTCACCTGTAACAGGTGTTCTCCAGGAGCAGCAGGAATCAGTCCTCACAACCCTCCCTCCTCCCCTTGGAGTTGCAATCGTCTGCTTTACTTTTTTGCAAATTTTTATGCTGTCTTTTTTAGCTATGTCATCTGACTGGCTAAGATGGCACCCTTGGGCGGGAAGAGGACCGCGCATGCGCGCTGCAATTCCCAAAGGCTTTCTTTGAAAGCTGGGGAAAATTGCTCCGCGAGGGCTCCGTCGGCGCCGACGTCACCCATAAGTGAGGACTGATTCCTGCTGCTCCTGGAGAACACCTGTTACAGGTGAGTAACTACGCTTTCTGTTCCGATATTGAAAGCCTCATGAATGCCTTAAAAATCACTCATGACTCACAAGACTGGAGACTATTTATAGACTCTTTGAAACTAAGTCTGAAGGCTGTGCTTTTGAACAATGGAAACCGTCTTCCATCTATTCCAGTAGCGCATGCCGTCCACATGAAAGACCTATGTAAGTAGTCACTTCCTTAAGTTCATATAACACTATAAGAAATAAATAATTTTTAAGCCCAACTATAAACTTGGAGTTCTGTATATAATTCCTTAATGCTAAGCTAATATTGAAATAATTATTTTTATTTTGTATTTTTTGTCATTCACACTAGGATGCCACAAGGTCTCAGACTTTTTTTAAGGCTTAAATCAGCCAGACTTGCTGGATTGAAAATAGCCTTTTATTTGCATCAACGACCTTAATTATTCATGCATCCATAGGAATATTTTCTCTTTTCCTTCTTTTTATCTATTTTTTGGTTATTAATTTCTTTCTAACCGTTTTCCTATAAATAATATTCTTTCTTTCCGGTGTTGTTTTGTAACGATTTCTCACATTTCTTCCCAAAAAGGTAAAAACCTTCTATGAAAAAATAGTTTTAGTCCATTTCAAATCTTCAACCAACTTCAATATTAGTGTGAAAGAATCCTTAAATTACTCTCAAATGAAACAACTTTTCAGAAAAACAGGCTTATCTGTGAACATTGGTAGAATCTGCATTTCATGTCATATCGCCATAGAAGAAAGGTTTCCCAACGTCTAGCAAAAGCGCTTGCACGTTTCACTTTTCGTTTCTTCAGGGGAACTGTGATACAGATGTCAAACCTCGTTCTTCTACCTGCACGGACTGTGAAAGAAATTGGATTTTTAAACTAGCAATTTCTTCTTTCAGAACTCCCCTAGAAATATATTAATATATTAAGAACTAACCCGGTCAATACCTTCTTCCAGCTCACGCTTCAATCCTTTTACTGACACCATAAAACGCCGCGCATGCGGACTAGCCCTTATCCTCGGTTTTTTATAGAGGAAGTTAGTTTAAAGGGCTATAGTTTAAAGGGCTATTGTTTAAAGGGACCCTTACCATTAATTTAGTTACATAGGTGCCATTCTATTTGGGCATTTAAGCCCTTGGGACAGACTGTAGATAAACGGAATATCCAACGTTGTTCTTGATATACAAGTTGTTGTTCTCTTGTGCGACCCCTAAAGCCGCTATGGACTTGTTCAATAACAAAACAACGAAGATCTTGAAAAACATGATTTAGTTGAAGGCAGTGTTCTACCATGGGGGCTTCTTTTCTCTGACATTTCAATCTACTGCGATGTTCTTGCATCCTTATTTGTAGTGAACGAATAGTTTTACCAACGTATAATAACTGACATGGGCAGAATATTCCATAAACCACGTAGGTCGATTGGCAGTTAGTAGAACTATTAATCCTATAATCTGTTTCCTCCATAGTTAAAGGAAGAAAGCTCTAGAGTAACCATACAGATACTGCAGCCCATACAATTTCGATGGCCTCGGACTATTATAATGTCTTCAGGAGAAGAAGGTCTTAACTCCGTCGGGCTAAGGATTTCTTTAAGATTACGGTGTCTTTTCCAAACACACCTCACATGCTTATCTTCCAATCCCTGAGTATGTTGCAGGACATTAATATGACGTTTCAAAATCCTCTGTATTTTATAACTAAATGGAGAATAGGACGTTACAAAATTAATCTGTTGATCGTCTACATTTGGTCTATGTTGCTGTGAATCCAAGATTAAATGCTCCCGATGGTTATAGATTGCTCTTTTATACGCTTGAGATACCACCGAACTAGGATAACCCCTTACTAAAAATTTATCTTTTAAACCCTTCGCCTGATGTTTATACCCTAGAGTCTCTGAGCAATTCCGGCGATAGCGGAGAAACTGTGAAAATGGAAGTCCATTTTTAATGGTTTCTGGATGGGCACTTGAATAGTGTAGCAAGGAATGGCGGTCAGTGGGTTTAGAATATATTGATGTTATCCAGGAATTATCCCCTTTAGTTACTAAAACATCCAAGTAGTGAATTTTCATAATGTCCCACTGATAAGTGAAAATAATATTTTGATCACGTCCATTGAGCCACTCCATAAACGAAATCAGTTCAGTTTCATGACCATCCCAAAACATGAAGACGTCATCAATGTAACGTCTCCATAATTTAATGTGTTGATCAGGGGCCTCTGTAAAAATCCATTCCCGCTCAAAACAATCCATATATAAGTTTGCAATAGAGGGAGCGCATGTAGCGCCCATCGCCACTCCCGAGCGTTGATGATAAATGTTGCCTTCAAAACTGAAATGATTTTCATATAAAATCAAATCAGTCACTTCTCCCAAAAACTTCAAAAAAGCTTCCGATAGATCACCTCTATTAAACAGTGCCTGTTGAACTATAAGATTTGCAGACTGTTGTGGGATGCTTGTGTACAGAGCCGTGACATCCAGTGTCACTAACTTAATGTTCTGAATATCTGTCAAACCCCCTAATTGGGTCAATAGTTGCAAAAATTGTGTGGAATCTTTCACGTAAGATGTCATCCCAGGGATGAGAGGATGAAGAAACGAATCCAAGAACACCGACAACGGTTCTAATAACGAACCTCTAGTAGCCACAATAGGTCTACCGGGAGGATGATCGAGACGTTTGTGTACTTTTGGAACTAAATAGAATTTTGCTAGCGAAAAACTAACTGGAAAAACTAACTAATCTCCACTCCTTTTTAGAAATTAGTTTTATTTTTAATGCATGATTTGTTAGTTCCAAAATACTGTTCTGCAACCGGTTACTCGGGTCCATTGTTGTCAAAGCATAGGTGGTATTATCAGACAGTTGACGAAATGCCTCGTCTAAATATTCTTGTCTGTCCATAACTACTATACCTCCTCCCTTATCCGCCCGACGGATGACTATATCAGTACGTGAACGAAGATTTTGCATCACTTTATTTTCTTCTCTTGATAGTGAATGACGTACCTTAGAATATCGTGTTTGCGATAGACTAGTCACTTCTTTTAAGACCAACTCTTTATACAATATCAATGATGGCGGTAGCGGTTCTGGTGGATTCCAACTAGATTTTAATGGTAACGGTACTCTATTCAGTTGTTCCAAAGATACAGATGGAATTGGATGTGCTTGGAAATAAGTTTTTAAATGTAATTTCCTAATTAATCGTTCAAAATCAATGTGAAATTGAAATAAGTCAAATGAAATGGAAGGTACAAAAGATAGACCTCGATCTAAAATTGCTATCTCCTGAAGGGATAACTGACATTTTGAAATGTTGATTACTGAAGAAATTTTATCTAACTCATGTGCGTTTGGATCTGCTTGTGTTCTTGGATTTAGGCTGTTCCCGTGACTGTGATTTCTTCCGGTTCTCCTCGCCATTAGAGTTAGATTGGTGAGATCGTTTGCTGGAATCTGATGTACTCCCCCCATCCGAACTATCTTCAAACTCCACTTGGCATTTGCGTTGTTTTGCTGTCTTCATGGATTTTTTAGGATTTAACCATGGATACACGTAACCACTCGTGTAATCATCAAAATCACGTTTAAGTTTCTTAATTTTTATTTTCTTAACTTCTTCTCTCGTAGTTTCCAACGATTTTTTGTGATCGTCCATTTGTTTGGAAAATTCTCCAGGAACAGTCATTTCTTTCAATTTTTCAGTCATACTTGTGATCTCTTGCTGTAGTGAAACCAAACTTTGAGTAGTGTCCACTATCAAGACCATAAGGTCTAGTGAACATTTATTTAATATGTGTAACCATTTTTCCATGAACACTACATTTGTAGTATGTAATTTTGGTTCTTTATAGATTCTTAATCCTCGAGGGATATGTTGTCTCTTGATGTACTCTATGAGTGAAAAACGATGAAGTTCCTGTCGAACTGCCTTCTTTTGAAGATTTAAAAGATCTTCCCAATTTTCTTTGGATTCCATGGTAATAGTCTCGTTAGCTGAAAATGGGGTGGTTTCTTTACTCAAGTTCTTAATATGATTGTCAGAAAAACTAAACGTTTCAGATCAAATAGCGTGACCCTCCATTATTGTAATCAACAACCTATGTATGTAGTCACTTCCTTAAGCTCATATAACACTATAAGAAATAAATAATTTTTAAGCCCAACTATAAACTTGGAGTTCTGTATATAATTCCTTAATGCTAAGCTAATATTGAAATAATTATTTTTATTTTGTATTTTTTGTCATTCACACTAGGATGCCACAAGGTCTCAGACTTTTTTTAAGGCTTAAATTAGCCAGATTTGCTGGATTGAAAATAGCCTTTTATTTGCATCAACGACCTTAATTATTCATGCATCCATAGGAATATTTTCTCTTTTCCTTCTTTTAATCTATTTTTTGGTTATTAATTTCTTTCTAACCGTTTTCCTATAAATAAAATTCTTTCTTTCCGGTGTTGTTTTGTAACGATTTCTCACGTTTCTTCCCAAAAAGGTAAAAACCTTCTATGAAAAAATAGTTTCTTAGTCCATTTCAAATCTTCAACCAACTTCAATATTAGTGTGAAAGAATCCTTAAATTACTCTCAAATGAAACAACTTTTCAGAAAAACAGGCTTATCTGTGAACATTGGTAGAATCTGCATTTCATGTCATATCGCCATAGAAGAAAGGTTTCCCAACGTCTAGCAAAAGCGCTTGCACGTTTCACTTTTCGTTTCTTCAGGGGAACTGTGATACAGATGTCAAACCTCGTTCTTCTACCTGCATGGACTGTGAAAGAAATTGGATTTTTAAACTAGCAATTTCTTCTTTCAGAACTCCCCTAGAAATATATTAATATATTAAGAACTAACCCGGTCAATACCTTGCTTCTTCCAGCTCACGCTTCAATCCTTTTACTGACACCAAAAAATGCCGCGCATGCGGACTAGCCCTTATCCTCGGTTTTTTATAGAGGAAGTTAGTTTAAAGGGCTATTGTTTAAAGGGACCCTTACCATTAATTTAGTTACATAGGTGCCATTCTATTTGGGCATTTAAGCCCTTGGGACAGACTGTAGATAAACGGAATATCCAACGTTGTTCTTGATATACAAGTTGTTGTTCTCTTGTGCGACCCCTAAAGCCGCTATGGACTTGTTCAATAACAAAACAACGAAGATCTTGAAAAACATGATTTAGTTGAAGGCAGTGTTCTACCATGGGGGCTTCTTTTCTCTGACATTTCAATCTACTGCGATGTTCTTGCATCCTTATTTGTAGTGAACGAATAGTTTTACCAACGTATAATAACTGACATGGGCAGAATATTCCATAAACCACGTAGGTCGATTGGCAGTTAGTAGAACTATTAATCCTATAATCTGTTCCTCCATAGTTAAAGGAAGAAAGCTCTAGAGTAACCATACAGATACTGCAGCCCATACATTTTCGATGGCCTCGGACTATTATAATGTCTTCAGGAGAAGAAGGTCTTAACTCCGTCGGGCTAAGGATTTCTTTAAGATTACGGTGTCTTTTCCAAACACACCTCACATGCTTATCTTCCAATCCCTGAGTATGTTGCAGGACATTAATATGACGTTTCAAAATCCTCTGTATTTTATAACTAAATGGAGAATAGGACGTTACAAAATTAATCTGTTGATCGTCTACATTTGGTCTATGTTGATGTGAATCCATCGGGAGCATTTAATCTTGGATTCACAGCAACATAGACCAAATGTAGACGTTGTTTTGTTATTGAACAAGTCCATAGCGGCTTTAGGGGTCGCACAAGAGAACAACAACTTGTATATCAAGAACAACGTTGGATATTCCGTTTATCTACAGTCTGTCCCAAGGGCTTAAATGCCCAAATAGAATGGCACCTATGTAACTAAATTAATGGTAAGGGTCCCTTTAAACAATAGCCCTTTAAACTAACTTCCTCTATAAAAAACCGAGGATAAGGGCTAGTCCGCATGCGCAGCGTTTTTTGGTGTCAGTAAAAGGATTGAAGCGTGAGCTGGAAGAAGCAAGGTATTGACCGGGTTAGTTCTTAATATATTAATATATTTCTAGGGAAGTTCTGAAAGAAGAAATTGCTAGTTTAAAAATCCAATTTCTTTCACAGTCCGTGCAGGTAGAAGAACGAGGTTTGACATCTGTATCACAGTTCCCCTGAAGAAACGAAAAGTGAAACGTGCAAGCGCTTTTGCTAGACGTTGGGAAACCTTTCTTCTATGGCGATATGACATGAAATGCAGATTCTACCAATGTTCACAGATAAGCCTGTTTTTCTGAAAAGTTGTTTCATTTGAGAGTAATTTAAGGATTCTTTCACACTAATATTGAAGTTGGTTGAAGATTTGAAATGGACTAAAACTATTTTTTCATAGAAGGTTTTTACCTTTTTGGGAATGTGAGAAATCGTTACAAAACAACACCGGAAAGAAAGAATTTTATTTATAGGAAAACGGTTAGAAAGAAATTAATAACCAAAAAATAGATAAAAAGAAGGAAAAGAGAAAATATTCCTATGGATGCATGAATAATTAAGGTCGTTGATGCAAATAAAAGGCTATTTTCAATCCAGCAAGTCTGGCTGATTTAAGCCTTAAAAAAAGTCTGAGACCTTGTGGCATCCTAGTGTGAATGACAAAAAATACAAAATAAAAATAATTATTTCAATATTAGCTTAGCATTAAGGAATTATATACAGAACTCCAAGTTTATAGTTGGGCTTAAAAATTATTTATTTCTTATAGTCCACATGAAAGAGACATGCGATAACTTAAAGCATCTACTGACTTCCACTCCTTTTGCACTCTGTTTAAGTTACTTACTCTAGTTCACAGGGCTCTTCACACTAGTACTCCACAATACCTGGCAGACCTTATTACATTCCACCCCCTCCAGACACACTCCCCGCTTCTTCCACCTTAACCGCCTTAATCTCCCTTCCCCTTCCCTCGCTCACCTTCAGTCCACCCGCTCCACTGCTTTCTTTTTCATCGGCCCCGCACTTTGGAATTCACTCCCCACCTCCCTCCGGTTAGAACCCCATCACGCCACCTTCAAGCGAGACCTAAAAACCCACCTCTTTTCCTTGGCCTATGACCTTCCCTCCCCTCTTGTCTGATCCTGTCCCCTACATATAGTCCTGTATCCTTTCTCTCGTTCTATTATATCAACAGTTGTAACTTCCTTTCCTCCTTTCTGGCCCTGTGCCTGTTTCTAATTGTTTGTGAATTGTAAACCGCTCTGATTGATAAAGTAGAGCGGTATATCAAATAAATAAACATAAACATACAGCTGGCATCTCTGTGGTGACTTGAAGGTAGTTGCCCTTTTAATGGGACTGCAGCAGGGATATATAAAATACATGTGTTTCTTATGTGAGTGGGATAGCCGAGCAAGGGATTGGCACTACTTGTGGAAGGAATGGAATTGCAGACAAAATGTAACAGTTGGAGAGAAGAATATCCAGCACCCAGCTCTGGTTGAGGCTCACAAAATCCTTCTACCACCCCTTCACATCAAACTAGGTTTGATGAAGAACTTTATTAAAGCCATGGACCGCACTTCGCCAGCTTTCCGATACCTGCATGAAAAATTCCCTCGACTCAGCAAAGCAAAGATTAAAGAGGGAGTTTTTGTGGGACCTCAGATTCGAGAGCTCTTCAAAGATGACCGGTTCAACAACTTGCTGCAGGGTGATGCGAAACAAGCATGGAATGCTTTTCGCCTAGTGTCAACAAACTTTCTCGGGAATGTTAGGGCAGAAAACTGCAAGGAACTAGTAGAAGACATGCTGATGCAGTATCAGAAACTTGGCTGCAATATGTCTCTAAAGATCCATTTCCTTGATTCCCATCTCGATTTGTTTCCTGACAACTGTGGTATGGTTAGTGATGAACAGGGCGAACGTTTTCACCAGGATATCGCAGCGATGGAGCAAAGATACCAGGGAAAATGGTCCACTACAATGCTGGCTGACTACTGCTGGACACTCCCCAGAGAAGCTCCCGAACAGCTGTACAAGAGACAGGCGAAAAAATCTAAGAAGTAGCCTATGACTTGGTTTTTTACAGATATTAACCGAAGGCCTATTATAATTGCTATTGACATGCATTTCATGATGTAAACATTAATTCTTGTAGATTACAAAAAAACTAGAGCCAACTTTGCAATTTCACTGTCATATTCGTGTTCAGCATATAAAAATTGATAAGAAATGACTTTTTATTTCAGTAACATGACTTTTGTAAAAATGTGTTGACCAGTGTAATTTGAATGGCAGATAGGATCTAGTGAAGGTTTGTTGAGGAGTGATGTAACAACAGCACGTTTGAAGGTATCAGGAACAGTTGCAGTGGAAAACAAGAGGAGGTTGAAGATATGACAGATGGAAGGGACAATAGTGGGGGAAATAGAGCTTGGTAGATGGGTGGGAGTGAGATCAGAGGAGCAGATAATGTTTGGAGGAGGCGAGAATATGTACAGTTTCTTTGTGGATGATTTTAATGGAAGAATAGATGACAGTGGTTGAAGGAAGGATATGAGAATGAGAAGAGATAAGGGGAAATGGAGATGAGCCAGTGGAGAACTCAAGACTAATCGTGTGAATCTTGTCATGGAAATAGCCAAAATCTGGGCAGAAAGTGAAGAAGGGGCAGTGGTGGAGGCACTTTGAAGAAAGAGTTGAGCTTTGCAAAGAGATGGCAAGGGTCAGAGGCAAGGCAGTTTGTCAGATGGACATAGTACTCTTGCTTGGCAGACTGGAAGGAGGTTAACATGAATTTGAAATGTAAGAATCTAGTTGTGGGTACAGGATTTAAGCCAAAGGCATTCAGCAGAGCAGGCCACAGAAATGTAGGTAGTGGATTTTGGAGGTCAGTCAAGGCTGAGGTACAGTACGCCTTACAAGATGTGGAATGGGAAGAGTGAGAGCATCCAAAGCAGAAGAGAATATTGTGTTACAAGAAGAGACTGCCTTATTGACAGACTCAGATGATATAGTCACTGAGAGAGGAGATGATAGAGTAAGGCTTACCATTCTGAATATTCCTAAATACATTAGCGGAGATTGGCTGAGACTGTGATGGGGTGTGGATAAGAGTGAAAATTAGCAGATGATTGTCAGATAGAAGAAATGAGGGGGGGGGGAAGCTTGAGGATAAGCAGCTGGAGAAAAAGACAAGGCCGAGGCAGTGACCATGCTGGTGAGTAGGAGCAGTAGAATACCGTTGGAGGTTTAATGAGGAGGTTAAGGCAAGGAGCTTTGAGGCATTAGAGTCAGAGGGGTTATCAACATGAATGTTAAAATCCCCAGGAATGAGGGAAACAAAAGATGGTTCAAGGAAGAAGGAAAGGCAGGAGTCAAAGTCAGTGAGACAAGAAGAGGTGGACTTCTCAGAGATCGAGAAATGACAGATACTCGGAGGGGTTAATGGAGTAAATAAGCCGATCACGTGGACTTCAAAGGAAGAAAAGAAGAGGTTGAAACCTACTGGAAGGAATGAGTAGCAACCCAACACCACCACTGGAGCCAAATGGGTGGGGTTTATGGGAGAAAAGGTAGCTTCCATGACAAAGGGTAGCAACTGAAACAGAGTCTTCAGGGAGAAGCCAAGTCTTGTTTTATAAAGCAAGAAAACGCAGAGCATTAGATATGAGGTTATGAATGCAGACAAATTTTTTGGAGGCAGATTGAGCATTCCAGAGGGAAGATGAGAAAGAAATAGAAGAGGGAGGAAGGAGAGGGGATATTAATAAGATCAGAAGAGTTGTGGTTGGATCTGTGCCGAGGGAGTGTGAGAGATACCTATAGGGACCAGGATTGGGATTGATATCCCCAGTAGAGTAGGAGAAGGAAAAGAAGAGCACGGGGAAGAGGCATGATGGTGGCAAACAGTGTAAACTTAAGAGGTAAGCCAGTGAGGCATTGTCTCAGGGTACACCAAAATAGAGGCGCAAGAAGCCTGCCTTACTGTGTCGCTCTCTGCCTCCTGAGCTGCAGCTTTTTAAAACATTAACACAGCTGTGGGAGCATTTCCTTTGGCTCCCATGGCTGTATTAATGCTTAGCACAGCTGCAGGAGCAAAAGTCAATGCTCCCATGGCTGTGCTGAGCATTGATACAGCTACGGGAGCAAAGACAAATGCTCCCGCGGCTGTACTGACCATTAATACAGCCACGGAAGCATCTGTTTTTGCTTCCATGGCATTATTTAATGCTCAGCACAGCTGCTGGAGCAAAAGCAAATGCTCCTGAAGGGAGTGGCTGATATTAGTGCTGTGGGGACTGGGAGAAGTTGGTACTGGGCTGATACAGGGGTTGGCTGATACTGGGAATGGGGGGGGGCTTGGACTGAAAATGGGCTGATATTGGGGCTGAGGGAACTGGAAATGGGCTAATATTAGGTCTGGGGAGTTGGGACTAGAAAAGGGCTGGGACTTGAAAGGGAGCTAATTCTAGAACAGTCCTGGGATTGAAAGGGCGCTGATGCTCTAAAATGCTAGGGTGAGAGTAGGAAAAAGAGGGAGATGCTGGGGGAGGAGGACAGATATTGTGGGGAGTGGGAAGAAGCAAAATCAACCAAGGAAAGTTTGAGAGGGATGGGTATAAGAAAGCATGCTGGGGTAAGGAAGAGGAAAGACAAGATTAATGAATATTGAAGAAGTAAGTAAATGGGTTTGTGCTGGGGGAGTAGGAGGCAGGAGGGCAGAAAACTAAGGACATGGGATGTGGGAAAGCAGGCACTCTGCCAAGTGGAGACTCTAAGATTGGGTAAGAAACAGAAGAACGTCTCTAAAATAAGCTTGGGTAGGATTGTGAGTGGGAACTTGGAGTTGCTTGGGAGGATAGTGAGGACTAAGAACTAGACCAGAAGTTAAGAAGACCAGTGGGGGCATGGTGATTTGGTGAGGGGTATGAGTAGAGCTGTGAGACCAAATTCAGAAATATGGGGAGGTGAGAGGTTTTGGGGAGTGGAGGGGTTGGGGCAGTTGAATAGGGCAGGATACTATTGAGTTGAATGAGAGCCAAGGGGAAGGGGGATAGGTGTTACTTGAGGAATGTGAAAGAGAGTAGAAATGGGAGAAAGGGGAAATGGAAGCCTAGATGGGGTAAGACATAAGAAAAGGCCTGCAAGTGGAGAGAGGATGAGTGTGAAGGAATGATCAGGGGCTGGTAAAGGGATGAGAAGCAGAAAGGTGGTAATTGAGACTGAGGAGGAGATTACAGAGGGAGGAAATGGCGAACTAGAAAGTGGGTGAAAGATGAGGGAGGGGGATAGGTTGCTGGCAAAGGAATGAGACATGGAATGGAAGGACTAGGGAAGTAAGATTAGGAAATGGAAAGCTGGTAAGTAGGTGAATGGTGAAAAGAGGAAGACAAGATTGTAGGAAGGCGAAAGAGGAATGGAATGAAGCTGTCAGGTAAAATGCAAATGAGAGAAATAACAGGATCAATGTCAGAGATGTAACGAAGGAAGGGATGAAGAAGACAAGGAATGTGAAGAAACAGAAATGGAAATGGGATCTTGGAAAAGGAGTTAGAAGTAAACTAACGAGGAAGTAGAAAAAAGAGACTGGGACCAACCCATCTGGAAAAATAAGATGATCAGACTAGAAAGATAAAGTGTCGGTTTTTAGAGAATGAAATATGTCAGCTTTGAAAATGTGCATTTCTTATGTTCATTATGGGAAGAAATGCATTTCTATTTCTCTTTCTTCCATGTTCTACATCTCTGTGTCTGATTTTGGGATTTTCCATTTCAATTTTTGTCTTTTGTACTTTTATTCTTTAATTGGTGATGGTCTTTTTTTTCTATGTGCAGCTAAGATAAGGGATTCTATTAACATGAGGTCTCTTTCTAGGAATCTGTAGTAGTTCAGCTTGTTCTCTTTTCCAACTGGGGGTTACTGGTGTTCTAGAATATTTGCAGTGCTGATTTTTCATAGGTAGAATTGGTGCAATTTGAGTTCTTGATGCTAGTGTTGAGTCTCCATTTGCAGAGTTTTGCGTTATGATGCACAATGCCTAGCTGTGGGGTGAGTTAGTAGTGTTGTCACCGATGTGAGACTAGAATTTGAATAGAATTTTTTTGTATGTTGAGATGTAAAATGAAACACCTTACCTCTGCTCTGCATCTGTTGTTGGGAGAGTATTATTGGTGAACCTGAGTGTTCCTTTGACACTGTTCCTCACAGGCGACTTATAAACAAACTGAGCACCCTAGGGATGGACCCTAAAGTTACTGCTTGGTTTAGAAATTGGTTGGGTTGGAGGTGACAAAGAGTACAAGTAAATGGAGCTCACTCTGAGTAGAAGGATGTTACCAGTGGTGTGTCCCAGGGATCTGTCCTTGGTCCGATTCTTTTTAACATCTTTGTTAGTGATATAGCTGAAGGGCTGTCGGGTAAGGTTTGCCTCTTTGCGGATGACACCAAAATCTGCAATAGAGTAGACACCCAGGAAGGTGTAGATAACATGAGGAGGGATCTAGCTAAGCTTGAAGAATGGTCTAGAATTTGGCAGCTGGGATTTAATGTTAAAAAAATGTAAGGTCATGCATTTGGGCTGCAGCAATCCAAGGGAGCAATATAGTATAGGGGGTGAAGTACTTTTGTCCACTAAAGAAGAGCGGGACCTAGGCGTGGTTGTGTCTGATGATCTTAAAGTAGCTAAACAGGTAGAAAAGGCAACAGCAAAAGCTAGAAGGATGCTTGGGTGCATACGGAGAGGAATGGCTAGCAGAAAAAAGGAAGTGATAATGCCTCTGTATAAGTCTTTGGTGTGACCTCATTTGGAGTATAGTGTGCAATTCTGGAGACCGCACTTTCAAAAGGATGTGAACAGGATGGAGTCGGTGCAGAGGGTGGCTACTAAAATGATTAGTGGTCTTCATTATAAAGCATATGAAGACAGACTGAAGGATCTTAATATGTACACCTTAGAGGAAAGGCGGGATAGAGGTGATATGATTGAGATGTTTAAATACCTCCGTGGCATAAATGTTCAGGGAGAGAGCCTTTTTCAATTGAAAGCAAGTTCTGCTACGAGGGGACATGGGATGAGGGTGAAGGGAGATAGATTCAGGAGTGATATGTGGAAATATTTCTTTACGGAAAGAGTAGTGGATCCGTGGAATAGTCTCCCAGTGGAGGTGGTAGAGATGAGGACAGTAACTGAATTCAAAAAAGCATGGGACAAACACAGAGGATCTCTAAAGGTAAAAGGGGACTGTTGTAGTTGTTGATATGGAAGGACAGACTAGATAGACCATGTGGTCTTTTTCTGTCATCATATTTCTATGTTTCTATGTTTCTATGTTCCATGTGAATGGGTAATTATGCCCTGTCAGACTATTATTTAAAGGCAATTAGGTGTTTGCTGGCAAATGCATAATTAGCCTAACCGTGTAATTAAAAAAAAAAATAAAAAAAAAATAAATATATATATATATATACAGATAATATCAGGCTTTTAAATTGCAGAATGACCAGATATTATCTGTATACTTGTGGCACATATTGGGGGAGGAGCAAGCGTAGGTCAGAAAATTATCTAGATAGTGGCAATATTTAGCCACTATTCAGGTAAGTGGCATTTAGTTTAGGTCTGCTGAATATCGGACCTAGCCTAAAGCGATGAAACAATGACCATGCCACCACTCCCCGTATATTCAGTGCTGCTTCTATATGGATAGTATACTAGTGGTCAAAATTAATCACAGAGCAAAAAATTGTCAAAAAGAAAAACACAACTCTGCACACTTAACTTGAAAGTATAACAGTATCATCCAAACGGATGTGTTTAAGTAGAAACTTTAAACAGAGTTCACCAATCAATCAAGGCCCCACAGACAGAAGCAACTAATATGTCTCAGACTCAGCGGGCAAAAACAAAACACTGTCAGTAACAACTGACTGGGCATAGCCCTTATTGCATCAACGACCTTTAATACTTTGTTGCTCTGAAGGAGGCATCCACTAACTCTTGAACCAAAATAATAAACAATTTAGGCTCAAAATTACTCAGCAAAAAATATATAGAGAGAGTGGTCAGCTTAACTAAGCTTTAGAGGCATTGCTTGAAAAAGTTTTTGAAACAGCTGGCAAGCTGGCAAGCTTGGATGGTCTTCAATCAACGCGTTGTGAGTGTTTTAGCCACCCCCTGAAGAAACTTGTTCGGGTGAAACGCAAGATTGCGCGAGTGAGAGCGTTGGGGATAAGGCGATGGCCAAGGGTGGGGGAGAAAATGGCTGGAGTAGAGAGTTGGTGATTTGCACGGCATTTGAAATAGTGTAAATGAAGGCAAAAGGAGTGGGGAGAACTAGCATAAAGAGGAAAAAAGTGTGGAGCTATGGGGCTGGATGGGGAAGAGGAACTACGAATTTGAGCACATATGATTGTGATATATGGTAAGGCAGGAGAGGAAGTTTGTAAACGGGGGCGCTGGGTGAGAATGTCCACAGTCTTGGCAAAGGCAAATATTAATATGACTTGCAAAGGATTGTGGGAAATGTAGTCCATTCATACCAGAATCAGCCGTTCACAATAAATTAGTTGTGCTTGCTCGAGTGTTAAGCAAAGAAAAGATATTTTATTTATGGGGTTATTTCTCCCAACACAGATTTGCTTGGTAGCACAGAAAAGGATACTTGCTTTCAGTATTATACGTAGAAAAACAAAATCAGGAAAAACAACAACTGAACTTCTTAAGCAATCAAATCAAATCATAAAGACCTTGATGGGAACAGAAAGGTCTTTTCTGTGGGCTCCTGCTAATATCTTTTTAGCAGTGCTTCAAAAACAAACAAAACCCACAAAGTAATGAAAAACTGTTCTTTTTCAAGGCTAACTTCTGGTATTTTCACACACACCCAGAAGTGTCTCTTCAGAGCTCACAGGCAATTAAGCAAGGCTCAATTGCTAACAATTAACCAGCTGCAAACCTCTTGGCTGGTTTACTTTCTAAACGTGGCTCAAATCCTGCTCAAAAGCTTTTCTGAGTAGATCAAAGAACAAGTTTATATTTCTTTGTGATGGTTGTTGTATTTTGTAAAAGAATATTACCACAGAAGTTTAGACAGAGAGCAATCCATGTATTCACACTGTTCATTTACAATATCTCCTGCTTCTTCAACTATCATAGAATCAATATCATGGATTGGCACAGAGGAATTTCTTAAAGGAGCACTCTCAGAACAATACTTGTTTCCCTGCTGTCTTCCAAGTGAAAAGCTAGGGCATAGATCAGTGTTCATACCTGAGCTTCCATTGCCGTTAGGGTTCCTCTCCAAATATCCTGGCCAGTATGTAGTCCAGTTTTTATGTCCAGCCTTCCAATCAAGATCCCTGGACACTGGGTCTCTCTTCACATACCTTCTTGCACTGGTCTTAGGGTCCCTTCCAAATGCAGCCGTCTCCCTCACAGGTGCCGTCCGGGGATTCCTGGCTCTGCAACCCCACTCCTCTGGTTTCCTCCAGTCCAATGGAGTATGCTTGCCTCTGGAATGCCTCCCAGCACACGTACTGCTATGGACTCCTTTAGACCTCCAAGATGCTTCTCTCTTCTTCCTTCCAAGTTGCTTCTTGCTCTCTCTGTCCGTGAGCTCTGGCTTCTGCTGCCTCTGCTCCTGCTGATGATGATGATCATGAAGATTCTGCTGATGATTCTGCTGTGTAGAATAAGCTTTACTTTTAACCTGTTTAGAGGGCTGCTCCACCCTAGCACAGCGCAGCTGTGCTGAATCAAGCCCTGCCCTTGGAGATGAGTGCTTGGGGATTACCTCATAGCTCTCCTGATTGAACACACGTTTCCCCACTTCAACTCTTCTAGTGGCTGTTGGAAACCTGGTGCATTCTGGGACTGGTAGTCTTTTATGAGAACATTCTGTTTTATTATTTCTACCAGAAAAGACAGGTTGCTTGTTCAGAGCCAATTCACCTCTATTATAGCTCCTTCCTGAACTATGATAAGCTTCCTTATCACAAGTTCCAGTGGATTGGAGTGTACCTGGGAATAATAATATTTACAATCTAGAGGAAGGCTATATATGAAATTCAGACCATGGGGTGGGTGGGCAAGAGAAGGAAGGAAGGGAAGGAGGGGAGGAATGTGCCAAGTTTAGTAATGGTGACCAGGGTTAATTTTCCATAAGGAGTAAGAGGAAAGATAAAGGTACAGAGATAACTAGCAAATTAAACAAAGAACTAGAATGAAAGTAGAAAGCAAGAGATAGGACAGCAGCTCAGAATAAAAAAAAAAAACCAGAGCAAACTACAAATAGGCACCTATAAATAAATATATACAAACACATACAAACTTACAAAAAACATATAAATAGCAATAAACTGAAATGCCAGAGCAAGCATAGTTAAGAAGTTGAGCAGAATGCTAAACTGTAAAGCTCTCGGGTTTGTATCACCAGATGGGAGTTCAAAAGGGAAGGGACACACACATGAGTGGAGTGGAGGGAGGAAGGGTGTAGTCTAATGGTTAAAGCAATGGATTGGGAACTAAAAGAGCAGCATTTGATTCTCACTAACACTTCTTGTGGCTTTGAGCAAGTCACTTAACCCTGCATTTCCTCAGTAGAAAAATCTAAGTTATCATTGTCCCTGTTTCATGTACATTACCAAGTTTAAGTTACAATGTAAACCACTTTGACTGAAATGATAAAGCAGTATAAAAAACCCTGTTAAATAAATAAAATAAAATAATAAAACATGTGCTTGCAAATGTTTATCTAGTTTCTTGTCTCTTCAGAAAGTTTCAGCAGGGAGTTAACCCCTCCTCTTGCAAGCACAGCCTCTCTCAGATGCTGTTTTCCTAAACACATGGGCAGTTTGCCAAAGCCAATGGCGCAAATTCTGCCTAAGGAGCCCCTACAGTACAGAGGCCATTCGAGAGGGGACCCATCCAGTCCAGCAAACCTGCACTGTGGCACCAGAGAAAGAGCATGGCAAACATCATTTAATTAAAAATAACTTGCCACAATGTCTCCCTCTGCTTCTCTTTCATAAACATACCACTCTAACAAGTACAGTTCTCCAGGAACAAGCAGGAAGTCAGTCCTCACATATGGGTGATGTCGGCACCGGTGGAGCCCGCGCAGAGCATTTCCCCAGCTATCAAAGAAAACCTTTGGGAGTGCCACCATGCATGTATGGTCCCCTTCCCGCCCAAGGGTGCCATCTTGATCAGTCTCAATTTTATTGCGGAGCCCTTCGGATGCACGTCCTGTACCTCAGAAAAAGTCTCAATTTTGTCTTTTTAATGCCGGGTTTCCAGTCCTCTTCCCGCCGTCCTCAGTACCCTTGCTTCAGCAGCGGGCCCTGGGACTTTGTTCTTTCATTTTTTCTCGTGTTCGTCTCTAGCACATTTTCACGCCCTTTTCAACCGCTGGTTGAGCCGAAGGTCTTCAACCTCATGGGGATTCTTTTTGCCCCTATGGCCTCTGGTTTCAAAAGGAGTGACAGATGCTGCAAGAATATGTCGCTCAAGGACACCCACGACTGTTGTCTTAGGTGCCTAGGAGCTGACCACAACCCGGAGTTTTGCTCTCTTTGTAAAAAGATGTCCTTCAAGGCCACCCAGAGCCATAAGCAGAAGCTGGGCGATATTTTCCACAAGACAGCTCTGGTGTTCCCGGTAGCTTCCTGCTCCACCAACCTTCAGCCTCTGGGGTCCCCTGCGGCCGCTTGGCCCCAGCGTCACTCTGAAAGGGAGTAGAAGAAGATGATGAAGTCCTCGAGGAACCTGTTGGTGGCTCCGGACAAGTGTGAACGTTCTTGCGCTCGGTCCGTCAGCCCCCCTCAGCAGTCCCAAGAGTCTCAGAAGGAGCGGCCTTGAAAGGTACCTCATAGAGATACAGAGGCCTCTGGCGATGGTGCCTGGTCTCCCGAGGGTCGTCCCTGTAAGTACCCCTTCTCCTCCTTGATGCCTGACCCGGTCACCCCGTGTTGGCATTGCAGAGCCCCACTCCCGAGTGGCAGGCCTGAATGCTGGCACTGGAGCGCAGCATTTCTGCCTTCCTTGCTGCCCAGCAGGCACTGGTGCCAGGCTCCGTTGGCACACGCCCTGAGACTTCGAGGGCAATGCCTGTGATGGCTCCCCAGACCGCTATCACAGCCCCCGAGCCAGGGGTCTCGTTGGGGAACCCGACAGAGGTTTCGATCTCCATCCCAGTCTTCGGGTGCGAGATCTTCTCGTGTTAGCGCCTCTGGCTCCAGGCGGGCTTTGGCCTCAGGAGCCCAGCGTAAGGCACAGGTGCTGCTCGAGCAGCCTAGCTCCGAGTCTTCCCCGGAATACTCGGGCTGGGAATCCGAGGGGGACACTTCGCCCGAATCCTAGGCTCATTGGGACCTCCCTTCGGACCCTTCTCCGCCGGGTTCAGAAATGGTGATCCCCCTGAAGACATCTCCTTTGCTGTACATGCAGTCCGAGGAGGAGCCCCGTGCAGAAGAACTCGATATTTTACAGTACGAGGCCCCGCAGAGGGAATCCCTCACGGTCCTGTTTCTGCCCATCCTAGCCCAGCTGCTCCTCCATATGTAGGAGATTCATAAGAACATAAGATATGCCATACTAGGTCAGACCAAGGTCCATCAAGCCCAGTATCCTGTTTCCAACAGTGGCCAATCTAGGTCATACGTACCTAGCAGTTTCCCCAAAAGACACAGGTTCCACAATGCTTGTATTGGGTCAAACATTGATATCCTGGGTCCCTTTTTAATAATGGTTTATGGACCTTTCCTCCAGGAACTTGTCCAAACCCTTTTTAAACCCAGCTACACTAACAGCCTTTACTACATCCTCCAGTAACAAATTCCAGAGTTTGATTACATGTTGAGTGAAAAAATATTTTCTCTTGTCTTAAATAGTTTACCCTGTAGCTTCATTGCATGTCCCCTAGTTTTTCTATATTCTGATAACGTAAACAATCGATCTACGTTTACCCGTTCCACTCCAGTCATTAATTTATAGACCTCTATCATTTCTCCCCTCAGCCGTCTCTTTTCCTGGTTGAAGACCCCTAATCTTTATAGCCTCTCCTCATAGGAGTATCCTTCCATCCCCTTTACCATTTTGGTGGCTCTTCTCTGAACCTTTTCTAATAATGCTATATCCTTTTTAAGATGCGGCGACCAGAATTGCACACAATACTCAAGGTGCGGTTGCACCATGGAACAATACAGAGACATTATAATATACTTTGTTTTATTTTTCATTCATTTCCTTATGATACCTAGCATTCTATTTGCTCTCTTGACCACCGCTGCACACTGGGCAGAGGGTTTCAACATGTTATCCATGATGATGCCTAAATCTTTTTCCTGGGTGGTGGTTCCCAATGTGGAACCTTGCATTGTGTAACCATAGTTTGGGTTGCTCTTTCCTAGGTGCATAACTTTGCGCTTGTCCACATTAAATTTCATCTGCCATTTGGATGCCCGGTCTTCCAATTTATCAAGATCCTCCTGCAATTTTCCACAATCCTTTTGGGTTTTAACAACTTTAAATAGTTTTGTGTCATCTGCAAATTTGATAATCTCACTCGTTATTCCCTTATCCAGGTCATTTATGAATATGTCAAAGAGCAGCGGCCCCAGCACTGATCCCTGGGGTACTCCACTATTCACCTTTTTCCATTGGGAAAATTGGCCATTTAGCCCTACCCTCTGCTTTCTATCTTTTAACCAATTCCTGATCCACAATAATACACTGCCTTATATCCAATGACTCTTTAGTTTTGCCAAAGGTCTCTGATGAGGGACCTTGTCAAAGGCTTTCTGAAAGTCCAGATACACTATATCAACCGACTCACCTTTGTCTACGTGTTTATTCACACCTTCAAAAAAACATAAGATTAGTAAGACAAGTTCTTCCTTGTCTAAAGCCATGTTAGCTGTCTCCCAATAGGCCATGACTATCTACATGCTGAGTAATTTTGTTCTTTATGATGGTTTCTACCATTTTTCCCGGTACTGACGTCAGGCTCACCGGTCTGTAGTTTCCCGGATCACCCCTGGAACCCTTTTTAAAAATTGGCGTTAAATTGGCCATCCTCCAATCTTCAGGTATTACGGATGATTTTAATGAAAGTTCACAGATTACTGATAGCAGGTCTGCAATCTCATATTTCAGTTCTTTCAACACCCTTGGATGTATACCATCCGGTCCGGGTGATTTGCTACTCTTCAGTTTATCAAATAGTTTTAATACATCTTCCCGCTGTAGAGATATTTCTCCCAATTCCTCTGCATTATCACCTTTAAATACCACTTCAGTCATGGGTAACATCCCTACATCTTCCTCTGTACAGACCAAAGCAAAGAATTCATTCAGTTTCTCCGCTATAGCCTTGTCCCCTCTTTCTGCCCCTTTTACCCCTGTATCATCTAACGGTCCAATTGACTCTCTCACAGGTTTTTTGCTACGAATGTACTTGAAAAAGTCTTTATTTCACGTTTTTGCTTCCGTAGCAAGTTTCTTCTCAAATTCTTGCTTTGCCTGCCTTATCAATGCTTTGCATTTAACTTGCCAGTGCTTATGCTGTTTCCAGTTTTTGTCATTTGGCTCTTTTTTTTCCATTTCCTGAAAGATGCTTTTTTGGCAACAAAGCCTCTCTGACCTCACCTTTAAACCATGCTGGCAGTTTTTTGGACTTCTTTCCACGTTCCTTAATGCGTGGAATACATCTGATCTGGGCTTCCAAGATAGTATTTTTAAACAACACCCAAGCTTGATGTAAGTCTTTAACCTTTGCAACTGCTCCTTTTACTTTTTTCTTAACTATTTTCCTCATTTTATCATAGTCTCCCTTTCAAAAATTAAAAGGTAGTACTGTGGATTTCCTTACTATCCCTCCTCTACTAATTAAATCAAACGCGATCATGCTATGACCATTATTGCCAAGTGGACTCAACACCCTTATCTTTTGCACCAGATCTGGTGTTCCACTAAGGACTAGGTCCAATATGGCTTCCCCTCTGGTCGGTTCATGAACCAGCTGCTCCAAGAAGCAGTCATTTATTTCATCTAGAAACTTTATCTCCCTAGCATGTCCTGCCGTGACACTGACCCAGTCAATACCGGGGTAATTGAAATCACCCATTATTATTACTGTGTTGTAACTTGTGTTAGCTTCCTTGATTTCTTTGAGCATTTCATCATCCATTTGTTCATTCTGGCCAGGTGGTCGATAGTACACCCCCCACTGCCATCACCTTCCCCTTACATGGAATTTCAATCCTGAGTCTATCCCCATTGCCAGCAAGCGCCTGGTCACCATGTACAGGATCCAGTGAGGACTCGTCTTCCGGGAGGCACAGCTTCCTCATTCTTTGATGGTGTTAGAGTCCACCATGCGGAAGCAAAAGAGCTGGTGTTCGTGCAAGGGTGGCATCAGTGGCCCACCTGCATTCCGTGCCATTGGTGGACATCTGCCGATCCGCAACCTGGTCCTCAACTATCACCTTCGCGACACATTACTGGCTGAAGAGGGAGTGCTGTCAGGACAGCGTCTTGACCAGGCCGTACTCCATAATTTGTTTGGGGTTTAAACAACTCCTGTCCTCTGACTCTTCTTCTGTGGCTACCGGGAGTGTGGTCTTCCAGGGACCCAGGGTCCTCGGGCAGTCTTCGGTTACCAGTGACTGTGAACGGCTCACCATGACACTTTTCTACCGGTCCTCGGTAGCCTATAGCTGAGGATTGCCATATGTGAGGACTGACTTCCTGCTTGTTCCTGGAGAAAGCGTATACTCATCTGTAACAGGTGTTCTGCAGGGACAGCAGGAATCAGTCCTCAGAACCCACCCACCTACCCCTCCCCTTGGAGTTGCCCATTGTCCTTGGTATTTTTTGTCTTTTGCCTGAGCTATGTCATTTGACTGACCAAGATGGCACCCTTGAGCATGGTGGCATTCCCAAAGGCTTTCTTTGAAAGCTGGGGAAATGCTCCATGCGGGCTCTGTCGGTGCAGATGTCACCCATATGTGAGGACTGTTTCCTGCTGTCCCTGGAGAACACCTGTTACAGTTGAGTAACTATGCTTTATTTATTTATTTAGCTGTATTTATATCCCGCTTTTCACCGGGTCAAAGCGGTCAATTGGGGGATACATTTAACATGAGGGGATATGAGACACATACGCTAATACTTACAGGGAACATGGACAATAGAGGGTTAAGTGGCTTGCCCAAGACCACAAGGAGTGCCTATAGGACTAGAAATCCCAGTCCCTCCGGCCTGAGATTGCTGTCCCCAGGTGGGACTTGAACCCTCGGCCCTCCGGCCTGAAGTACCTTGTCCTAACCACTAGACCACTCCTCCCTACCTTTGTGGTCAACATTATTGGCACACCTGCATGTTAAGTATATGGTGGACAATATCTTGAGAAATAATTAGAAATATTCCAACTGTATGTCATTATAATATTTTAATAGTATGTTCAAAAGTATACATAAAAAAAAAGATGTCTGTGCAATTTAGATGTAGTAATTTCTGAGAAAAAAACAAAATATGACCTACTACTACTACTATTAATCATTTATATAGCGCCACAAAGCTATTAATGGCACCCTTCACTAATATTTGGTTGCACAACCCTTGGCAGTGAAAACATTTCTTGTAGCCATCCATCAGTTTCGTAAATCTGTGTGCTGATAGTTTCTCCCACTCTTCAACTGTGATTTGTTCCAGCTCATGAATATTTCCAGGATTCCTTTTAACAATGGCAAATTTCAGCTCTTTCCAAAGGGTCCCAGTTGGATTGAGATTAGGACTCATTACTGGCCAGTTTAAAACGGTCCATTTTTTTCCTTTTTAACCATTCTTTTGTACTTTTGGATGTATATTCTGGGTCATTGTCCTGCTGGAGGACTCATGACCTTCGGCCCAGACCTAGCTTTTTGACACTAGGTAGCACATTTTGCTCCAAAATACCTATCTTTAGGGTTGATGCTCAATCTGTAGGCTGATAAATTAACAGAAATACTCAAAGAATTAAGTGCTATACAAAACAGATGTGGCAACAGGGAATCTTCCTGAAATATTCCTTGCTGGATCTTGATTTTAGGAATCACAAACTGTCTATCTTCATACTTCAATGAAGTGTGGTTTGTCACATTTTCATGGTAAACTTGATGCACTCAATTTTTAATTTAGAGTTTATTTTGTACATTTCAAAGCAAATTATTATCTGTAAGTGTTGGATTTTAGCATGCTATATTGAAGTTTCTGGTTTTCTTGGCATTAACCATGATGCATGTTGTTTTCGTATGTTGTTAAGTGCCATCGGGTCTCTCTCAACTTCTGGTGACCCAGTGGATAGTTGTCATGTTGTGACCTGGATTTTCTTGGTAAGGTGTGACTGGAAGTAATTGCCAGGCTTTTTGTGGTCTCCAGGGCTGAATCTGCTTTGCTTCCAAGATCAGACGGAATTGGGCGCACTCAGTTTTGTTCCAAATACTTCCTTCTTATTGCTTGTCTCTTCCCTTGCCATGATATTGGAGTCAATATGATTGCATATTCTGTCAGCATCCATTACAGCGAACAGTTTTAGATTGTCAAGTTACTGGTCTGTAATTTTTGGGAGACTTACTTGAATTTTCTTTGGAAGAGAAGTGTTCTTCCTGTTATTAGCCATTGTGGTGGTGTCTGGCTGCCTGATTAATTATTTTTATAGTTTGGTGGAGGTATGTTAACTGTTTGAGCCAAAAATTGGGTATTCTTTCTGGACCAGGGCTCTTCCAGTTCTGGGCCTTTTTCACCTGCTTTTCAAATCTTTTGTTATTTCAGATCATTTCATAACTTTGTTCAACTTTTCTAATTCTCTCATATGTTAGGTGACCATTCTGCTCCTGCACAACCCATTCTCCAGTCACTGAACCATCTTACATTTTCTCCTCACTCTGCTTTTTACTCTGTCCAATATCACTTTCTCTCTCCTGGACCATATTCTCATCTCTCACAGATTTTTCTCTTGTTATTCCATCTAAGTGTTCTGGCTGTTGTGGCACTTTTTTGCACTCCTTTTTGAATCCCCTTTCTCTTTCTACAACATTGCTCAACTGTTTTAAAATGTCCTTAATGAAGTACATTTTTTAAAATTTGTCTTATATTTGGATCGGTTGCCCTTTACAACTTTTCCTTTGATATTTTTCCTCTTTCTTCCATTTTAAGGCAAGTTCTCTTTGTGTATCCTCTAATTAAATACAGAATTTGTGGAATAGTAGTAGAAGTACATTGTCTTCTTTTTTTTTTCTTCTGGAGTCCATCTAATAGTTTTTAGTCCTCTTAACTTTTTCATGAGGTTTCTGTGTTTTATCTCTTGCTGCAGTGGGCCCATGAACAAGTTCACATGGCCTATTGCTGCACCAGGGATGCTATCTTCTGGTAGTTTTGCTCAATTACTATCACCATTTTTAGTCCTAGTGTGTAAGCTACAGGTGGCACTTTTTTTTTTATCCTGAGCAATATATTGCCGGTTTGTATCCTCCTTTTTCATTCCTACCATACTTCTACTGTAGTTTTACCTTGATGAGATTTGGATAAAGTTTATACAATGGGTCACCACATGAAGGTATTCGGCAAGACTTGGGGAGAAAAAGTATTCTTTCCCTCTCTGAGATATGCAAGAATTCACCATCTTTCTTGCAGAATTTTATGTTGTGTTTCCTTTTGTGTTTACTGCAGACAGCAGGATTGATGAGGCATATAATCCTTCTCGCCTCCCCCAAGAGTTGCTTTCCTTTTAGAATTTTGAAACAAATGAAGGAGCTGAGAAGGCTTCTGCGTGCAGGAAAATCTCCAGGAACAAGCAGGAATGAGTCTTCACATATGGGTACGTCGGCGCCGATGGAGCCCGCACGGAAATGCTCCCCAGCATCCAAACAGAAAGCTTTTGGAAGCATCCCTCGCGCCTGCGCGGTGACTTCCCGCCTTTCCCACTGCCTCTCCCCAGTTTTCGTTTTTCCGCGGAGCCAACAGGACGTACCTCCTGTCACCGCAGAAACTTTTTTCTTTCAAATTCTTATTTCTTGTTTTCTTGTGGTCGCGGCTGTCTTTCCCGCCGATACCGGCACCGCCGGTGCTTATTCTTTTCTTTTACAACTTAGAGAAATAATTTCTCCTCGGTTTTTTCTTTTATCTCATCGAGGCCTAACAGGCCTTTCCAACATGGAGCCTTCTTCCCCTAAGAAGTGCCTTCACTGCGGAAACTTAGTTTTCTTTTTAGACTCCAGTGCCTGGTGTCTATCCTGTTTGGGCCCTGACCCCTTTTCCCCTGGTCCATCAGGCTTTAGTATCGGGAGAAGACCTTCTCTTTTTCGGGTATCCCTCGATGCCGTTTTTCCTCCTGAGGTGAGGACACGGGTTTATTCTTCTCTCCAGGATCAGGTAACCCACAAAAATTCTGTTAAGACTAGCCAATTCTTGATGGGTAGGTCTCATGCCCAGCATGAGACCGGCTCCGGCCTTGCCCTCAAGACCCCATTGGCAGCAAGACCCCGGCGGGAGTCTTCGGGCTCCAAAGCATTTACGGGGTTTCAGGTTGTTCCTGGGGTTCACTCCTCACAGAACATACCTGAGCCATGCTCGGGGGTGGTATCCGCTTGAAGCGGTACCGATCCCCCGGCATCGGCACCGGTGTCGAGTGCTCCACTCTTCACCAAGGATCGTCAGCTGGTGTCTTCGGTACCTTCGGGGCCGATCGACTCGACCCAGACTGGCTTTCCTGCGTCCCCGCCATGCGCGGGGTTGGTACCGGCTTTGAGCGGTGCCGCTCCCCCGGCATCGGCACCGGTGTCGAGTGCTCCACTCTTCACCAGGGGTCGTCGTCTGGTGTCCTCGGTACTTTCGGGACCGATCGACCCGACCCAGACTGGTTTTCCTGCTTCCCGGCCATGCGCGGGAGTGGTACCGGCGTCGAGCGGTGCCGATCCCCTGGCATCGGCACCGGTGTCGAGTGCTCTGCTCTTCACCAGGGATCGTCGTCGGGAGTCCTCGGTGCCTTCGGGGCCGATCGATACGACCCAGTCTAGATTTCCTGTATCCCAGCCAACCGCGGGGTTGATACCGGCGTCGAGCGGTACCGATGCCCCGGCGTCGGTGTTGAGTGTTCCACTCTTCACCACGGATCGTCATCTGGTGCCCTGGGTACCTTCGGGGCCGACCGATGCGCCCTGGATGGGCTTTCCTCTATCTACGCCATGCTTGGGGGGTACCGGCTTCGAGCGGTACAGATACCCCGACATCGGCGCCGGTGTCGAGTGTTCCTCTCTTCACCGGGCATCGTCCTCAGGCGTCCTTGGTGCCTTCGGTACCGATCATTACGATTCCAATTGACCTCCAGGTAGCGGCATCGCCGATTCCACCACCGACGCTGGGTTTGATGCCCAGTCTGGAATCCATATCCAGTCTAGATGACTTGGTCCCGACGCGTTTCGGAGCCGATCCGTGTCGCCTCCGACTACGCAGTACCGAGGATAATCACCAAGGCTCTCTGGTTACCTCGGTACCGCTTCGGCAACCTCCGATACCTGCTACGATGGCATTACCGTCCCCGATGCCGGTACCGGTGTCGACGTCGTTTCCTGCAGTTCCATCGGTGCCATCGATCCTTTCTATGCCTAGCTTGGAATCGATACCGGGAACCGACGACGCAGTACTGACTGCCTCAAATCAGAGCTGTCAGTATCGTTCTCCATCTAACAGGGTTCGTTTTAGGCACCAGTCCAGTAGGTCTTCTGGTGTTCATTCAACCTCAACCTACCCAGGAATAGTTCCTCTGGGAGATCCTTCTTTTCAGACATTTCTCCTTGACATGGCAGCCTTTCTTGCCATTCCTATTCCGGGTTCTACTCCTGATCAAGATCCTGCAGAAAAGGAAACCATAATGCTTCCTTTGCATCAGTCTTTGCAGGACCTTCTTCTGAGGATTTGGGAATCACCTTTAAAGGTTCCTGCGCCTTCTACAGCCATGAATGTTCTGTATCAGGTGCCTCCCTCTCCGGGGTTTCAGAAAAGCCAACTTCCGCATCATTCCATTGTAGTGGAATCAGCAATGAGGAAGGTCAGAAACAAGAAGAAGCATTCTTCTTTCCCACCAGGTCGTGCATCTAAAGCACTTGATGCCTTTGGACGTCAAACCTTCCAAACTTCTATGTTGGCTTCAAGAATTATTTAATATATTTTTTATATGAGTCTTACACTTCAGGAGGTCACAGAGAAGTTATCTCTTTTGTCTCCTTTTTTGTCAGAACCCAAGGCCTCTGACTATTCCTTGCTTCTTAATCATAGCAGGAATATCTCTGGGTTCCTTTCTCGCGCTTCTCTAGACTCTTTTGAGTCTGTTAGCAGATCCTCTACTATTGCCATTGGAGCGCGTCGTACAGCGTGGCTGCAGGCTTCAGACTTGAGCAGATGGGCAAAACATACACTGGGTAATTCTCCTTGTACTGGAGACAATCTTTTCAATAGAGAAGCTTTGCATCAGGTTGCTCATTGCTCCACTGACTTTCCAGTTCTGGAAACCATCCTAAGCCTTCTTGTTCCCCAGGAAGTAGGAAATGTCCTACCAAACCTTCTTTCCTGAAGAAGAGAAAGTTTCATCCTTCTTCTGCCCATCCTCCTGGTGTACCCAAGCAAGGGACATCTCATCCTAGTCTGAAGTCTCCAGACTCTACCCAGTCTGCTCATAACCAGCAACCATAGGTTCCTGTGTGTTGCAATCTACAGTTAACTTCCCCTTAGCAGAAGTTATTCTTCAAACTCTACACTGGTTTTTTTTCCAGTATGCTATGCTCTCAGATACTTTTGTCCATGAGTTGCAGAATTCTCCCATTCTTACTACCACGAAGGGAGGTCACAACTATCCCATGATAGTTTCTGTCCCCATATGGACGTCTTTTCCTTCAGCTACCTTACCCTATGGTAAGTCACTTTCCAACCCCCTCTCTTCCAGGGTTTCCCTTGCTTGAGTTGGTGCCATACTGAAACACTTTTTTTCTTCCAGTGTAGCCGGTTTGTTTTTCCTTCACTGCGTGCTCTGCACAACCCATCGGACAGGGACGGAGATGCCTCCGCTGCCTTTGTCTGTTTTCTCTCTGTTTTCTACAGGAGAATCCCCTCTGTTGTTTTGTTCAGTTGCTGTATATGCAGGAGTTCCAGTGATTGCTTTAACGCTACGCTCATTGCAAGCTGCTTGCAACTATCTTGCATAATACTATTCACTGCAGCTTACCTTCTTCTAGCCATATCCTTCCTCGGATGTGGCAACACGCCTGACTTCTGTCAGTTTCATCTTGTAATTCTCCTGCACAATGCTTTCGGCAACCTTCGCAGGAGCTTCTACTCTGGGCCCTCACTACAGAGCATTTGTCTCTGAGGGTCTTTCATATACAGCAGACAAGCTCTGACCGGAATATGCTCCTGTTCCTTACAGCTTGGCATTATGTTTTTCTACTCCACTTGGACAACGCATACTCCTTTATCGTACATGATACTCCTGAACCCCTTGGCTGGGTCACTCTGGTATCTTTGTCTATGCGTTCTTCTTGTCCTTTGGACGTCTCAGAGTCCTAAAGTACTGCTGACGTACTCTTGCCAGACTGCTGTTATCCTCTGTTTTTCACGCAACCATACTGGTTCTTCCACTGACCTACATTCCTGCTCCACAGAAACCGATTCTATATATTTCTTCAGGTGGGTTTCACCCCCTATTATTGGGTGAATTTTTTCCCATAACATTCCCCATGTGAATGTTTTTTTCTGTGGCCCGGTTGCAGGCATGTATTCTGTAAAAATTATTTTTATGTATCAGGGCATACATGTTTTTGTTCCCTGGGTGGGCACCAGCCATCCCACCTCTATCTATACATATATCTATCTATGATTGGGACGGGTTATACTAACCATTGCTGTTGTGACGTCAACAGCTTCTATTTTTGTTATACATCTCCCTATCTGTGCAGTCTCAAACTTCTATGTCTTCCTGTCGCTTAACAGCTAGGAAGGGCAGTGTACATCTTCAGTGTTCCTGAATACACTTCTGTTCTCCTTGGGAATAGGGGTTTTGTTTTTACATACCCTCTCTTCCCTTCCGGACTGGGCTAGTTTTTCCAGATCGGTCAGTCTTCTTCTTTTAGTCCTCAATGTTTATGACTCTGTACCTAAATGAGTTCTCAGCTTTCCCATAAAGCTTTTCATTGGAGACCTGCCGATCTTCTCCTGCCCTGGTTGACACCTGGGTCACCTGCCCATTCCAGATTGGAACTTCTTCCTCACTGCTGTGGAGTCACCTTGAAGATTCCGCTACTGCATCTACAGTCTACTTCCTACAATCCCGTAGGTAAGCTCTATATTGTGCTATTTCATTAAATATTTTGATGATGCTTGACATATCTTCTAAAGACTTTTTTCCCTGTAGTCTTTAGATTCGCTGTTCCTCTGCAGCTCTGCTCTATTCAACTCCTACCCTCCATCCCCCAGGGGATGCCGGAGATCCAGGTTGGGAAATGCCGTCCTGTTCCAGGGATGCGCATTTTATGGGATCTCCCCTGGCACCCACAGCTAGGGAGTCCCCATATGTGAAGACTCATTCCTGCTTGTTCCTGGAGATAGCACAGTTACTTACCTGTAACAGATGATCTCTGGAACAGCAGGAATTAGTCTTCACAACCCACCCGCCTCCCCTAGGAGTTGTATCTATCTAGTTCCTTTCCTCTTTTTCTCCTTCTGTCTCAGCTATGAAACTCAACTGGGGAGAGGCAGTGGGAAAGGCGGGAAGTCACCGCGCAGGCGCGAGGGATGCTCCCAAAAGCTTTCTGTTTGGATGCTGGGGAGCATTTCCGTGCGGGCTCCGTCGGCGCCGACGTACCCATATGTGAAGACTAATTCCTGCTGTTCCGGAGATCACCTGTTACAGGTAAGTAACTGTGCTGTCTACGCATGCTCAAAACTTTCACACTAAATTTGAGATCTGAGAGAGCTGTTCTGTTAGAATGTACAGTTTGAAAGCAGCAAGGGACCGATAGTCATTCCTGCTAAACCTAGCAGGCTGTTTAAAAGTACCTCCTTTTGTCTCCTACCCAGTTTGGTTTTTAAAAGCTGTTAAGTCCAATGTGGCAGCCCACTTAACTACCTTGGTGACCTTATCATTGACACAAGGCATTTTCCCTTCGATCTTGCAAAAAGGCTGCAGTGTGCCTATACTAAAGAGGCAAGCTGTGTAGAAAAAATTGTGCTGACCCAGTTTTGGGGTTATGTTGATGCCAGTAATTTGCTGGATGAATTTCAGTATGGTTTTAGAGCTGATCACAGTATTGAACTTCTTTTGGTATCCATTCTTGATAAATGGTTGATTACAACTAGAGCATTCAGGTCCTATTTTAGTGCTTTTTCTTGATATCTTGTACTTAACTGGTTTCATTCATATCTTACTGGCCATACCCAGCAAGTATATTGGGATTGGAAAGTTTCCATTGCTCTTTGGCACGAGGAGTTCCACAGGGCTGGCTGGGTTTAAAAAAGGTTTGGACAAGTTCCTGGAGGAAAGGTCCATAAACCATTATTAAAAAGGGACCCAGGATATCAATGCTTGACCCAATACAAGCATTGTGGAACCTGTGTCTTTTGGGGATACTGCTAGGTACGTATGACCTAGATTGGCCACTGTTAATAGGATACTGGGCTTGATGGACCTTGGTCTGACCCAGTATGGCATATCTTATGTTCTTAGGGCTCAGCGTTGTTAGCCCTTCTGGTTAATCTGTACCTCTGGCCCATATGTGATAAAATTTAAATGACTAGGCATTGATTATAGAATTTGCTGTTCCTCTCTTTGAATTAGCTATTTCATGTATGAAGCAAGGTATTTTGAAAGGCACCCAGCAGTTGAAAAAAATATTAATTAGATCTTAATGTGGGCAGAACTGTTTCTTAGTGGTGAAGAGTTATATAAGTTGACTCAAGAAGTTAATATTGGTGAATGTGTAATTGAGATAATATGTAATGTACCTCACTGGTGATGATCAATTCTAAATTGACACTTTCTTCACAGTTGAAATATGTTACTAAAAATGCTTTTCTGAAATTGAGACATTTTTGGGGATTAATACCTTATCTTTGTTCTGATGACTTCAGGACAGTTCTCCAGGACCAAGCAGGAAGTCAGTCCTCACATATGGGTGACGTCGGCGCCGACGGAGCCCTCGCGGAGCAATTTTCCCCAGCTTTCAAAGAAAGCCTTTGGGAATTGCAGCGCGCATGCGCGGTCCTCTTCCCGCCCAAGGGTGCCATCTTGCTCAGTCTTCTTTTTTCCGCGGAGCCCTACAGACGTTGTTTGTAATTCCCCGCAGAAAAGTTGATTTTATTTGTTTTTTCTCGGTTCGACGCCGGTTCTTTTCCCGCCCGGACCCGCGACGCCGGTTGCGAGTCCGTTCTTTATTTTTCGGTTTTTGTCCTTCGTGACAGATTTCGCGCCTTTTTTCTTTTTCACTGGCAGCCCGGTCTTTTGACCTCGCAGGGGCCCTTTTTCCCCTGATGGCTGCCAGCGGGTTTAAGAAGTGTGATCGGTGTAAGAAACTCATGTCTCTTACCGACACACACGATTACTGCCTCCGCTGCCTCGGACCCGATCATGACCCGATGGTCTGTGGTCCGTGTGGCAAAATGTCCTCAAAAGCGTTGAGGAGTCGGCAGCATCAGCGGGAACGTATCTTCTCTGACTCCGGCCGGGCTCGGACCTCGTCAGAGGCTTCGACGTCTCGGGACTCTGGTCCTGAGCATCGTCGCAGTTCCTCTGAACGGGGGTCTCCTACCCGGGAACATCATCGGAAGAAGAAACCCGCGAGGGCGGGGTCGGTGGACGCTCCTGGTTCCTCGAGGGCCAGGTCGCATAGCCCCAATTCCCGTCCCGGGTCCTTGGAGATGGAGAGGCCGTCTAAACATCCTCGTCTCGAGATGGACTCGCCCGCTCCCGTGAGTATTGTTGTCCTCGTGGACTCGCCTCCGAAGGACCTGACGTCGGGCCCGACGCCGTCGGGGCCCGAGTCGGGGGCTGCTGGGTCTCCTGAGCTCGGACTCAGGTTGACGGCCTTGGAGAGCAGTTTCGCTGCCTTCATGGACCAGCAGCGGGCATTGATCACTGGCCTCGCCGGTGCTTCTGCCCTGACCACCGGGACGTCGACGTCCAAGTCGACCCCGGAGACCGAGCCGATCCTCGAGTCCATGAGGGCTCGAGTCGATCCTCGGTCGCGGTCTCCTTCGGCCTCCCGTTCGGGACCGAGGTCGTCGACGCCGACTCCCTCGGCGTCGGGGCGGACGGCATCGATGCCCGCCTGACCGGAGCTGCTCGACTCCACCTCCGAGGAGTTAGCCTGGGAATCCGAGGACGAAGAGTCACCTGGTTCTTTTCGGACTCGGTGTGTCCCATCGGACTCCCCCGAGTCCGAACCTCGGAGACGGTCCCCCCGGAGGATACCCGGTTCTCGGACTTCGTGCGGGATATGGCCAAGGCCTTGGCCTTCCCCGCGGATCCCGAGGAGGAGCCTCAAATCGAAGAACTCGACGCCCTCCAATATGACTCTCCCCCAAAGGAGGCCTTTGTTGTACCGGTTCCTCCGATGCTGGAATGACTTCTCTTACGCATGTGGGAGAGCCCGGCGTCGTCGCCGGTGTTAAGCAAGCGGGTCGATTCCATTTATTGAGTCCGCAAGAGCCCCGGGTTCCAAAAGGCACAACTACCGCACCATTCCATGGTGGTGGAATCGGCCATGCATAGACTTAAGAGTCAAAAGATGCACTCCTCGGTGCCTCCCGGTCGGGAGGCTCGGAGCCTGGATGCCCTCGGTAGGAAGTGTTTCCAGGGCTCTATGCTTGCTTGTCGAGTCCAGACCTACCAGCTCTACATGGGCATGTATCTCCGAGACCTGGCTAAAGAAATAGCCGGGTTCTCTGCTGGTCTCTCCGACGAACCTTTGCAGAGGATCCAAACCTTGTCAACTGGTATTCGGGAGTGCTCAAAGTTTATCTCTCGAGCAGCCTACGATGGTTTTGAGGCATCGGCTCGAGTAGCCGCAGCCGGCATCAGTGGCCGCCGCCAGGCTTGGCTTCAGACATCCGACCTCGAGCCATGGGTGCAGGACAAGTTGGTCAATGTCCCCTGCAGAGGTGAAAACCTCTTTGGCAAGCCCATGGATGAGAAGGCTGCACAGATCGAGACCGAGACTCTCACCAGGACTCGTCTCTCAAGGAAGACCTCTGCCCCTTCTCAGAAGAAGAAGGGCTCGGGGAAAAAGCCCTTTTACCCGAGGAAGGCGGCTGCCTATCAACACTACCCTCATTATCAGGCCTCAGCAGCTCCCCCACAGGGTAAGCAGGCCAAGGGACGGGGTAATGGGTCCCGTAGGCAGCAAGCCCCCAAGCCTGCACCACCGGCCCCTGCTCAGCAGGGAGGGGGTTTTTGACTTCATCAGCATAGCCTCTCCCCCTCAGCTGGTTTCTCTCAGCACGGGAGGCCGGCTGGTCCACTTTGCCCACAGGTGGTCCAACATCACCACAGATACCTGGGTGCTTCACATAGTTCAAAAGGGCTATCTTCTTCACTTTCACCAGGTACCTCCCTCCTATTTCCCAGGGGAGCCTCTTCGACTCCCTCTGCACAGGGACTTACTCCTTCAAGAGTTAGCAAGTCGTCTTCAGGAACAGGCTGTGGAACCGGTGCCCCACCACCTGAGGGGTCAGGGGTTTTACTTCAGGTACTTTCTGATACCAAAAAGAACCGGAGGCCTCAGACCCATCCTGGACTTGCGCAACCTCAACAAGTTCCTCGCAAAGGAAAAGTTCAAGATGCTTACCCTTGGAATCCTGCTGCCCTACCTCCAGCAGGGAGACTGGCTATGCTCCTTAGATCTAAAGGATGCCTACACTCACATCCTCATTCACCCCAGCCACAGACAATATCTCAGGTTTGTTGTGGGGGACAATCATTACCAGTACAGAGTACTACCCTTTGGCCTATCCTCCGCACCAAGGGTGTTCACCAAATGTCTAGCAGTGGTGGCGGCTTATCTGAGACTTCAAGGCCTCTTTGTATTTCCATACCTGGACGACTGGCTCATCAGAGCACAGTCTTCCCAAGAGGCCATTCACGCCACGCACCGCACTGTGGCTCTGCTCCAGTACTTGGGCTTTGTCATAAACTTCACAAAGTCCACTTTGCTCCCCTCTCAGGATCTCGAGTTCATCGGCGCAAGATTGAGCACGCTTCAGGCGTGAGCTTTTCTGCCTCTGGACAGGGCAAACAGGCTCATGGATCTTGCCAGGCACTTTCGCAGCAATTCCCTGGTCTCTGCCAGGCAATTTCTGCGACTGCTCGGCCATATGGCTTCCACAGTCCATGTGACCCCCAAAGCCCGCCTAAACATGCACCCTGCTCAATGGTGCCTTCGCACACAATGGCATCAGGCCACTGGGAGCCTAGCGGACTCCGTACAGATCTCCGACCCGCTGGTCTCTTCTCTACAATGGTGGCTTCATCTGCCAAACCTAGTGCTAGGAATGTCTTTTCAGCCTCCTCCGCCTTCTCAGGTAATGACGACCGATGCTTCTCTCCTGGGCTGGGGAGCTCATTGCCAAGGGAAATGTACTCAAGGCCTCTGGACTCCTTGGGAGTCTGCTCAGCAGATAAACTTCCTGGAGCTCAGAGCCATCCGCCTAGCTCTCAGAGCCTTCTCCCACCTGACTTCTCAACAGTCTGTGCTAGTCCAGACAGACAATCAGGTTGCAATGTTCTACGTGAACAAACAAGGCGGAACAGGCTCCTTCCTTCTCTGTCAGGAGGCGCAGAAACTGTGCTCTTGGGCCGTCCACCACGGCATCATCCTCAAGGCTGTCTATCTCCCAGGTCAGGAAAATTACCTGGCAGACAAGCTAAGCAGGATCCTCCAGCCACACGAGTGGAGGTTGGATCCGTTGGTGGTTCAGCAGATCTTTCTCAAGTGGGGCCTCCCCACCATGGATCTGTTTGCCAGTCCTCTGAACAGGCAACTTCCCAGATTCTGCTCTCGACAACCGCATCCTCTCAGAGTAGCAGGGATGCTTTTCTGATTCCATGGTCCACAGGCCTCTTGTATGCCTTTCCTCCCATGCCGCTGGTGTCTCGGACACTCTTCAAAGTTCTCAGAGACAAAGCCTCGATGATCCTAGTGGCTCCCCGGTGGCCGAGACAACCTTGGTTCCCGCTTCTGATGCAGCTGGCGGTGGACACTCCTCTTCCTCTGGGCTTTCAGCCCGACCTCCTGTCACAGGATCAGGGGACTCTCCTGCACCCCAACCTCCGGTCCCTTCATCTGATGGCCTGGCTGCTGAAAGGGTAGTCCTTGCTCCCCTCCGGCTGCCTCCAGATGTGGAGGAAGTCGTCTTGGCCTCCAGGCGGCCCTCCACCCGGAAGTCCTACGCTTTTAAGTGGCGTCGGTTCTCCGTCTGGTGTGCTCAGCAGTCTCAAGATTCCTTCTCCTGTTCAGCATCAGTGGTCTTGCAGTACTTGCTTTGCCTCTCCAATCTTGGACTTAAATCCAACTCGGTCAGGGTCCACCTCAGTGCTCTTTCTGCGCATCACATGCCGGTGGATGGAAGACCTCTTTCCAGCCACCCTCTAGTGGCTCGTTTTCTCAGAGGCCTCCTTCTCCTTAAACCACCTTTGCGCCCACCAGCCCCTGACTGGGATCTGAATGTGGTTTTACAGCGGATTACCTGTCCGCCCTTTGAACCTATGGCTACCTGTCATCTTCATTTTCTTTCTTGGAAAACCTTGTTCTTGGTTGCCCTCACTTCTGCTAGACGTGTTAGTGAGCTACAAGCCTTAGTATCTGATCCTCCTTACACTAGGTTGTACAAGAATAGGGTAGTCCTACGGACTCACCCAAAGTTTCTTCCCAAAGTGGTTTCCCCTTTTCACATCAACCAGGAGGTGGTACTTCCGACCTACTTTCCCAGGCCACACTCCAGCCGAGCTGAAATGGTCCTGCATACCCTGGACTGTAGAAGGGCGTTAACCTTCTACCTTGACCGTACGCGGGAGCACAGACGAGCTGTTCAGCTCTTCATCTCTTATGACCCCAATAAGTTGGGGCTCCCTGTCTCCAAGCGTACTCTGTCCATCTGGATTGCTGACTGTATCGCTTGGGCTTATGAGGCAGCCGGCCTCTCGTTGGAAGTTCGAGTCACGGCTCATCGAGTTAGGGCGAAGGCTACGTCAGTGGCTTACCTCCGCTCTGTTCCATTGGCAGACATCTGCCGGGCCGCTACTTGGTCTTCAAGCCAGACTTTTGCAGCCCATTACTGCCTGGAGAGGGAGTCCCGCAGGGACAGTGCTTTCGGACAGGCAGTCCTCCGTAATCTCTTTGAGGTATAGGCAACTCCTACCCTCTGTCCCGGATGTTGGGCTACCGGTTGGAGGCGTATTCAGAGAAAATTCCTTCCTTCTGTGCTACTGAGCTTGAGGGAGCTCCTTTTTGATCTTAGGGTCTCCGGTAGCCTTAAGCTGGGGAGTCCCATATGTGAGGACTGACTTCCTGCTTGGTCCTGGAGAAAGAGTAGTTACTCAGCTGTAACAGGTGTTCTCCAGGAGCAGCAGGAATCAGTCCTCACAACCCTCCCTCCTCCCCTTGGAGTTGCAGTTCTATGCTTTCGTTTTTTTGCTAATTTTTTTGCTGTCTTTTCGCTATGTCATCTGACTGAGCAAGATGGCACCCTTGGGCGGGAAGAGGACCGCGCATGCGCGCTGCAATTCCCAAAGGCTTTCTTTGAAAGCTGGGGAAAATTGCTCCGCGAGGGCTCCGTCGGCGCCGACATCACCCATATGTGAGGACTGATTCCTGCTGCTCCTGGAGAACACCTGTTACAGGTGAGTAACTACTCTTTCTGCAATCCTTGGTCTTAACCCCATTGGATTATTGTAATGCATTGGTTCAGAATGTGACTGTGCGGCTTGTGTCTTGCGCCAAATGTACCGATCAAATTTCTCCAGTTTTGAAGCAGCTTCATTGGCTGCCAGTAGCATTTCTGATTTAGTTTAGAGTTCTGTGAAATTTGTTTGTTTTTATGCTTATGTTTTATGTTTATGTTTGTTTTATTAAAATTTGATATACCGCCCACACCACAATAGGCATCTGGGCGGTTCACAATTAAAATTAAAATTTACAGGCTGCGAGAAGATAGGAAAAGAACGCCATCAAATCAGACAGAATAGGAGAGAGGAAGTCAGCAAACAAATAGACAAAGACATGGAACTGGGGGTGGGCGGGGAAACAGATATGAAAGAAGGACAAACACAAGAGCAAGGTATATGGGGGGAGACCAGGACTGTAACATTAAGGACAATACAAGTATAAAAATATATGGAGGAAAGGCTTAAAACTGTAACATAAAAGCAATTATAAGTGTAAAAGAAGGCAGACAGAGGGGCAGAACGTAGGGAATGGGCTAAGCTGCAGTGTAGGGAAACAAACACACGGGTGGGGTCTATGGGGGAAGGTTAAATGCTGTAATAAATAGATGGGTTTTGAGCTTTGTTTTAAAGTGCTGGAAAGAGGTTTCAGTACGGAGGGTAAGAGGGAGCGAATTTCATAGTCGTGGCCCCAAGAAATAGAAAGCGGATGAGCGAGTGGATTCCAGGTGGGCATGTGAGGGAGGGGGAAGAAACATGCGATTAAGGTGAATAGAACGGAGTGAACGATGAGGGGTGTGGAAGCGAACCTGATCGGCAAGGTAGAGAGGAGAACCTACATAGAGAGCCCTGTGAACAAAAACAAGAATCTTAAAGTGGATGCGGAAAGGTACCGGTAACCAGTGTTGTTGTTGAAGAAGAGGAGTGACGTGGTCAAACCGGGAAGCGTGAGTGAGGAGACGGACTGCAGTATTTTGGATGCGTTGAATTCGAGTAATTTGGGATTTCGGAAGACCTGCCAAGACAACGTTACAATAGTCAAGCCGAGATATTACTAGGGAAAGTAGAAGTGTAGCTAGTGCAGAAGAAGAGAGAAAGGGGCGGACAGCTCGTAATTGTTTAAGAGAATAAAAGAGCGCTGGACTACTGAAGAAATATGTTCCCGGAAGGAAAGAGCAGAGTCAAGAACCACACCGAGATAGCGGAAAGAAGAGACCAGAGGAATAGGTTGGGAAGAGAAAATTGGTGCACACGTGGGTGAGAGGGTGCTCCCCAGAGTAAACCAAGTGGCAAACGATTTGGAAGGATTAACATGTAGATAATTAGAGGAGAACCAAGATGCAACGGCGGAAGACAGTTATTAAGAGGTGTAATATCCGGGTTAAGAGAATCAGTGTGAAGTACAAAAAGAATATCATCCGCGTAATAATACGCGGAGATACTAAATTGCTGAACAACCAGTGCAAGAGGAGCCAAGAAAACATTAAAAAGAAGAGGAGCAAGAACAGATCCCTGGGGCACACCACAGGTGAGGGGGGTGGGAGCAGAGGAGGAAGATCCGGAGACAACAGTAAAAGAACGGTTAAAGAGAAAGGAGTGAAACCAGCGAAGAACAGTACCTGAAACACCAGCGTTGTGAAGACGATCTAGAAGGGTACGGTGATCCACCAGGTCAAAGGCCGCAGAGAGGTCAAGAGAAACAACAAGAGAGATAAGACCATGGTCGTGCGCGTGATGGAGTTCGTTAAGGAGGGAAAGGAGGATAGATTCGGTGCTATGGCCAGGACGGAAACCAGATTGTCGAGGGTGGAGAGTGAGGGAAGATTCAAGGTGAGAGGAAAGTTGAAGAAAGATGAGTTTTTCAAGGAGTTTAGAAAGAAAGCAAAGATTGGAAATGGGACGCCAGTTTGAGAGGGTGGCAGGATCAGAGGTATGAGATTTCTGAATGGGACGGACAACGGCGTGCTTCCAGGGCGTGGGAAAAAGACCGGAGGATAGGCTAGTATTATAGAGAGTGAGTATAAGTGGAGACAAGAGCAACGATGGTTCTAAAAGCCAACGTGAGGGGATGGGGTCAGCAGAGCAGGTAGTCTTACGAATAGAGGTAAAGGTCTCATGTAGTGTTGCTGACGAGATGATTGCATCTTCCATTGTCATTAACTTTACCATTATCAATTCATCAGAAAGGGCGTCCTCTGCGTTCACAATCCCAGCAGTTGCTGGAAGCTTCATCTCTTCCTCTGACCAGGCTATTCAGAATAAGAAGCTGTGCTCTTATTCATAGTTTCCAAGTTATGGAATAAATTACTAGCTTCTGTTCAGGGATTGCCTAATATGCTTGATTTTAGAAAGTTAAATAAGGCTGTGCTTTTCAGGGAGGCTTTTAATGTTCATTTAGTATAGAGGTATTTGATATTATTTTTATGTTGTCTTTGTATTATGCATATTTAGTAATAACCCACTGAGGGCGTAGGATCAGCATGATAAATAAATTTTAAAAAAATGCATTGGCCCTATGTGGAAAGAGCCACTGAAGATCTTCTCTCTGCTGTGGCACTATGCAGATAGTGTTGTGGAAGTGCATGGGTGGAGCAAGTGTGGTTCCTTGGGTTATCCAGTTAGCAGCGATATTCAGTCCACTAACTAGGTAACAAACTACTTAAAGTTAAGACATAATGAAGGCAGATCTAACTATATGCTATTTGCTATCTGGATAATAGCTGAATATCACTGCTGTCTGGATAGCAATTTCAGTGCTGATCGATATTAGGATTCTGGTACTGAATATCTGGTTTCATTTAGAAGCTTGCTGCTGAATCTGAATATTGACCCATGAATATTTAGCAAAGGTTTTTAATGATGGTTCTCCTTAGATGCTTGATATGTAAGCTCTGTAATTAGGTGCCCGTAGTCCCCATAAAAAATAAAGGGACATGTTTACTGATAACGTGGGTTTGGGCCATGGTAATAGTGCAGGGCTTCACACTAACTGCAGGGGGAGCAAGTACAGCCATCCCCTTGCGGTTACTCTGAGTCGCCGTGGTAAACTCACCATGGGAGCAACTAACACCACTTATTTGAGATAGTGTTAGTTGCACATGCATTTCATGTGCCAAGCGCTGTTAGCACGGGCTTCTAATAAAGGGGTTAAAGGAGCACTAAGAGGCGACAAGGCGATAGCGGAGAGACTGAATGAATTCTTTGCTTCGGTCTTTACTGAGGAAGATGTAGGGATGTTACCCATGACTGAAGTGGTATTTAAAGGTGCGGAAGAATTGAAGGAAATATCGATACATCGGGAAGATGTCTTACAACTATTAGATAAACAAGAGTAGCAAATCACCTGGGCCGGATGGTATACATCCAAGGGTGTTGAAAGAACTGAAATATGAGATTGCAGACCTGCTATCAGTAATCTGTGAACTAACATTAAAATCATCTCTAATACCTGAAGATTGGAGGATCGCCATTGTAACACCAATTTTTAAAAAGGGTTCCAGGGGTGATCCGGGAAACTACAGACCGGTGAGCCTGACGTCAGTACCAGGAAAAATGGTAGAAACCATCATAAAGAATAAAATTACTCAGCATGTAGATAGTCACAACCTAATGGAAGACAGCCAACATGGCCTTAGACAAGGAAGATCTTGTCTTACTAATCTGTTATGTTTTTTTGAAGGAGTGAATAAACAGGTGGACAAAGGTGAGTTGGTTGATATTGTGTATCTGGACTTTCAGAAAGCCTTTGACAAGGTCCCTCATCAGAGACTTTTGGCAAAACTAAAGAGTCATGGGATAGGAGGCAGTGTGCTATTGTGGATCAGGAGCTGGTTAAAAGATAGAAAGCAGAGGGTAGGGCTAAATGGCCAATTTTCCCAATGGAGAAAGGTGAATAGTGGTGTACCCCAGGGATCTGTGCTGGGTCCGCTGCTTTTTGACATATTCATAAATGACCTGGAAAGTGGAATAACGAGTGAGGTTATCAAATTTGCAGATGACACAAAACTATTTAAAGTTGTTAAAACCCAAGAGGATTGTGAAAAATTGCAAGAGGATCTTGATAAATTGGAAGACTGGGCATCAAAATGGCAGATGAAATTTAATGTGGACAAGTGCAAGGTTATGCACCTAGGGAAGAACAACCCAAACTATGGTTACACAATGCAAGGTTCCACATTAGGAACCACCACCCAGGAAAAAGATTTAGGCGTCATTGTGGATACCATGTTAAAACCCTCGGCCCAGTGTGCAGCAGTACAAGCATTGTGGAACTTGTGTCTCTTGGGCAAACTGCTAGGTACATATGACCTAGATTGGCCACTGTTGGAAACAGAATACTGGGCTTGATGGACCTTGGTCTGACCCAGTATGGCATATCTTATGTTCTTATGTTCTTAATACCCACGCTGTGGCGGGAATGCCTCCATCCAGTTGCTGCCTACACCTGTGATAGCCAGATTGCGCAGGGTTTTAGCATGACACTGATACTGCACGTTAACCCCACTTTACTTGGGTAGCACACATTAGTAAAAATGGAAATTAACTAAATTTATATCTGAAATATCTACTTCATAGGTGCTCAAATGATAGAAACAAATTCTGCTATGGATTAATGTAAACCTTTTAAATAGCGCCTGCTGGCACTGAAATAATAGATCAGTATCGCAAAGAAATGGTATAGCCTACTTGATTGCCTCTGATTTTTAGTTGCTGCTGCTGCTAACATTATATCATTAATATTGCTTACTTAACAGATTTTTTTCATGGTAAGCTTAAAGGCTGAAATTGTGAATTTGTACTAATGTGCCTATAAAATAAACTATGACAGCCATGTGGCTTGTAAATTGCTGGCCTTATTTAAAATTTCAGGATTTTAATCTTTTTCTTGCGTTCTCAGATTAAGAGATGAATATTCTCACTGAATGTTAGAAATCGGCTGTGGAAAATGTTCATTGTATGCTGCTGTTTATTTTATTTATTTTTTTAATTGCATAAAACTATATTCTGCTGATCTTAAGTTATTTTCAGCCAATTGCATCATAACACATGAAATAATGAAATCACAGACACAAAATAAATGAACAAAAATTAGAATAACTAAAAATCACAATGAAGGCTAACTAAGGTTTTTAATTTGTTTATTTGATATACTGTCTATTTCTAAAATTGAATAGAACAAAGATTATAGAATAACTGGTAAAAAAAAAAGTCCAAGACCAAGGATTAGACAAAGAAAATAGTCTGTTAATAAATCTCACCCCAAACAGGCCCATTGGGTATGTGCCATTAAAAGGGCCTTATCCTGGGATCGCAAATTACACATATAGGCAGCAAATTCAAATGGAAATGACATTGGTAGAAAAGCTCCTAACTTTAAAGTTTTAAATAACGACATTAAAACTTTAAATTTACTCCACCATTTCACTGGAAACCAATGCAACGATTGCAAGGCTGGAGTAATGTGTTGCCGAATACTTAAATTCAACAAAAGCTGTGTCATAAAATTTTCTATGGATTTCTGTGGTTTCACTGTTGGCAATTCCTATAAAAATGATTTGCAATAATACATTAGAGTCAATACTAAATTTTACAAAACAGACCTAAAGATTGATAGCTCTAAAAAAGGTTTTAGCTTTCTCAATAAACAAAGCTTAAAAGTGGTGATATTGCACTTTTCATACAGATTATTTTCTTTAATTTTTTATAGTCAAAATACATAAGTTTGATAGCTAGATGACGTTCTTAATGATCAAGTAGCCTTCTGTTTGACAATGTTATGTGTTTCAACTGCTTCTTGTAGATTCTTTCCAACCCACCTAGCCGTAGGGAGCATGGATATGATGCCGTTGTCCTTCTTGCCTTATTAGTCAATTACAGAAAATATGAGGTGAGTCGACATATGCAGTAGCGATGAGCCTGAACAACTGTTTTCACTGTCGTTCTATCCTTACCAAGTTTTGTTAACAGGTGCTTTGCTGTAAGTGTAAGGTAAGTACTTCTTACAGGCCTGACTGGGTGGCTTAATAGTGCCAAATGCTGCTAAATATGAAAACACTAAATATGAAAACGCAAGCCCACTTCTGCTTCTCTGTCCAGTTGAGTATTGCAAATGCAGTATTCCTTGATTTTGAATGTTTGTGTGAGACAATGAAATGTGAGAGGGTCAGAGAAAGTAGTGTGGGGGGGGGGGGGACATTTGGAAGGGATTTATGGGGGGTAGCACCAAATGGTAGTAAATGAAAACCATTGACACTTCGGCCCTGTGCCTTTTTGAGGATTGAAAGGCATGATTAATTTAACAGAAAAATATTGAAAGTATGCTTCATGATGATGTACTATAATTAAGAATGAAAAGAACATAAGAGGTGCCATGTTGGATCAGTTCAAAGGTCCATTAAGTCTAGAATCTTGTCTCTAACAGTGGTCCGTCCAGGTCACAAATATGTAGCAGGGTTGCAAAGAGGAGATACATTCTTTGTTCAATCCCAGAAATAAATAATGGCTTTCCCAATTCTATATGGTTAACACTTGGGGAAATCCACAGCTTACCCCTGGGACAAACAGCATGGAATGTTTATACCTTTCGGAACCCAACAGGTTCTTGAGACCAGGAATGGCCACTGTTGGAAACAGGATACTGGACTTGATGGACCCTTGGTCTGACCTGTCCTTCAGGAACAAGCAGAAAGTCAGTCCTCACATATGTGTGATGTTGGCACCGACGGAGCCCGGATGGAAGCATCTCCTCAGCTTTCAAAGAAAACCTTTGGGAGATGCCACCATGCATGCATGATCCACTTCCTGCCCAAGGGTGCCATCTTGCTCAGTATCCTTTTTTCCATAGAGCCCAACAGATGCACATCCAGTGTCCCCGGAAAAAGTTCTTTAAAACTTATCAGTTTAGCTTTCTGATAAGCGTACCGGTTTCTCTTCCCGCCATGAGCCAGCATCTTTAATGCCATCCTCGGTCCCATCCTTTTTCACTTTTTTTCCTCTAGGTTCCCTCGACTGGTGCTTCGCACCCTTTTTCACCCAGGAGTCATTTACCCCTTCCGGGTCCATCCCACCATGTTCCCCAGTGGGTTCAAAAAATGTGACTGCTGCAGTCAAACTATGTCCGTCACTGACACCCACGACTGCTGCCTGTGTTGCCTGGGACTGAACGACGACAGTTCAAATTGTGACCTTTGCCAGGCCATTTCGGCAAAGACTAACAAAAATAAGTTGGGATTGCAGGAAAAGATGTTCCCAAGGTCTGGCTCCGCACCCATGTCCCCGGCGCCCAGCTCCAAGGCAAGCACATCCCGCAATGACCGGGCGTCCTCGGAGTCCCGCAACCGTGGATCCTCTGAGAGGACCTTGGAGCAGGAGCGGAAGAAAAAGAAGTCCTCGAAGATCCTGAAGGTTGGTCCAGAGAAACCCGGTAAATCACACCGGAGAGACTTCAAGGAGTCAGAGAGGCATCCGGCCAAGCTTTCCAAAAGGGACCCTTTGGCAGGTGGAGACTGGCCAAAGGTGCTCAAGGCCATGGTGATTGAGGACACACACTCTGGAGTGTTGGCATCGGGCCCAAAGTAGTTGGTGCCCATGCTGAAAGCTGCAGAGCCTTCTGGCATAGAGACCAGAATGGTGGCCTTGGAGCAGAACATCACTGCTATCCTGGCCCTGCTCATCCACCCCGATGATTGGCCCCTTGACTGCAAGGGGGTCACTGGTGGTTGAGCTGAGCATTGAGTGCAGCCTGCCTCGAGTAAGCCCTCGGCACCAATCGAGGTCCCAGTCCCATTCCTCGGGTATCCAGTCCTCACTGGCTAGTGTCTGCGACTCGGACCTCGGGTCCTCGACAGGCTTCTGACTACTGGCACAGGCCTTGACCAACGGAATCGCAGGTTCTCGGAATCCTTGTCACGGCTCGACTCAGAGGGGGAGAGCAAAGATGAGGTATCCCCGGATATCCGGAGACACCGAAATGTCCCCTTGGACCCGTCTCCACTGGCGCCTCGATGCTGGTCTCCACCCTAGGATATGGCCTTCCACGACTTTGTACATGATATGACTAAGGCGCGCTCGGTCCAGGCCGAGGAGGACTCACACATTGAGGAACTGGAGATCTTCCAGTGTGAAGCTCCTCCCTGGGAGACCCTCACAGTGCTGGTGCAAGCGATCCTTGAGCGATTGCTCCTCTGGATGTGGGAAACACCAACGTCAGTGTCCATTGTCATCCGCAGGCTCAACACGATGTACTGCATCTGCAAGATCCCAGAATTCCACAAAACCCAGTTACCACATAACTCCATGGTCGTCAAGTCAACCATGCACAAACTAGAGAGCCAGAAGACCCACTCCTCCATCTCCCTGGGTAGGGTGGCTCGAACCCTCGATGCCTCGGGCACAAATGTTTCCAGGGCTTGATGCTAGGGTGCAGAGTCCAGGCCTATGAGCTGTACATTGTCATGTACCTCAAGGCACTAGCCAAAGAGCTTGCTGGGTTTTCAGCAGGCCTCAACAGGGAACCCCTCCAGTTGTTCAAGACCCTGACCTCTGCGGTACAGGACTGCTCAAAGTTCCTCTCTCAAGTGGCTTATGATGGCTTCGGGTCGTCGACTCAAGTCGCAGCTGATAGCATCGGGGCACGGCACCAAGCCTGGTTGCAATCGTTTGACCTCAAACAGTGGCCCCAGGATAAACTACTCAATGTCCCCTATACTGGGGAGAATCTTTTCGGCCAACCTTTGTCTGACAAAGCTGCCGAGATCGAAAAAATGTTTGTGACTCGACAAAGGCTCTCCAAAAAGACCAAGGAGCTCCCCACAGAAAACCACTGAGGAAGAAGCCTTTTTTCCCCAGAATGAAGGGAGCCTTCTCTCATACCCAACAATACCAAGGCTCCTCAGGGCCTTTGAAAATACCCAGTCCAAAAGACAAGGGCACGGGACCCAGAAGGCCAAAACCCCTAAGCCTCAGTCCGGGGGGAGCTTTTGACTCCCTCTCTCCCCCAGGAGGCCTTCTTCAGCCCACAGTGGGACTCTTGGCACTCTTTGCCCACAGGTGGGCCTCAGTCACCACAGACCTCTGGGTACTGCAGGTGATTAGGAAGGGTTACCTACTCAACCTACAGCAGGCACCTCCAGACTTTTCCCAGGAGAGTCACTGAGGCTTCTCCTTCATCAGACCTTGCTCCTCACAGAGCTCACAAGTCTCCTCAAGGACAAGGCAGTAGAACCGGTACCCTTTGGGGCAAGGGCTTCTATTCCATGTACTTTCTCTTCCCAAAAAGGACTGGAGGCCTCAGGCCCATCCTAGGCCTGCAAAACTTGAACAAATTTCTGGTGAGGGAGAAGTTCAAGATGCTCTTCCTGGGAACACTGCTGCCTTACCTTCACCAGGGAGACTGGCTTTGCTCCTTGGACTTAAAGGATGCTTACTCATACACCCCAATCCATCCCTCCCACTGGCAGTATCTAAGGTTCGTGGTGGGAATAAGGCACTACCAATACAGGTAGCTGCCCTTTGGACTGGCCTCCTCACCAAGGGTGTTCACCAAATGCCTAGCAGTGGTCTCAGTCCACCTCTGTCTACAAGGAGCCTTCGTCTTCCCCTACCTGGACGACTGGCTCATAAGAGGCAGCACTGCCATAGAGGTACACCAGGGCACAGGGCATGCTATCCTCTTACTACAGCACCTAGGGTTTGTCATCAAACACCCCAAGTCTCACCTGACCCCAGCCCAAAGCCTGGAGTTCATAGGGGCTCAGCTAGACACCACAGGCCAAGGCCTTTCTTCCCAGAGAAAGGGCAGAATGCCTCAAGGAGCTAGCAGCTCAGGTGCCACACCTGCAATTGGTCTCGGCCTTCCTCCTCCGCCTGCTGGGCCATATGGCTTTCATGGTCCATGTGACCCCGCTAGCCCGCGTATACCTGCGGGAAGCTCAGTGGTGCCTACTTTCTGTGGACCCAAGCCACTGGCAGACTATGGGACAGGGTCAGAGTAACCTGCCAACTAGCAGAGTTCCTTGATTGATGGCAGCGCTCCTGCCACCTCCAGGCCGGGATGTCCTTCCAGACACCCCCTACCCCACAGAGAGTTCTGACCTCGGACGCCTCACTCCTTGGTTGGGGAGCCCATTGTGAGGATCTTTGCTACAGATCAATCTCCCGGAACTCAGGGCAATCTTCCTGGCCCTTTGGGTGTTCTGCCAACGGTTGTGGCACCAGACGGTACTGATCTAGATGGACAACCAGGTTGCAATGTTTTATGTCAGTAAGCAAGGGGGCATGGGATTGTATTCCCTCTGCCAGGAGGCGGTAGCCTTCTACTCCTTTGAGACTTGCAATGGCATGCTTCTCCAGACAGCCTATCTCCTGGGCCAGGACAATGCCCTGGTAGATAGGCTGAGCAAAGTCCTTCAGCCGCACGAGTGGTGTCTGAACCCCAGAGTAGATTCTCAGCTCTTCCGTCTCTGGGGGCTGACCCTGATAGACGTCTTTGCCAGCCTGGGCAACACACAGCTGCCCCACCTTTGCTCATGGCAACTGCAACCATTGAGAGTAGCGGTGGATGCAATCCTAATCCCGTGGACGGAAGGCCTCCTCTACACCTTCCTGCCGACACCGCTGGTCGCCAGGACCCTCTTCAAGGTCCAGCGCGAGGGGGCATCACTGATACTAATCACCCCCAGATGGCCCAGGCAGCCCTGGTTCCCACTACTGCTCTAATAGTTGGTGGCACTCCCGGTCTCACTGAGCTGTGCACTGGACCTTCTGTCTCAGGAGGAGGACTCTTTCTACACCCCCAACTTGGGGTCCCTGACATTAACAGCATAGCTGCTGAAAGGGTAGCTCTGGCTCCCTTTAACCTCCTGCAAGAGGTAAAGGAGGTCTCGTTGGCTTCCCGCAAGCCCTCCACAAGACGAGTGTATTGCTTTTAAGTGATGGCGGTTCTCAGTGTGGTGTGCAGAGAGGCAGCAGAACCCATTCTCCTGCCCCATGTAAGTGGTGCTCCAGTATCTGCTCCATTTGTTGCAAGCCAGACTGAAGTCCAACTCAGATGGAATGCACTTAAGCACAATTGCGGTGCACCACCACACCCTACCAAGGAAAAACCCCTCTCGGTTCAGCCCCTGATCTCTCAATTTAGCTGGAGCCTCTTGCTATCTAAACACCCCATCCGCCCCCCCAGTGGTAGAGTGGGACCTCAATGTGATGCTCTTGCAGCTCACTAGACTGCCATTCGAGTCTCTGGCCACCTGCGGTATCTTTCCTGGAAGGTTGCCTTCCTGGTGGCGCTTACATCTGCTTGCAGAGTAAGCGAGCTCCAAGTTCTGGTGGCAGAGCCGCCTTATACAGGGTTCTACAACAACAGAGTGGTGCTTTGCATGCACCCCAAATTCCTCCCGAAGGCAATATTCCCTTTCCACCTCAATCAGGAGGTGTTCTTCCCCACGGCCCCATGCAGGTCGGGAGGAGACTGTACTCCATACTTTGGATTGTAAAAGAGCTCTGTCCTTCTGTCTACAACAGACTGAGGGCGACCGCAAAGCTTCTCAACTTTTTGTTTCATACGACCCCAGTAGGCTGGGGCTCCCAGTGACTAAGCGAACTCTGTCCACTTTGGTGGTAGACTATATTGCCCTCACCTATGAGTGGGCTGGACTCTCCCTGGAGCGTGAGAGCGATGGCCACTTCGGTCGCGAACCTGCACTCAGTGCTGGTGACAGAGATCTGCAAGGCCGCCACATGGTCTTCACTTCACACGTTTGCAGCTCACTACTGCCTGGAGAGTGAGTCTTGTCGGAATAGTGCCTTTGGCCAGGTGGCACTCCGTAATCTATTCAGGGTGTAGGCAACTTCAGTCCTCCGACCCTTCTGTGCTCAGGCTAACAGAGTGATGGCCCCTCTGGACACTAGAGTCTCGCAGAGTCTCTCAGTCAGGGACTCATCTTAAGCAACTCATGGCTACCCTGTCACAGTTGCCCATGGTGCTGTCGTGGTTCGGGTCCTGGCAGCCTGGAGCTAGGGAGTCCAATATATGAGGACTGACTTCCTGCTTGTTCCTGGAGAAAGCATAGTTGCTCACCTGTAACAGGTGTTCTTCAGGGACAGCAGGAATCATTCCTCACAACCCTCCCTCCTCCCCTTGCAGTTGCCTCCTTTACCTTATTTTATTTTTATGCCTTCTAGCTATGTCATCTGACTGAGCAAGATGGCACCCTTGGACGGGAAGGGGACCATGCATGCGTGGTGGCATCTCCCAAAGGCTTTCTTTGAAAGCTAGGGAGATGCTTCCGTGCGGGCTCAGTCGGCGCCAACGTCATCGATATGTGAGGACTGATTCTTGCTGTCCCTGGAGAACACCTATTACAGGTAAGTAACTACGCTGTATGGCATTTCTTATGTTCTTATGTAGACACTTCCTCCAGGAACTTATATAAAGTGAACTTATATGGAGTGGAGGAGTGGCCTAGTGGTTGGGGCAAGGTACTTCAGGCCGGAAGGTCGGGGGTTCAAATCCCACTAGAGGACAGCAACCTTGGGCCGGAAGGACTGGGGTTTCTAGTCCCACAGGTGCTCCTTGTGGTCTTGGGCAAGCCACTTAACCCTCCATAGCCCATGTTCCCTGTAAATAGTTTTCTCCAAGTTATAATGCCCTGTTCAATGTAATTTCAGTTTGTTCAATGTAAGCCGCACTGATGCAGAATAGTGCGGTATATAAGAGAATTGAAATAAATAAATAAATAAATAAACCCCTTCTGATTCTTTCCAACCTAATAGAAGTTGGCAAGAATTATTTGTAAGAATATATATCAGGGTACAAAATACCTCTCCAAAATTTGACAGAATGGGATGAAATTTTAACATGAGGGAGAAATTGGTGAAAAGACATATTGACTTCAAAAATGGGCAAGATCGGACTGGGGATCCAGAGAAAAAGGCTCTCCAAAAAATATGGCCCAGGGCATTTCTGTGGGAGAAGCAGCTCCACCTAGGGGATTGCTCCTTTCAAACTTCCTCTCCCCTGTTCTCTACACTCCCAGTTGCATTCCCTTCTCACACACACTTTTCTCCAGGTCAAAGCAGTTTACAAGAAGCTAACAGTTTTACATAAAATAAGGAACTGAAAACATGCTAGCATAGGATGTACAAGTTTATTTATTTTCTTTAGCTGCAAAAGAAGGAGGAGAAAACATTTCTAGGTTACGAACTTCTTAACAATAGAGGACTGAGAATAGCTAACTGTTTGCGGCATGCTATTATATCTCCAAACTGCTCCATGAATACACCCCCAATATCCCTCCGTTCCCACTCCCACAACTACTGCCACCTCCCATCCTCAATTCACCCAGCCTCTGTTTCCACTTCTCCAATCTTCTTCCCTCTGAAAGTATGCCTTCTCTGCCTGCTTCCAGTTTCACTGGCAGAAAACTGTGTGTAGGATTCACCCATTGGCAAGGCAGTGGGTATAGTGCACTAGAAGGTTTCTCTACTCACAGAATGGGAGCTGATGAGCTGGGTGCAGCTCCTCTGCTGCACAAGTAAAGCTTCTACATGAGGTGAGGGAGGGGAAGAAGATCTATAGAAGGCATGAGGCTGACCTTGTAGAGAGGGAGGGCGTGGAGGATACTAATTACTAGAAATGGGAGAGGCTAAGGGAAGAAAAGTTGTCAGTACCTGAAATATAGAAAGGTAGAAAATGACTGCAGATAAGGACCATAGGGTCTATCTAGTCTGTCTCTCTATACCAACTAATAAGCTTTACAGTTCCTGTTTTTCCTTTAGAGATCCTCTGTGTTTGTCTCATACTGTACTTTCCTGATTTTAGATACAGTCCTCACCTCTACCACCTTCATTGGGAAGCTATTCCATGCATCTGCCACTCTTTCTGTAAAGAAATATTTCCTCAGATTATTCCTGAGTCTATCCCATTTCACCTTCTTATTGCAGAGTTTTCTTTAAATTGAAAGAGGCTCTCCTGTACGTTTGTGCCACAGAGGTATTTACATGTCTCTATCATATCTCCCCTCTGCTGGCATTCTTCTAAAGTACAAATATGGAAATCTTTAAGTCTATCCCCATATGATGAAGACCACTAACAGATTTCATGCTACTTATCCCAGGGTTAAACAATAGATTTCTCCAGTCCACTTTAATAATGTTTTATGGACTTTTCTTCCAAGAACTTGTCCAAACCTCTTTTAAACCCACCTATACTAACAGGTTTTACTACAATCTTCTGGCACGAATTCCAGAGTTTGATTACACATTGAGTGAAAAAATATTTTCTCCAATTAGTCTTAAATGTGCTAAATTGTAGCTTCATTGCATTTCCCATAGTCTTTCTGCCTTTTGAATGAGTAAACAATCAGCCTGCATTTAACCATTCCATGCTACTCATTATTTTATAGAGCTGTATCATATCCCCCCCCCCGTCTTCTCTTTTTCAAGCTGAAAAACCCTAACCTTTTAAGCCTTTTCTCATAGGATATCTTCCATCCTGTGCAGTCATCCTCTCCCCATTATTTCTTAGTCTTCAGCAGAAGGATGCTGTGTTTTCACAGTGTAGTCTGGCACTGGTCAAGATGGAAAAAAGAAGAAAAATAGAAGAGTCGGCAAGGTTGCTTTGGCACAACTACTGCCTTGGATGACCTAGTGTGCCTGGACTCATGTTGCAGTTTCTTGCAACAGAGAGTTTGGGGTGCAGAACTTGGTGGTATCTGGCTTCCCCCCTCTCCCCCTCCCCCTTGGCCTTGGCACACTCAGAGAGACATGAAGTGCAGCTATGGTCCCTCCTTTCCTCTTCCCCAACCTTTGGAAGGGGACCTGGAGAGATTTTGGCTAGTAGCATGTTGTTGTTGTTGTTAAGTGTCATTGAGTCTGTATCGACTCATGGCGATCCTCTGGATAGTTGTCCTAAGCTGGGTTTGGTCTTCAGTCAGGTGGCTCATTATTGATAGAATGGCATTCAAAGCTGCTGCTATTGTATCAATCCAGCTCATTGCTGGCCTTTCTCTTTTGCACTGATCTTCCACCTTGCCAAGCATGATGTCTTTCTCTAAAGATCTCTCTCTTCGCATGATGTGTCCAAAGTATGAAAGTTGAAGTCTTGTCATTTGAATTTCTAAAGAAAGCTTAGGTTTGATCTCCTCTATTACTGACTGGTTTGTTCTTTGGATAGTCCATGATATAAACAATATTCTTTGCCAGCACCATAATTCAACGGAATCTATTTTCTTCCTGTGTATCTTTTTGTATGGGGCGACGGGTCAGCTGGACTGTTGGCCAGACAGTTCCCGAGCAGACACCTTCCTCTGTCCAGAAGGCGAACCACTCAGGGAGGATATATCACTTCCCAATAAAAGAAACATCACAGAGAGGACCTACACTTCCCAATAAAATCTCATCTTATGCAGAACAACATCTCACCTTATGCAGGACAACACGCTTGTACATGGTAATAACTATCTCACAGATTTTTCTTCCAAAAGGATCTTTTTATTATTCCCTATCTTATAGAAACAGAAAGCTAAGAACAAAGGAAAACAGTCCAAAGGAATTACAGATCTTGCCACCTCTCACAGCAAGCAAACAGGTCATTCTGTCTTATCTCAGATGCAGATTTCTAAACAATTACAAGTCAGAATGTCTGGTCCTGCCTGCATGATTCTGTCTTACTTCCTGACTCAACAGCTAGTATGACAGGCTTTCCTGGACACAAGAAATCAGTGTAATAGACATACACACAAGACAAAACATCATGCACACAAAACTCTCAGACATGACAACAGAGATACTGGGTCCATAGAGAACCCAGGAAATCCATACTTCCCCACAGCCTCCACTGCGAAGCAGACGGATTCATCGTGCATCTGGTCCTGTCTGCATTATATACTCTTGTTCAGGACCATACTTACTATTTAGGCATTCTTCTCTAATTGGCTAATTCTTGTTCCAGCTGTCTGAGGCCCTACTTGTGTGATATTATTCTACTCATGTCTGTACCCCTCTCCATTGACCTTTCTTGGGCCCATGTCGGCAATTATCAGTCTGGGCCTTGTCAGATTTATTTTATCTGACCTCTGCCCCCCTCACTCGGTTCTTTACCTGGTTTTCTTGCTTGGTTCTCTCCTACCCTTCAGTTACCAAGAAATATATCTCTTCAACTCCCCGTGTTCTGACAACTATATTGGGGGCCATATGTTCTTCTTCATGCTAAGCTGGCATGTTTATCTCTCATGATTGCCTTTCTACCCTCTCTCTGTCCACCATTTACTGATAAATGTGTTTTCACATCTTTTCCACATGATGTCATATACCTCTGAAAGCTTCACGTTCGCACCTCAGTACAATTCCAGCATTCATACATTTGAATGATTTTTCTTTGTATTGTTGTGTTAACTCTTTCTCCTCTGGCTTTCACATTTTTCATTGTCCAACTTTTGCATCCATATGACATTATTAGACATACCATGGCTTGGACAAGTTGAATCTTTGTATGGAGGGAGACATCTCTGCTCTTAAGAATCCTATCTAGGTCCTTCATAGCCATTCTGCCAAGAGCAATGTTAAAGTTGTTTAAAAAAAATAGCACTGTGGAGCTTCCCGTGCACCAGCCCTATTCTCCAGGACCAAGCAGGAAGTCAGTCCTCACATATGGGTGACGTCAGCGTCGACGGAGCCCCCATGCGGAACATTTCCCCAGCTTTCAAAGAAATCCTTTGGGAATGCGCGGTCCCCTTCCCGCCCAAAGGTGCTATCTTGCTCAGTCTGCTTTTTTCCGCGGAGCCCTACGGATGCCTGTCCTTGTCAACCGTGAAAAAAGTTGATTTTTCCTGCGTTGGGTCGAGTTTTTCATCGGTTCAACGTTGGTTCCTTTCCTGCCTGGACTCGGTATACCGGTGCCGAGCCCGGATCTCTCTCTTTCGATTTTTGTCCTTAGAGACCGCGTTCGCGCCTTTTTTCTTTTCCCTGGCAGCCCAATTTTTTGATCTTGCAGGGGCCCTTTTTCCCCCGATGGCTGCCAGTGGCTTTAAGAAGTGTGATCGGTGCAAGAAACTGATGTCTCTCACTGACACACACGACTGCTGCCTCCGGTGCCTGGGTCCAGACCACGATTCTATGGTCTGCAGTCCCTGTGGCAAAATGTCTTCCAAACCAAAAAAGAAATTCGTCCAAAACAACTTACTGGGAGTTACTTATAACCATGTTACGTTTCTTAAAGCAGCAAGAGAAGTTTTTTCATTAATAGTAATACTCAGTGTAAAAGGTCTCAGACTTTTTCTGGCACTATTTTTCAGACTTACGTCGGGATATACACATTGTGCCAAGTTGCATCAATGACCCATTATTCACTGATTTTTTCGTTGATAGAAATACAATAGTATATTGTCCACTTGTAGGTAAGCGCATAGAGTTGCAAAGTCGCTGACTCTTTTTCACTTAAATAAGCAAAGACAACACTGTATCTTTCACCTTCATATAAGCTGATATCGTTGTTGCAGATTCTCATATGTGTGATATACTTAAAAGTTTCTTAACAAATACTTAGCTTCTGTTCCATTTTTCTTCTATCTCTGATATCCAACTTCCTGCTTTTGCTGCTACTTTTCTCGATCCCAACGCTCACCCCAGGCACCACCGTAGCGTTTCACCGCATTGGTTTCCTCAGGGGATCAACTTTTTACTCTCCTGTGTTGTAAAAACATAACATTAGCTTCATACTATTGACCTTAAAAGTCCCCAGAATATACACAAAAGATGTACCTACTATTAATCTTGATCGATGCTGCCCACGTAAAGGATTCATTTACCTAAAGCCGGCTCACGCCGTTCCTTTCAGTTTTAAAAAAGACACCGCACATGCGGAGCTTGTCCCCGCAGCTCTACCTTTAACCCTCTCGCAATCTAACAGAACCCTCCCAAGGTGCTCGCTCATTGGTTACCACTCACTGCATTGATCAATGGAACCACTTCACTTCTAATCCCTATCGCCATCTACCATGATAAAGGAAACCATCAAATGGAATTTCACTGTGAAACTTGGCTATGTTTCGGGACCCGAGTCGGAGGCTGCTGGGTCTCCTGAGCTTGGACTCAGGTTGACGGCCTTGGAGGGCAGATTGTATGCCTTCATGGAGCAGCAGCGGGTGCTGATCGCTGGTCTCACCGGTGCATCTGCCCCGACCACCGGGACATCGACGTCCAAGTCGACCCCGGAGGCCGAGCCGATCCTCAAGACCATGCGAACTCGAGTTGATCCTTGGCCGCGGTCACCCTCGGCCTCCCGTTCAGGACCGAGGTCGTCGACGCCGGTTCCCTCGGTGTCGGGGCGGATGGCGTCGGTGCCCGCCCACTCGGAGCCGCTCGCTCGGAGGAATCGGCGTGGGAGACGGAGGAGGAGGAGTCCCCTGACACCTTCCGGACTTGGTGCGTCCCTTCGGACTCGCTGGGCTCCGAGCCTCGGACAAGGTCCCCCCCGGAGGTTCTCGGATTTTGTACGGGACATGGCCAAGGCACTGGCATTCCCTGCGGACCTCGAGGAAGAGCCTCGAGCCGAGGAGCTCGAAGCTCTGCAGTATGACTCTCCTCCCAAGGAGGCCTTTACTGTCCCGGTTCCTCCGATGCTGGAGCGGTTGCTCTTCCGCATGTGGGAGGCGCCGGCCTCAATGCTGGTTCTAAGCAAGCGGGTCGATTCCATCTGTCAAGTCCGCAAGAGCCCTGGGTTTCAGAAGGCACAGCTACCGCACCATTCCATGGTGGTGGAATTGGTCATGTATCGCCTGAAGAGTCAGAAGATGCACTCCTCGGTGCCTCCCGGCAGGGAAGCCCAGAACCTGGATGCCCTCGGTAGAAAGTGCTTCCAAGGCTCTATGCTTGCTTGCCGCATCCAGACCTACCAGCTGTACATGGGCATATACCTTCGAGACCTGGCAAAGAAGATTGCCGGGTTCTCTGCTGGTCTGTCCGAGGAACCTTTGCAGAGGTTCAAGGCCTTGTCTTCTGGAATTCGAGAGTGCTCGAAGTTTATCTCTCGATCAGCCTACGATGGATTTGAGGCTTCGGCCGTCAGGCCTGGCTACAATCCTCGGACCTCGAGCCGTGGGTACAGGACAAGTTGGTTGATGTCCCTTGCCTAGGTGAAAACCTCTTTGGCAAGCCCATGGCCGAAAAGGCTGCAGAGCTAGAGACCGAGAATCTTACCTGGACAAGGCTGTCCAGGAAGACCTCTGTCCCTTCTCAGAAAAAGAAGGGCTCGGGGAAAAAGACCTTTTACCCAAGGAAGACCACTGCCTATAAAACCTACCCTCACTACCAGGCCTCTGCAGCTCCCCAACAGGGCCAGCAGGCCAAGGGGCAGGGTCATGGGCCCCATAGGCAGAAGGCCCCCAAGCCTCCTACTCCAGCTCCTGCTCAGCAGGGAGGGGGGTTTTGACTATGCCAGCATAGCCTCTCCAGAGCACAGGAGGTCGGCTGACCCTGTACGCAGACAGGTGGCCAGCCATCACAGGGGATACTTGGGTGTTAATTATCATCGAAAGGGGCTATCTGCTCCACTTCACCCAGATACCCCCCTCCTACTTTCCAGGGGACCTCCAAAAACCCCTCTGTACAGAAACTTACTCCTTCAGGAGTTGGAAGATCTACTGAGAGACCAGGCGGTGGAACCGATGCCTCACCACCTGGAAGGGCAAGGCTTCTACTCCAGGTACTTCCTGGTACCGAAAAGAACAGGAGGCCTCAGACCCATCCTCGACCTGCGAAATCTGAACAAGTTTCTGGAGAGGGAAAAGTTCAAGATACTTACCCTTGGAATCTTACTGCCCTACCTCCAGCAGGGAGATTGGCTATGCTCCTTAGACCTGAAGGATGCTTATACTCACATCCTCATCCATCCAAGCCACAGACAATTCCTCAGATTTGTGGTGGGAGGAAGACACTTCCAGTACAGAGTGCTTCCTTTTGGCCTCACCTCCGCCCCCAGGGTTTTTACAAAATGCCTGGCGGTGGTTGCGGCCTACCTCAGGAACCAGGGGATATTTGTGTTCCCTTACCTGGACGACTGGCTAATCAGAGGCCAGTCTCCACAAGAGGCCAGGCAGGCCACCTGCAGAACCATATCCCTGCTTCAGCACCTGGGGTTCATTATAAACTTCCCAAAGTCCATTTTGGTCCCCTCACAAGACGTGGAATTCATAGGGGCCAGGTTGGATACCCTCCAAGCAAAGGCCTTTTTGCCTGTGGACAGAGCTCACAGGCTGATAAAGTTGGCCGGTCAGTTTTGGGTGGACTCTCTGGTCTCGGCCAGAAACTTCCTCCGGCTCTAAGGTCACATGGCTTCCACAGTGCATGTCACCCCACATGCCCGGCTACACATGAGGCCGGCTCAGTGGCACCTCAGGATGAAGTGGCTGCAGGCCACAGGGAAGTTGTCAGACAGAATAAAGGTGTCCAAACCCTTGGTGGACTCCTTACGCTGGTGGCGGCATCTCCCAAATCTGGTCAGGGGTGTTCCTTTTCAGGCTTCCCCACGCACTCAGGTCCTGACAACCGATGCTTCCCTGCAGGGCTGGGGGGCTCACTGCCAGGGAGCCTGTACCCAAGGCCTGTGGTCTCCATGGGAGGCCGCCCAGCAGATCAACCTGTTGGAATTGAGGGCCATTCGGCTGGCCTTGCTGACTTTCTCTCAGATCCTGTCTCACCAGTCTGTCCTAGTTCAGACGGACAACCAGGTGGCTATGTTCTACGTCAACAAGCAGGGAGGCACGGGATCCAGACGTGTGCCTGGAAGCACAAACTCTCTGCTCCTGGGCTGTCACCCAGGGCATGACCCTCAAGGCAGTCTACCTCCCAGGCCAGGAAAACTGCCTGGCGGACAGACTCAGCAGACTCCTGCAGCCTCATGAGTGGCAGTTGGATCCTCTGGTAGTGCAAAAATCTTTCTGAAGTGGGGTCTTCCGACCATGGATCTTTTTGCCAGTCCACTCAACAGGCAACTACCTCGGTTCTGTTCCAGGCAACCGCATCCCTTGAGAACAGCGCCAGATGCATTCCTGATCCCTTGGTCAGGGGGCCTGCTGTATGCCTTTCCTCCCACACCTCTGGTGGCCCGGACTCTATTCAAAATCCAGCAGGACCGAGCCACGGTGATCCTGATAGCCCCCAGGTGGCCCAGGCAGCTGTGGTTCCCTCTTCTTCTGCAGTTGGCGGTGGATACTCCACTTCCTCTTGGATTGCAACCCGACCTTCTGTCTCAGGACCAGGGGTCCCTCTTGCATCCCAACCTCAAATCTCTCAATTTGATGGCGTGGCTGATGAAAGGCTAGTCCTTGCTCCCTTGCTCCTATCTAGGGAGGTTGAGGAGGTGGTGTTGGCCTCCAGGAAACATTCCACCAGGAAGACCTATGCTCTAAATTGGCGTAGATTCTCTATCTGGTGTTATCAACAGCAAGAGGACCCTTTCTCCTGCTCTGTCCAGGTGGTGCTTCAATACCTGCTCCACCTTTCCAACCTAGGCCTTCAGTCCAACTCTGTCCGGGTTCACCTCAGTGCCCTCTTAGCTCACCACTTGCATGTGGATGGACGATCTCTCTCAGGCCACCCTCTGGTGTCCCCTTTTCTATGAGGCCTGCTACTGCTTAAGCCTCCTATTCGTCCACCTGCTCCTGAGTGGGATCTCAATGTGGTCTTGCAGCAACTGACTTGTCACCTTTTGAGCCGATGGCAACCTGCCATTTGTTTCCTCTCCTGGAAGGTATTGTTTCCTTGTGGCACTCACCTCAGCTAGGCGGGTGAGTGAGTTTCAGGCCCTGGTCTCGGATAGGCCGTATACCAGGTTCTATAGGAACAGGGTAGTCTTGCGGACTCATCCTAAGTTCCTTCCAAAGGTGGTGTCCTCCTTCCATCTCAGCCAGGAGGTGGTACTTCCAACGTTCTTTCCCAGGCCACACGCCAGTAGGGCAGAGACTGTCTTGCATACCCTGGACTGTAGAAGGGCGCTGTCTTTTACTTTGAACGTACGCAGGGGCATAGAAGGGCTTCTCAGCTCTTCATTTCCTTTGACCCTAATAAATTGGGGTTGCCTGTCACTAAGCGTACGTTGTCCATCTGGGTGGCAGACTGTTTCGTCTGGGCGTACAGGTCAGCTGGCCTCTCCCTGGAGGGTCGAGTCACGGCCCACCAGGTCAGGGCGAAGGCCGCATCAGTAGCTCACTTCCGTTCTGTTCCATTGGCAGACATCTGCCGGGTTGCTACTTGGTCTTCAAGCCAGACTTTTGCGGACCACTACTGCATCAAGAGGGAGTCCCGTAGGAACAGTGCTTTCAGGCAAGCGGTACTCCGTAATCTCTTTGCGATTTAGGCAACTCCTACCCTCCGGCCCTGGTGTTGGGCTACCGTTCAGGTGTGGTCTCAGAGAAGATTCTCTCACTGTTGCTGGGGCTCTAGAGGGAGCTCTATTTTTCAGTCTGGGTTCCTGGTAGCCCAGAGCTAGGGAGTCACCCATATGTGAGGACTGACTTCCTGCTTGGTCCTGGAGAAAGAATAGTTACTCACCTGTAACAGGTGTTCTCCAGGAGCAGCAGGAATCAGTCCTCACGACCCTCCCTCCTCCCCTTGGAGTTGCAGTTGTATATAGTTCATTTTCTTTTTTGTGCTGTCTTTTAGCTATGTCATCAGACTGAGCAAGATGGCACCTTTGGGCGGGAAGGGGACCGCGCATGCGTGCCTGCATTCCCAAAGGATTTCTTTGAAAGCTGGGGAAATGCTCCACATGGGGCTCCGTCGACGTCACCCATAGTCTTCTTTTCAAGGTGTAACACCCTCCAGCTGACTTTCCAATAATGGCACAGTCTTAGTCTTCCGGCTATACCTCGGGAGCCATCTGGGTCCACAGTGCCCCAGGCACCTTTCACGGTTGGATAGGGGATGAGTGCAGAGAGTTCTCATGTGGCTTACAAATGCTGTGGATATGGTGGACCATGTGACCTGAGGATGGCACAGTTCTTGGTCCAGGCAGGACCAGCCTGTCCACTAGGCAGACTAGGCAGCTGTCTAGTGCAGCAGACCCTGGTGGGCGACATGGCATGGCACCTGTGGCAGGCCATATGCTTCAGTACACATGGCCTGCCACTTCTGCCCCCCCAACAGGAAGTTGCATCAGAGAGGGGTCAGAAGTGGCAGGCTATGTATGCAGAAGCACATGCCTGCTGCAGGCACCAAAACGGCGGCACAAAGCCAAGCCACCCTCTGCCCCTGAAGACGTAATCAGTGGCAGCACAAAGCTGCCACTTTTAAACTGCTGCCCCCGCTGAGCTGAACTGCCCCTGAAGGTGGAATCATGCGGGGAGGAGGGGGGGGGTTGACTCAGCAGCTTGTCTGGGGGGGGGGCGGCAGCACAGCCGGGGCTTTTGCCGGGGGGTGGCAGAAATCATTGGGCCAGCCCTGGTTCAGGGGGAGTAAGTAGGTGCTTTGTAAACATGGTGTTTGGGCTTGAAGGACTAAGGAATGGGCCCTGAATTTGGTTCTAGGCCCCATGCTTATACCCTGGTTACTGCTTTCTGAAATTGTGGCAAGATGTTTCAGATCTCCTAGCCTGGCAATTTTCATTTTGGGGGAGAGAGTCTTGTTTCTACTGGTTGTGTGGTCAAGTTCGCCTTACTTTATAGCCAAAGTTGGCTTCAAAGTACCCCTACTGTCAGATGAAATCAAATAGAAGCCATATCAGGGAAACCTAGACCAGTCTTGGGGCCATGCTCTCATTTTGGGTAGCATAGGTGAGCACATTGGCTGTTTTGCTTTGAGGGGGAAGTTATGCAGAAGGCAGAGCAGTCAGGCTCAGTGTGTAGGCACTTGGGGCTGTTCCATCTTTTTCATTCATGCAGGAGAAACCATGTAAGACATAAGTGTGGATGGAAGTGCTTCATTTTGAGTTGGATCCTGGCATTGCATTAGTTTTAGCAGGTTCCATGCCAGCTGCTTGTCGCTAAGCACACCAGAGCGTTAGCCCAACTAAGGAACTGTGATCTTATGGGTCATATTGCACCAGTGGCCACCTAATAGATTGAAATGAGAAAAAAACCCCAAATGAAATACAAAAAGAACAGAGATCTCTGGTTTGCGGTAGCTTTCGCAAGTGTTAAACAAGATGCTCAGGGTTTAGTTGATGCTGTGGTTATTTCACAGGCAGCATGCCATTGTTGTGCTTAAATCAAAGAAAGTTATTTTTGGGTCCACGTTTGGAGGCCTCTTGAGGTAGGAACCTAGAATATCTTCTGGATCTGCATTTTCTCAGGGGATAGCAGTGGGTACAGCTCAGATTTTGGGACCTTAAGTCCATAGCAGAGGCTGCCCTCACTGGGAGCTGAGCTGATTCAGTTGCAGAGGCAAAGTATGTCCAGGTCTGCGAGTTCTGTTCCAGAGTTTGCTGCCAGCAGCATTTGAGCTACAAGTCCACTACGTGTTTCTCTCACGCTCTCGGTTTGGTTGGGAGGTTTTGTAGATGCAGAGCCTTGTAGGGCTGGTTGATTTTAGGGGCTCCAGAGTAGCTGTGCAGGTCATGGCCTATGGTTCTGGTATGTCTGGTGGTGGCAACTTGTTCCCCGTACTAGTGGGGGACATTTTTCCTGGCTCAGGGTCTAGTTCTCTAACTGGTAGTCACTCATTTCTTGCTTCAACTTGGCTCTTGATAGAGCAACCTCCTTCTTACTGGTCTCCCTCTGAGTCACCTCTCTCCCCTTCAATCTGTTCAGAACTCTGCTGCATGACTAATCTTTGGCCAGCCTCGATATACTCATATAAACCCCTCTTCTCAAATCACTTCATTGGCTTCCTTTCCGTTTCTGTATCCAATTCAAACTTTTTCTTCTTCTGTTCCTCACTATCTTTCCTCTCTCCCTGCCCTCCTCCTTGTGAACTCTGCTCTTCTTCTGGCTTGCTTCTCTCTTTGCCCTTTTTAGTCCACTGCCAACTCCAGACGTTGTTCCTTTCACTTTGATGCTCCTTATGCTTGGAACAAACTATCTGAGTCTGTACATCAGGCTTCATCTCTGCCTCTTTTCAAATACATGCTAAAGGTTACATCTTTGTGGCTGCTTTTGGATCCTGATCCTTTGTTTTCCTTGTGTCTCCTTACCCTTCCCTATTCTATCCTTATTTTTATCTTTTGTCTTGACTGTCTCAGATTAGGAACCATGTTTATATGTGTCTGTACAGCGCTGTGTATGCCTTGTAGTGCGCTATATAAATGATGAATAATAGTGGTAGCTAGGCAAAAAATAGTACAGCTATTCTCCTCAGGGGATAATGACTTTGTTTTGGAGACAAAGGCTTTCTACCTCTCTGGTGTATGTAGGGGTGTTGAGATTTTTGGAGAGTGGTGTGAGTAAAAGTATCTTTGTCCCATCACTGCCTCATGAGTTGGCCTTTCTACCAGAGGGGCTTGTTTATGGTTTATTAAAAGACTTGATATACCGCTTTTCATATATATCAAAGCAGTTTACAATAAAAACACATTAGAAATAAGAAAAGGAAAGCCAGTTAAAATAGGTAGGACAGGAAAGTTAAGTAAATCACGAAGGGGGGGAGGGGAATGGGGGGAACTGGCCTTGAATTCACTGCAGGTGCAGGTGGCAGTGTTAGCCTTTCTCAAGGGTAGAATTACAGGGCTGTCTTTTATTTCTTATCCAGGCATATGACACTTATGGAGAGGAGTTAGGGGTGTCTTTCGGAGAGTGTGGTAACATAGTAATATAGTATGTGATGGCAGATAAAGACCAGCATGGTTCATCTAGTCTGCCCAGCAAAGTGGCAAGAGTAGGTGCACCCGCTTCTCTATGCAGGTAACCCCTCTCATGCCTTTGTTTAGGGGTGCACCTACCGCTCTGTGCAGGTCATCTGTATTTGTTCAGATATAAGAGATAGATAAGTTTATTTTGATTTTATCTTGTTGCTATAAAGGATCCACTGTGCCTGTCCCATGCCATTTTGACTTCTGTCACTGTATTTGCCCCATCACTTCCATTGGGAGGGCATTCCAAGCATCCACCACCTTTTCAGTGAAAATATTTCCTGACGCTGCCTTTCAGTTTACCCCCTTGCAATATCATGTTATGCTCTCTGGTTTTACAGCTTCTCTGTCTTTGAAAAAGGTTTGTTTGTTCATTAATACCCTTTAAGTATTTAAAGGTCTGTATCTTATCTCCCCTATCCCTCCTCTCCTCTAGAGTATACATATTTAGGTCTTCAAGTCTCTTCTAATGTCTTCTGGTGCAGGCTGTAAATCGTTTTGGTCGCCTTCCTCTGACTGATTCCAGTCTTTTTAATATCATTTGTGAGATATGGTCTGAAAAACTGAATACAGTATTCCAAGTGAAGCCTCACCAGCAACTTGTACAGTGGCATCAGTGCCTCCTCCTTTCTGCTGGTATTTCCTCTCTGTATGCAACCCAGCATCCTTCTGGCTTTGGCCACTGCATTGTCACACTGTTTCGCCACCTTGAGATCCTCAGAAACAATCACTCTGAGGCCCTTCTCGTCCGTGCACACCAACCTCTCACCCCTCATCGCATACAGTTCCCTTGGATGTCTGCATCCGAAGTTTATGACACTGCATTTCTTCACATTAAATCTTAATTTCCAAGCATTAGACCCTTCTTCCAGCTTTTGTAGATCTTTCCTCATGTTATCCACTCCCTCAGGGAAGTCCACTCTATTGCAAATTTTCATGTCAGCTGCAAAAAGACAGAATTTTCCATTCAGTCCTTCAGCAATATCACTCACAAATACATTGCACAGTACCAATCCCTGGGGAACGCCACTAATCACCTTCCTTTCATCTGAGTGAGTGCCGTTTACCATCACCTTCTGTCGTCTGTCAGTCTACCAATTTCTGATCCAGTTCACCACATTGGGACCCATCCCAAGACTGTTGAGTTTATTGATAAGCCTCCTATGAGGAACAGTATCAAAGGTTTTGCTGAAATCTAGGTAGCCATTGCATGCCTTTGATCTAGTTCTCTGGTCACCCAGTCAAAGAACTCAATCAGATTTGTTTGGCATGATCGTCCTTTGGTAAAACCATGTTGCCTCAGATGATTCAACCCATTGGTTCTGAGAAAGTCCACTATTCTCTCTTTCAGGAATGCCTCCATTACTTTTCCCACCACTGAGGTAAGGTTTACTGGCCTGTTTGTCACTTCTTCCCTATTACCACTTTTGTGAAGAGGTACCACATCAGCCTTTCTCCAGTCCTGTGTACCTTTTTCTCTCTCCAAGAATCTATTAAAAATATCCTTTAAAGGCCCTTCACGAACTTCTCGGAACTCTTTCAGTATCCTTGGTTGTACCCTATCCAGTCCCATTGCCTTGTCCACTTCCATTTTTGCAAGCTGTTCAAATGCATCATCTTCTGTGAATAGATTTAGTATCTACTCCATTCCCAATTGTATATTTGTCAAATCACAGGTGGTCCTTCTCCAGGATTTTCTTTAGTAAAAACAGAACAGAAGTATTGTTTAGCATTTTTGTTTTTTTCAGTGTCATGTTCCACGAATCCGTTCTCGGCACTTTTGAGCCTTGCAATTCCATCTCTGAACTTCCTCTTCTCCTGAATATACCTGAAAAAGGTTTTATCACCATGTTTCAGATCTTTAGCCATCTTTTCTTCTGCCTTTGCTTTTGCTATTCTTATTTCTCTTTTTGTCTCTTTTAGCTTTATCTTGTATTCTTTTCTGTGTTCCTCTGTTTGCAAACTTCTAAATTTTGTAAAGGCTGTGTTTTTGCCTTTATTTGTGCAGTCACTTCTTTGGAGAACCAATAGGTTTCCTTTTCCTCTTGTTTGTATTTACTTTCCTTGCATATGTATCTGTTGCCCTGTTTATTGCCTCCTTTAGTTTAGCCTACTGCAATTTCACTTCCCTTACCTCCTCCCACCCTGCCAACTCCTCCTTCAGGCACTTGGCCATTTTACAGAAGTCAGCGTTTTTTGAAGTTTAGGACTTTGAGCTTGTTTGTGATTGGACTCTGCCTTGTCTTTTATCTCAGACCACACTGTGTGGTGATCGCTGCTGCTCACGTTGGAACCCACCCAGGCATTCGCATGCTATCTCCGTTGGTGAGTACTTAAACCACATCAAACTTTCCCTGGTCGGTTCTATCACCATTTGTCCTAAGCAGTGCTTCTTGGAAGACATCCACAATCTTTTAACGGCTTTCCAATTTGCAGTATTCCAGTCCACATCGGGTAGATTAAAGTCACCCAATATGATTCACTTCCCCCTTCATGGCTACCTTTGCAATATCATAACGAGGCTCTATCCATTTCTTCAGTTTGAGTTGGAGTCCTGTAGACTACACAGTTTGGATGATAGTGCCAATCGCCTCTTTCCAACACAATCCACAGCGCTTCTTCTTTTCCCCACATCCCCTGCATTTCAGCAGTTTTAATATTGTTTTTTATATATAGGGCTGCTGCTACTCTTTTTCTGCCTTCTTTATCTCTTCTAAATAAATTATAGCCAGCTATGGCTATATTCCATTCATGTGACTCATTAAACCATGTTTCTTAATGGCCACAATGTCCAAGCCCACTTCCACCATTAGGGCTTCCGGGTCGGGAACTGTATTGGCTAGGCCTTTGAGCATTTGTTGACTGGCTTGCCTATATTTTGCATGGATTTTGTTCTACACGCCTCTTCCCACTTGTCATTTGATATATGGATTAATAGTGTGGCTGCTTCCCATGTTATTTGGTTTGCATGCCACCCAAGTGACATCCTGAACTTGTGCGTTATTCCCATCCGTCTTTCCCTTTCCCTAGTTTAAATGCCTGTCCACCTATATTGGTCCTGAATTTTTCACTAGGATCCCATTTCCCTGCGACAGAGAGATGTAGTTCATCATCACATTATAGCCTCTTTTTGTTCCATCTATTCCCCAGTTGCCTATATATCCCACAGTGGAATTTTGTTTGTAGTTTGGTTGGTGCTTGCTGGTTTTTTTTACAGAGGTCTTACCTAGGGAGTTGATTGCAGAAGAGTATGTTCCTGCATCTAGGTTTCTGGTGCTGCCCAGCAATGTCTGGTAGAGCGCCCTTTCTGTTTTTGTTGCACGAAGAAGATTGTCCTGAGCCATTGATCTCCTTCCAGTAAGCGGTAATGTTGGTGTTTCTTCCTTATCAGTCACTGTCCCTTTTGGGTGTTTTGGGGTTTTATGTGTGGATCTGGGTTTGTCGACCTTTGCACAATTTGGATGTCCCATTGGACGGCTTCTTGGTTCCTGATGGGAATCAGGACCATTTTGGTTTTCAGACCACAATCAATGGTGGTGTTTGGAGTGGGGGCCGTGCAAGGGTGAAGTGGTCTCCAGAGCATCAAATGCCAGTACTGCTGAGGGAGGCTGTTGTGTCTGTCCTGCTTGAGAGTGGGTTGTTTTCAGAAGCTCCCAAGGGTGCATTCCATCAGGTCTATAGCTCGCTTTCAGAGACAGCATTGTGGCTTGGACTCTCTCCCTCCAAGTTAGGTTTTACAGCAAAGAGTACTAGCCTGCGTTTCTTTGTGTGCTGACCGTTGGTCTGGGTGCTCGTTCCTAGAGTGTTGCAGGCCGGGCTCTCCTGCCCCTCCCTGTTGTTAGGTTACACCTTTGGTATGTTCTACGCGTCTGGACTAAAGAGAGGAGGATGACGGTGAAATTAGGCCTTCATGCTAATTTTCTTTCCGTGAGTCCCTCCCAATTTCAGTCCAGGTACCCACCCCCTGAGTGCTTCCCTTTGAGCCCGGATTGCACTATGGAACGCATGCCGCACGGTTTAAGTGTGCCAGGCTGCTCGAGGGGGGGTGGGGTCCTCTGCTTTTTCAATTGGGTATTATGCTGTCCTGGCTGCACTTGGTTTTCTTGTAGTCTTTTTTTTTGTCTTTGGGTACTGAATGGCAGTGGAATATAATCCCCTTCTCTGGACCCTCTTCAGAATACAGCATTTAATGCTAAGGTATGTAAATACAGATCAGTTTTAATTATGCTGTGTTTTTGTGGAGTCAGGATTTGTTACCGAAAATCTAATGATAGATGACTGCACAGGACCATCATAATGGTGGACATCATCAAACCAGTGGTTTCCAAGTTCCTATAACCCATGTTTCTGGACTAGGACTGGAAGGTCGACTCAAGGTAAGGCCTAGTTTCTCCATCATATCGTACTGTTCTCCTCCCTTTCTGGTTTAGTGATGCACCATATGGAAGAGAGTGGGGTTATTGTGCTCTCTTCATAACCAGCATCTTCACTAAATGCTGGCCATACTTCCTTAAATTGGCTAGTAGATACAGAATAAGCACCAGAGGCAACAAAGAAAAAGCAGGGTCTTGCCACTCTCACATTGGCTTTTTTATTTTTTTATCCTGTAGGATGGGGTAGCTTCAGAGGAGTAGGAAACCAGCATACCTTTGGGAATTGTTATCACTGTCCAAACAGCCCAACCACTCGGCAAAATGTTTGTTATAAGAAGCAGCTGTGATTTGAACGACTTGAATAAAATTCTGATCAGAATCAGCAGAGCTTCTTAAACAAATGTTTTTTGTACACCGTCAGAATTTTAACCAGACTTTTCTCCTCTTTACAACAGAATGATATGAGGGTTAGGATAGCCTTAGAGAAGATCCACCCTTTTGTCTCTTACCACGTCCTCAAGACAAGGCTTATTACAGTGGACAACTCCTACTCATAGTAGTGGAGGAGTGGCCTAGTGGTTGGGGCGGTACTTCAGGCCCGGGAAAAGGTCGGGGGTTTCAAATCCCACTAGAGGACCAGCAACCTTGGGCCGTGTCGAAGGACTGGGGTTTCTCGTCCCACGTGTTGCTCTCTTGGGGTCTTGGGCAAGCCACTTAACCCTCCATAGCCCATTTTCCCTGTAAACTAGTTATCTCTCCAAGTTATAATGCCCTGTTCAATGTAATTTTCAGTTTGTTCAATGTAACCCGCACTGAGGCAGAATAGCGCGGTATTATAAGAGACTATAAATAAATAAATAAATATATGCACGACCGACCCCATAAAACACATTGGCGCCAGCAAGTATTACCTTATATCAGCGCTGGCGAACCTATGGCACGCGTGCCAGCTGTGGCACGCGAAGGCCTTGCAGCTGGCACGCGTGAAGGTCCGCACAAAAAAAAGCGGCTCTCTGGCTGCCGCGGCCGCTGCAGCATGCAGTGTCCCGCGGGCCCCCTCCG